>CM029485.1:54926812-55424262 GCA_017140395.1 Eucalyptus lansdowneana | reverse complement strand
GAATCGAGACATCAATTTCCTAGTCCTCCATCCTATTTTACGCGTCATGGATTTTTTTGCGAAATAATGGTAATATTCTCGATGCACCACTAGAAATAGACCACATCCTATAAAACTTCAATTTTTGAGAAGCCGGATTCACAAATCTTATCCAAAATCGTTAGATTTTGTACAAAGGTCGAGAACTTAGAGAATCTTATCAAGAAAAAAAATTTAAGATGTTTGGAATAATGTACCCACTACTATGCCAAGAAAACAAAACTATTCCTCGAAGATGTTTGGAATAATGGTCACTACGGATCATTATCTAACACCTGAATAATGAAGCACTGTGCCGACGTCATCATGACAGCGAAGATGACATTGTTCAGCCGACTCAGACCCTTATGCACTTTAGAGGTCCTCCGCCCTGAATCCTACGAACAGGGACCCTCGTCCTCATTTTCAAAACATGGACACATTTTCATCCAATTGGCCTCGCCCAAGCTTTCCGCCACAAATGAAATACAAATCGGGCAGAAGAAGAAGCATCCCACAGCTCATGAACAAGCATCCTCATCAAGCACATCAAATCCTCTCACACGAAGACCAAGCCCTTGAACAGAATACGAGGCACATCTTCTAGCTTATATGATTCGCCAGCCGTTAGATGCTCGTGACGGACGAGACCGTTGAGTCCGTACAATTTCACGTAGCAAATCATCACTTTTCTGTGTAGCACTAGGCTAGAGACATCACACGATAAATACTGCCCTGCATAACGTGCGAATAATTCCCTCGGAGCAGTGTTTTCCGCTTGTATACGGACTTTCTTGTCTGGTGTCCTCCTTGTGACCTCTTATTGTCTAAATAAGGCAAGAAGGGTGTATTGTTTTAAGTGTCCCCTTGAAGTAAAGTGTGTGCTTTGTGAAAAACCTTTCCATGGCTTTCTAAATTTTCTTCTCTGGCTCGTAAGATCCTCCAAGAAATGCGGCTTGGGCAGGTTAGAACGCCAGGGTCCGCCGAGTGTCTCTGTGCTCACTAAAGGGCTGAGTGATTTTCGCAAGAGGCTCTCCCCAGGGCTTGAATGGGAGTTGTCCCGCCCACCGTGGGATGCATACCGCAGGAAATTTACTCTCCTTCCCCGGTTCTAAGTCTAGGTCCATTCATCTCCTGCAGTATGCATCCCATAATGGCGAACAACTCCCGTTCAAGCCCTTCAGGGACAGCCTCTTAGCAGAAAACCACTCAGCCCTTTAGTTTAGAGCCTAGAGACACTCAGAGATGCCAGGATGGAAACGTTTCTAACCTACCCAAGTTGCATTTCTTGGAGGATCTTACCAGGCTAGAGAAGAAGAGGAATTTAGAAAGCCATGGAGAGGTTTTTCATAAAGCACACACTTTACTTCAAGGGACTCTGCCCAAAACAATACACCCTCATTGCCTTATATAGACAATAAGAAGTCACAAGGACGCACACAGGGACCAAACTCACGGGTCCAGATACAAACAGAGGCACCGGAAACTTCCGGGAGGGAATTATTCGCACGCTATGAACAAGGATCGCACTGTGAATGCATCTTCTAGCCTAGTGCATAGAAAGAAGTGAACATGATTTGCTACGTTGAAATTGTACGGACTCAACGGTCTCGTCCGTCACGAGCATTGTAGCTGCATCGAATCATCTCGAGCTGTCTTCTAGAAGATGTGCTCGTATTTGTTCAAGGGCTTCAAGGTCTTCAGTGAGAGGATTTGATTCAGCCTTCTTGATGAGGATGCTTGTTCATGAGCCCAATGGGATGCTTCTCTTCCGCCACTGCTTTGTATTACTGGTAGTGCTAAGGTGAGCTGGCTGAGGCCAATTGATGGCTGTGCATAAAAGGATGTGTCCATGTTTTGAAATGAGGACGAGGTCCCTGTCGTAGGGATTCCGGGACTGCAGGACCTCTAAAGCGTGCATAGGGGTCTTGAGTCGACTGGACAATGTCATCTTCGTCATTTCATGCTCTTGGACGATGTTCTTGTCCGTATTGCCCGAGTGCTTCCTTAGCTTCGGTGTTAGGTCATAATGATCCACGTAATGAGTACATTATTCAAAACATCTTCAGAATCGTTTTGTTTTCTTGGCATAGTAGTGGGTACATTATTCCAAACATCTTCAGGAATAGTTTGTTTTCTGCATAAGATTCTCGAAGTCTTGCATTCGTGTTCACAAAATCTAATGATTTGGATAAGATTTGTGAATCTGGCTTCTACTGCTCAAGTGAGGTTTATAGGATGTGGTTCCTATTTCTAGTGGTGCATCGAGAATATTACCATTATTTCTGCAAAAATTCCATGGACGTCGGAAAAATAGGATGGTATGGACTTCAGGATTCGGTGTCATGGTTCTCAGTTCTTTTTCCAAGAGTTGCTTCCAACAAGTAGGACGATAGAACCAATTAAGAAAGTCTAAGAGATTCTTATCACTTTCTTTTTCCACATTTCTTCCGAGTAAGAATATCCTGGTGAGATTGGCAATGAATCTTCTGGTGGGAATTTCAATAGCTATTAAGTACTTATTGGTTAAGTACCATAATAGCGTCTTGAGCTGGTCAGGGAAATCATCTTCCTTCCAGATAAGAGGATGAATGAAAGGATAATTCAAATTTAACCCGAAAGGATAAAGAATCGAACCTCCATTGAATCGGAATAAGTCCGTGGCATTGCCATGAGGTTCTCCAGGTTCAAGAAGACCGCTGCTCGATTTGCTAAAAATTTTCGTGGGATATTTCCAGCTTGGAAATCTTTGATCTTCTCAATCTTGTATTTCACGCCATGATTGAGCATATGGAAAGGTGCCTCTTGATGTACATGTTGATTTAGGCTGGTGCTTTTGGTCTTGACAAAAGTCACAAGCACATTCTTTTTTCCAGAATATGTGGTTTCAAAAGAGTATTTTGAGAACCATTCAGCCCATCGCTTTGCTTGAGAATTTGGAATTTGCTTTTGTTTAAACTTGGTCATCTCTGTGGAAAGATGCATGTCTAATTCTACCAGGAAGTGATGGCCGATGAGATGAAACTCAAATTTTTTGATTCCATTTTTTACTCAAGGATTTTTGAAAGTGGAATGGTAATGTTTCAGCTTTTTGAGAAAACTTTCCACTTTTGTGAGCAAAATGTCTTACCATCAATTTTCGAACAAGATGGCCGCCACATTCATCATCAGGCCGCTTGAAGAATCTTTTTCCTGATGGTATTTGTATGGTGGAGATTCGCATAATCTCCTTAAGCTCGCCATCGCCAGTTCAGGTTTTTCCAAGGTAAAATTTTTTCAGCATGGATCGCAAAGGAATCGGAGCTATAATGTTTGGGACAAAACTCCGAGATAATTGATTATCCCAAGAAATTGCCGAACTTGTTTTGTCGTGAAGTTTTCTACAGAAACTTCAATAATTCTTGAGCGATATGTGGCTCGGGATAGTATGTACCTTTGTTGAGGTGCATACCAAGAAATTTGATTTTGTCTCGGGCAATATTCATTTTCCTTTGAGAAAGCATAATACCATGCTTTTTCACGATTTCGCAACCGCTCAAGGAGTTGATGTGATCAAGCGTCAAGATCAGAGCAGAATATCGTCGATGTATACGCTGCACTTGACAAGATTGGTTGGTACGACACACATGGCCTTTTGGAAAGGGATGGTGCTACCTTTAGGCCAAAAGGAAGAACTTTCCATCGGAAGTGCTGGTTTGGGATATGAATCCTGTTGGATCTGTCTTCGGATGGATGCCCATTGCCAAAATCCGCTTTGAGGTCGAATTTGAATAGATATGGGCCTTGGTTAGACCAATAAAAAGAGAATCTCTGATGGTAAAGGGAACTTATCATCTTGGAGAAAAGATTGAGAGGTTGATAGTTGATTACGCTCCATTTTTTCCCGTTTTGCTCAAAGACGTTTATTGACATAAAGGCTTCGTGCCCATTGAGAATTGGAGATTTCAATAAGGCCTTGTCGCAATAGTTCATTCCCTTTGAGCTAAAGCCAAGTGTTCTCGCTTCATTCCCATATGACTCGCCTTTGTTGGGTTGATGTCTTCATTTTTTTAAAGGGAGGCGAACAAAGACTCTGGATTTTCCCATAAAGGGATGGGAACACTTTCAGCGACGAATGGGATTCGAACAAGATCTAGCAACTTTTTGCATGATTGGATCTAATAAACTCATCTGAATGGAAAATAGTCTCTGAATATTGACAAACTCGGAGAATTGGTCTTTATATCTAAGACCTTTTCCAGGGATGATCTGCCGAGAGATTTGAGTCATGATGTCCCACCCAATTATCGAGGTCTTATTGGGGAGGTTTGATCCAAAGATTTTTGCATTTATAGAGCACTAGGGAAAAGAACGGGCCCGATTCTGAGAATCGACATTTGTGGAGAAAGTATCTCCAGAGGCGGAATTGAAATATCGGACATAGGGAGTCCAATATTCTTCTGGCAGTACTTTAGTATCTAAGATGGAACAACTTGCTTCGGTATCAATGAGAGCAATAACAGTGATAGGTTTGGCAAACTTTGAAGTGAGGATTTTTACAAGGAAATGGGGACAGTGAGTTTGACTTGAAAATATGTCAAGGTTTGGTTCTGGGGATGATGATGATATATGAAAAATATCTTCAGACTCTGAGTCTGACTCAGTTTCGCTGGAAGTTTGGTAAGATGGAATAACACAAAGAGTTTGTTCAGATGGTTCTTCATCGGCAGAGAATAAATATTCAATATCATCATTTTCAAGAGAAATGCCCGTTTCATTCTCAATGTGATGAATTAGACGGTCGACCTTTCTTGGTTGAGGACAGGTTTGGGAAAATGTCCTTTCTGATTGCAAATGTAGCAACGGTTTGATTTATTGTGGCCTGTGTGATCCTTCCTTTTGCGTAGGTATCGCCATTTCTTCTTTTTCCGGAAATGCTTGGAGCCATGTTTGGATTTCTTTATCCAGAACTTCTTGTAGTGTTTTTTCTTCTAGGAATACTTGCCACAAGCACCATCACAGTCTTGCTTAGAGCATTTGATTTTTAACTTCTGGCAAGAACAAGCTGATTCAAGGCGCTTGTCATCTGTGATGTAGGTACGGACCATCTGGCGCTTTAAGCATAATTCTTCGAGACATAAATGGACTTCTTGCTGTATTTCTCCCAAGGGAATATCTTGTATTCTCCTTTGTTTTCCAAAGAAAGATCTTTCAACCATCTGGGATAGCTCTTTAGGGATGGAAGTAAGGAAAACATGCTTCAGATTTGGATCTGCGCCGACTTGGTAAAAGAGTTGAAGCATTACTCGATAATGCTTATCAAGATGCTTTTCCTGGAGGGAGCAGCATCTTCTCTCGAAAAATTCTCTTCTTTTTATCTCTATGAGATCAGTGGGTTTTCCCACAAAGACATGATATAAGAGAGTGATGGCATGGCTGAAATTAGGTGACATCAGAAACAAAATCTAGTCTTGTTCTGAAATTGATTGCTACCAGAGTTTGAGGCTTCCTGTGAACCTTGTAACAAAGTTGTAAAGGACATCATTCATATCATGGTTGGTGATGGACTGGGTATTCAACCAAGTATGAAATTCTTCAAGTCTTTCTGACCATTTGGGATAAGGAATATCATTAATGGTGAAGAATTGTTTTGATGCTTTGGACACATACCGAGCAGGATTGCTTATCTGACCATTTTCTGGGTCAGAATAGTTTGATTCCATTTCATCATCTGGAGGATTAGCCATGAATATTGATGAGGTTATTGGCGCAATGGGGAGGGAATCAACTGTAGGAATTGAGAAGGATGAAGAAGAAGAAAGAGATGCTGAATCTGATTCAGTATCAAGAGAAGTTTGTTTAGCTGGAAACAGAATCTGTTTTTCTGGAATGGCAGGATCAGGCTCAGGCTGTTGGATAACAGGATCAGGTTCCTGAGTACCCAAATCCTTTAGAAAAGATTCTAATGGATTTGATAACATCATCTGATCTGGCCTGTCTCTTATAACAATCGAACTCGATTCTGTAGGTGGGATTTTTTCATTTCCTTTTTCCTTCTGCAGGGCCTTGAGGCGATTTCATATTTCTGCCATATCTGGTTCTCTTCTGTAGGGATCTTCTGGGATAGTGGCAAAAATAGACGTTGTGGAGGTGGGGGTAAATACCCAGTTCTAACAGGGGGTGCTAATGGATCGAAAGGTCTGAATCTTCCTTCCTCAAGAAGTTGGATTTGCCTCTTGAGCTTTTCTATTTCTGACTTTGGACTTTCAAGATAATGATACTCAAGATGTTGTCCTGATTCCAAGGCGTGAAGCCTTTTCTGGAACTTAGAAAGTATCTTTTTGGTGCTTTCATCATACCTTCGGAGATCTTGTTGCACATTTCAGTTTGGAATCAATTGCCTTGAAGGCATTGTTTTGTGCCAACAAAGTCTCACGATTGCGGTTAGAACGAACTTGGCGGCCCGGGGGCAGGTTTTTTTACATCTCCCATGTTCATCCACATCAGTGGGGGTTGCTATTTTTGGAGCATGACGATATCTGTTTTGTGGGTCAATGAATTCCTCGGGAGCAGGAAATGATAGTTTAGAATTTTCTCTAACAAGAGGGGGAAAATCAGCATCATGGAACATGGCAATAGAAGAAGTGGGTGGTATTTCTTCTGGGGCTTCAAGTGGGTAAGAATGTTTCTTAGCCCATTTGAGGATTGGCTTATAAAATGGAGAGAGAGCTTGCTTTTTCTGAGGAGGAGATGGTGGGGGTGTTTTTGGTGGATCTGGTAAGGTTTGGGATGTAGTACTGGACTCTGGTGGTGGAGGTGGTGCATAAGAAACCATGAACTGGTATTTGTCACACTCACCGAGAGTATCAACGGAGGAATCTTCGTTTAAGTACCTTTGGTACACCTTATCCTTTGGCCTTTTCCGTCGAGGTGGAAGTCTTACAAGAGGGTCTACCTCGTCAGGAGAATTTGTACAGTAGGAACATTGGCAAAAAGGATCCCAAAAACAATGACCATAATTGTCTTTATAGTGATGGACAGGATGTCCATCACCATTGAAGTGTCGAACAAGCTTTTTTGGATCTGGTTCGGAAATAGATTCAGGAATGCATGGTTCAATCATGAAGAGGGTCTGGAAGATAGAAGGACTTTCTTCCTTTTCCTTGCCAAATTTGATGGAAACAGTTCAATCTTTTTTCCATACGAATTCTGAGTCCGTAGACTGGAAAGGCTTGTTATGCTGGTGGAGCTTTTCATAGTTGGTGATCCAAGTTTCTGGAAGGAGCTTGGCCAACGTATCCTTCGGAATCTGTCTGGGAACATGGATGCAGGACGCCTGGTCATTCTGCATAGAGATGAACAACGCATCTTCATTACCATTGTTGAAGTTGAGGTCAAGAGCATGGTTCTGCACTCGATAAACCATCTGGTAATGTAGGGTTGCAGCTACTGGGTCCAGTTTGAGGGCTCCGGTGAGTGGACTTGGACTTTTAAGAAAGAAAGTAGGGGATGCGGAAGAGCGATGTTGAAGTTTGGATATAAAGTTACAAAGATTGTTCCGGCATTCAAAGTAGTTTGAACAGTGACTCTAGATGCAAGCATGCTGGTATTGTAAAAAATCTGTATCTAACAACGCGATTCTTGCCACAACTCGGCAAACCTTTACGACCATGGAAGGTGAGAGCAAGACTGACTCCATAATGGACATGAGAATATCCTGTTGAACCCATTATCTCAGGAAATTCGGGAGGATCTGGGAGAGTAACAAAGTACTCTTTCTCAGTAGCGGGAATGGGATGCTGGTCGAATTTGGAGGACTGGACGTACTCCTTTACTTGCTTTGGGGTTTGGTGAATAAGTTGGCGGATGGAGCGGATAGGTGAGAATGATGAGTTCGTCTTGGCAAAAGCAGAATAAGGGTTCATGAGAGGAAGTTGGGTTTCAGAAATCTTAGTTTCATCACTAAGAGAGACTTCATAAAGATAATCTATCTTAGAAGCATTGGAAACACGAAACTCTGGAGGGGTTGAGGATGAAGGAGAGGGAGCAAGAGAAACGGGTGCTTCGAGGATTTCTGGTTCTGTCATGATGTGAAGAGATCTTCTTAGCACTAGATTCACCTATCAAGCGCATGGAATGGATAACATTAAAAACGAAACCATGGCTCTGATACCATGAATGGACCTAGACTTAGAACCAGGGAAGGAGAATTAAATTCTTTATTAAGGAACGCTTTGTTAGGTTCAAAATGTTTTCTAAAACATTAAGTTCGGCATCTATCATTTGTGAATAAGTAGGAGAATGATGAGGAGAATATGTATTTACTAGGACCGGTTCGGCTGGTTCGTTGGTAAATTGGTTGGAAATCCTCGATCTATTATCTAAACCGCTAATTTCTAGTTCAGGAGGTGTCTCATGATTACTTCTATTAATAATAGGAGGTATAGGCGTTATTTCAAGTGTGGAGTTATTTCTATGTGTACTCGGAGGAATGGTGATTATAGGAGGAAGATTGGGATTAAGATCTATTGACCTTGTATAAGAAGTATGAAAAGAAGGAATAGATCTTGAATCGAAAGATCTTCTGGAAAACCTAATGGTCACTCTTCCTTCTGGATGTTGAATGACATTAGTCGAATCTGTATTTTGAACAACTTCTTGGGGAATTTGGTTTTCTAATTCCCATTGTTCTGGTAAAGTAACTTGATTCCAATTAATAGACCTAGGAATTGTCATATTTGCTCTAGAGATGTCAGCTTGGAGGAGAAGTGTTTCTCCTCGTGGACTATGTTTGAAAGCATTTTCTCCAAAGACGAAGGCCATGGCTTTGTAATGGATCATATAGACAAGAGCTAAAGGAATGGATCCATCTGCTACTTTGTAATTATGGGTTTTGATTTGGAGTGTGAGAGCCCTAAGAATGTTCTTATCCTTAAGGGATACAGAGAAATTGGGATAATAGTCAAAATGTATTGGTCCTTTGCAGAGACTTGTCTCTATGGTACCAAGGATAGATTCATCATAGTTTAAAAGACGTGAATCTCGTAAAACTAAGAGAATGGAAGTATTAAGACCTTATTTTGTAAGAGGTTTGACTCCTACTTGGACTAGTCCTATATGAATATATATAAAAGGGTTACCAACTTACATGATAGTTGGTTAACCATTTCTTGTAATACAAACATCAATACTCCCTAGAGTGCGGATTACCGCCCTAGTGGATGACTTGATGCTTTAGTTTCTGCATCCTTCAATACATGTAATTTCAGCTTTTCAGCTTTATATAATACAAGTTCATACCACCTTCATGGTTGGTTTTTGTTTATGCATACTCTTACTTTATATTTTATATATTGCCTTTGCTCTTTACATTATTTTTAATTCTCGCGATTTTATTTAAGTCATTTACTTTTTCTTGTTCTTATACATTTCTAGTTCTCTCATAGATCTCGTTATTCTTTATACTTCCTTGTTCTCTCATATAGTACTCCGATCCTAACCCCTTTATGGTATCAGAGCCAGTGGGAAGGTATAGATAGTCTTTGTAAGAACATACTCATAGATCGAGAGCCATTCGTTGGCATCCTTCTTGTTTCTACAGAGTGGTCCAAGCCGTAAGTCCCTGAGTGGCTGTTAGACCGTTGGTTTAGCTCTGTAACGGTTCGAAGAAGGGATAGTTCCGATCTTAAGTATGAGTTTACATAGAAGATCTACATCTTCCTCTAGTTCTCTATTACAAATGGACTCAGATCCAAGTCCTATACATAGAGAAGAAGTAAGAATAGAAGATTTCAACAAATCTATAGAAAATTGGGAAATTCCTAAAATACAGCTTAAGGAAATATACAAACAATCAAAATTGAAATTTTTAAAAAAATCAGACTATGTCATAACCACCGAAGAAAGAGATGTTCCTCTTTCTAATTCTTATGAAAAAAATGCATCTTTTAAACAAAGAGTCCATCCAAAAGCAGAAACAAAAATACAATTACATTCATATAGGACTAGTCAAAGTAGGAGTCAAACCTCTTACAAAAGAAGGTCTTAATACTTCTATTCTCTTAGTTTTACGAGATTCACGTCTCTTAAATTATGATGAGTCCATACTAGGTACTGTGGAGACAAGTCTCTGCAAGTGACCTATACATTTTGACTGTTACCCCAATTTCTCTGTTTCTCTCAAAGATAAGAACATTCTTAGAGCCTTAACACTCCAAATCAAAACCCATAATTACAAAGTGGCAGATGGATCTATTCCTTTAGCCCTTGTCTATAGAATTCATTATAAAGCCATGTCCTCCGCTTTTGGAGAAAATGCTTTCAAACATAGTCCACGGGGAAAAACACTTCTTCTCCAAACTGACATTTCTAGAGCAAATACGACAATTCCTAGATCTATTAATTGGAATCAAGTTACTTTACCAGAACAATGGGAATTAGAAAACCAAATTCCCTAACAAGTTGTTCAAAATACAGATCCGACTAATGTCATTCAACATCCAGAAGGAAGAGTGACCATTAGATTTCCTAGGAGATCTTTCGATTCAAGATCTAGTCTTTCTTTTCATACTTCTTATACTAGGTCTATAGATCTTAATCCCAATCTTCCTCCTATTATCACCATTCCTCCAAGTACGCATAGAAACACTCCCACACGTGATGCTACACCTTTACCTCCTTCTTCTAGTAGGAATAATCATGAGACACCACCTGAACCAGAAATTAGTCGTTTAGATAATAGATCAGGGATTTCTAGGCCGGTTTACCAACAAAACCAGCCTGAACTAGTCCTAGAAAATACAGATTCTCCTCATCATTCTCCCACTTATTCGCAAATGATAGATGCCGAGCTTAATGTTTTAGAAAAACATTTTTGAACCAAACAAGGCTTTCCTTAATAAAGAATTTAATTCTGAAAACAGAGACAAATCAAAGAATGGTTCTTCAAAACCTTTGATGATAAAGCAAAAGACATCAAACAAAAATCTTACGACTACATATATGAATATGAAGTCCATATATTCTTCTTTGATTGGTTAGAAGAACATTTTCTCGAACCAAAAGAAATAGTTGTCTTAGATCATCATTATAAATGGAAATTTGATAATGGTGAAACCATAGAATCCAACCATCATAGCCTCTTAGGAGAATAAAAAATACAACATGGAATAGCGAAGTATGACTACTCCTTTTAGGCTTCCGAGACAAAGGAGACTCTCTTTTTACTCACAAAGTCATTGAACAAAACAACTTTACTAATCAACATTTGGCGACCATAGGAAAACAGTTGAATAGGATAGAATCCACACATCCATAATCCTACTCAACCCATCACACCACAAGTTGACACTCTCTCAAAAAACCCATTTTTAAAGCCTTTGAATTTCCAAAAAAATCTTAGCCTAGAGTTTGCTAAAGCTATAGAACAAAAGAAAAAACTCTTAGGAAATCAAAGTTAGAACACGATCCTATACTAGACATTCCTAAATTCGAGTTTATCATTAAAGACACTCTCCCGGACCAACCCACTATCGGTACCTAACCAAACACTACAGTCACTTCGATAATGAGTCGAGTCGAGATTAACATACTCAATTGGAGACAACCTCGGAAGCTTTATTATAGTAGAGCTACCCCACGAGACATTGCCCAAGAAGAATCATCGCAAAATACGAGAATAAATACTCTCCTGATGCCATCTGAATGGAACATTGATGGTGTTGCGAGAAAACCAATATTATGAATATTCTTAACATGGTGATGCTTGCTAATGCCTACAAAACACAGCAAGATGTTTCGACCATCTTGTTGCTAATCTTTTAGTAGCGGTTCTTTGGACAACTAAAAGGTTGGTGGGATAACTACGACGGATGAACAAAAGACACAAATTTTAACTGCTTATAAGGTAGATGACTTTGGTCAACGCATGGATGATGATCAAGGACATCTCATCCAAGATACGGTTAATACGCTTATCTATTCCATTTCACAACACTTCGTAGGAGACCCTTCACATATTAGGGATAGAAACCAAGATCTCCTTTCCAATATGCGTTGCAAATCCTTAGGAAGATTTAGAGAATACAAAGAGCTTTTCTTTCAAAGGATTCTTATTAGACCCATCGCAATCAACCTTTTTGGAAAGAAAAATTCTTAGCCGATTTACCTCAGATTATAGGTGACCAAGTTAGAGATAAAATTAGGGAAGATTATAGCGGTCAAATTCCTTATGATCTCCTTTCTTATGGAGAAATAGTCTCTTATGTTTATAGACAAGGAACACAAATGTGTAATACAATCAAATTACAAATACAACTCAAGGAAGAACAATCCCTCACCAATAGGAGTCTAGGGAGATTTTTGTGCTCAATATGACCCCTCTTATAATGAAAAAATAAAAACAAAATGTAAGGGAACTTGTCCTCCTAAGAAAGAAACAAAGAAACATCGCAACAAACCTCAACCCCCGTAGAAATAACCGAAGACACGGAGAGTAACCAAAATATACCTCACCTTGATAAGAAAATTTTTAAAGACATTAAGTGTTACTCTTTGATGAAAAGGTCATATTTCAAAATACGTAGGATTAATAAAAAATTGAATAAACTTTCTTTAGATGATAATACTCTTAACGAGTTAAACAACATCTTCATAGAAAATGATGATACTTCTTGATGAACTTCTTGAGGAAGAAGGTCTTGGTTAATGAGATAGAATCATCTTCAGATTCGTTTATGAAGACGCTTCTCCAGAAAACCCATTCCTAAGTAAATGCGTCTTAACAAAAGAAGAAGAATTCCTTCTCAACACTGCTGATAAAATACTTGACCACTGAAGCCAAAAAAGAATACTTAGATAGACTACACTATTCTATGAATATTACTTCCAAACCTAATACTTCCTACAATCTTAAAGACATTATGAATAGAAACAAAAAACCACTGTCTAGACCTATAAATATTAATGACCTCCAAAATGAAATAAAACAACAAAAATTAGAAATACAAGCCTTGAAAGAGACTTAATTAGAAATGAAACAGGAAAAGTCTCTTGTCATAAAAGGAAAGACAAAACTAGATGACGAGAATGAAATCACTAGTACCCAGATACATCGATCCTTTCTTATGTTGTTAACAAAAATAACATCTAGAAAATGGATAATAAATATTAAGATAAAAATCAATAATGAGTATATTATTGAAATAACAGCACTCTTTGATACAGAGGCCGACCTCAATTGTATCAAGGAAGGCCTTGTTCCAACAAGATACTTTGACAAAACTTCAGAAACCCTAAAATCAGCCTTAATAATAAAAGACCAAATGTCTTATAAAACATCTTTTCTTTTAGTTAAAAACATGAGACAACAAGTTATTCTTGGGACACCTTTCATACAATTAATCCAACCCTTTACAGTTACTAATGAAGGTATTGAAGCTCATGCTCTTAATAGAAAAATCACCTTTAACTTCATAACAAAACCTCAAAAGAGAAGTCTTAATATCTTACAAGAACACTCTATTTCATAAATAAATTGCCTAATAAAAGACAAGAAAACCAGCTTGAATTCCTAAAAAGAAGATTTAGAGTTCAAAAGAATAGAAGAAAACCTTTTAAAACCAAATATCATTGATAAAATAAGCGTCTCTTCAAAAACACATAGGAAAAACTATATGCTCCACTATACCCAATGCTTTTGGGAAAGAAAAGCATATTGTTGATTTACCCTATGAACAAGAATTTTCTGAAAACAAGATTCCTACAAAAGCTCGCCCTACTCAAATGAATCAAGAAGTTCTAAAATTTTACCAAACGAAATACAAGATCTTCGAATAAAAAACTCATTAGAAAAAGCCAATCACTATGGAGCTGTTACGCTTTCTATGTCAATAAAAATGCCGAACTAGAAGAGGAGTTCCAAGACTAGTTATTAATTATAAACCTCTAAACACGCCCTTAGATGGATAAGATATCCTATACCAAATAAAAATGATTTACTAAATAGACTACGCTAGATCTAAGATATTTTCAAAATTTGACATGAAGTCGGGATTTTGACAAATACAAATTAGTGAAAAAGATAAATACAAAGACCGGCACTGCATTCCCTTTTGGTCAATACGAATGGAACGTTATGCCTTCGGTCTCAAAATGCCCCTTCAGAATTCCAAAGAATCATGAATGACATCTTCAATCCTTATTCACATTACATCATAGTCTATATAGATGATGTTCTTGTGTTTTCCTCTAATATAGAACAGCATTTCAAACATCTTTCTACCTTCGTAAAAATTATCATACAAAATGGTTTAGTAGTTTCTCCTACTAAAATAGCACTTTTCAGGACGAATTAGATTTCTAGGTCATTACATCGATTTAGGTACCATAACTCCCATAGAAAGATCAATCTCTTTTCTTGACAAATTTAGGATGAGATTAAAGACAAAACTCAATTACAAAGATTTTTAGGCAGCCTCAATTATATTATAGACTTCTTTCCCAATATTAATATTCTTTGCAAACCTTTATACCAAAGGTTACGTAAGGATCCTCCGCCATGGACTTCAGTCCATACAAACATTGTCAAACAAATAAAAATTCATGTAAAAGATATTCCTTGCTTACATCTTGCTGATCCTTCTACTTTCAAAATAGTCGGCGATGCTTCAGGATTAGGATATTGTGGCATTCTCAAATAGGTCAATAATAACAAAGAACAAGTTGTTCAATTTATATCAAAACATTGGAATTCCACTCAACAAATATATTCGACAATCAAAAAAGAAATACTTGCTATAGTTTTATCTATATCAAAATTCCAAGGAGATTTATTGAACCAAAAATTTCTCTTACGAATTGATTGCAAATCAGCCAAAGACATTTTACAAAAGAGCGTTTTAAATATTGCATCAAAACAGATTTTTGCCGGATGGCAAGCCATACTTTCGATGTTGATTTCGACATTGAATTTATAAATGGTTCTTCAAATTCATTACCTGATTTTCTCACAAGAGAATTTTTATAGGGGATACCAATATGCCAAGATCCAAAAAAAGACAAAGGCAAAGGCAAAACCAATGCCGAACCTTCCAATACACGATCAAAGCCAACAGGCTTAACACCTGTCAAGACATGCTTGAAATGACAGAAAACAAACAGACATTCTTACACCAAACACCTTTGAAAATAGAACACATATCATCGATCCCATGCTAGACTTTAATCAGTTAGCCGACATGATACCAAAAGAAACAATTTTGTTACTTGCCCAATCTTTACAAAACACAGCAAAGAAAGAGCCATCCAGTGCCATCGAGGTAAGCTACAATCCTTCCCCGCTTGTTACACAAAAACAAGTAGAACACAAAAGAATTTCGAATGAGGTGGTTATTAGGTTACAGGCAACCTCTCAATCTCAAAAATCAAAAATTTTCCCCAAAACATCATTTCAAAAAATATTGACTGTGGAAGATGGATTCTTCGACGAAGATCCAATCAAATTTGCAAAAAACATTTTTTCCAAAAAACTGGTTATTCAAACCACACAATACAAACAAAACCCTTGCTTATTACGAGCAAATTCTAGTGGAGGCAGAATCAACAAGGTTTACCCACTTTTTGACAAAACAATACGAGAAAATATTCTATACTCCACTATATCCATCGGTAAAGTCATACACCCCTCACCTTTGGGAGCTTCACCTCATACACTCGAGAAAATTCCAAACCGAGACTTACCCAAAACTTACCATATTCCTCCTCATCTACATGCGGGACTACCAACAAGCTTGGTGGAACGTTTTCTTCAGACAAAATACAAATTTCTAACACACTTGGTTGTTAGACAAAACACAAATTTCAACACACTTGGTTGTTAAACAACCAAGTGTGTTGGAAATTTGTATTTTGTCTGAAGAAAACGTTCCACTAAGCTTGTTGGTAGTCCCAGTATGTAGATGAGGAGGAATATGGTAAGTTTTGGGTAAGTCGGGTTTGGAATTTTCTGGGTGTATGAGGTGAACCTCCCCAGTGTGAGGGGTGTATGACTTTACTGATGGATATAGTGGAGTATAGAATGTTTTCTGTATTGTTTTTGTCAGCAAAGTGGGTAAACCTTGCTGATTCTGTCTCCACTAGAATTTGCTCGTAATAAGCAAGGGTTTTGTTTGTATTGTGTGGTTTGAATAACAGTTTTTGGAAAAATGTTTTTGCAAATTTGATTGGATCTTCGTCAAGAATCCATCTTCCCAAGCCAATATTTTTTGAAATGATGTTTTGGGGAAAAATTTTGATTTTGAGATTGAGGGGTTGCTTGTGACCTAATAACCACCTCATTCGAAATTCTTTTGTGTTCTGCTTGTTTTTGTGTAACAAGTAAAAGGATTATTTGCTTACCTCGATGGCACTGGATGGCTCTTTCTTTGTTGTGTTTTGTAAAGACTGGGCAAGTAACAAAATTGTTTCTTTTGGTATCATGTCGGCTAGCTGATTAAAGGCTAGCATGGGATCAGATGATATGTGTTCTATTTTCAAAGGTGTTTGGTGTAAGAATGTCTGGTTGTTTTCTGCCATTTCAAGCCATGTCTTGACGGGTGTTAAGCCTATTGGCTTTGATGGTGTATTGGAAGGTTCGGCGAGTGGCTTTGCCTTTGCCTTTGTCTTTTTGGATCTTGGCATATTGGTATCCCCTGTAAAAATTCTCTTGTGAGAAAATCAGGTAATGAATTTGAAAAACCATTTATAAATTTAATGTCGAAATCAAATCTGAAAGTATGGTTTACCATCCGGCAAAAATCTATTTTGATGCAATGTTTAAAACATCTTTTTGTAAAATGTCTTTGGCTTATTTGCAATCAATTCTTAAGAGAAATTTTTTGATTCAATAAATCTCCTTGAATTTTAATATAGATCAAACTATAGCAAGTATTTCTTTTTTGATTGTCGAATAATTTTGTTGAGTGGAATTCCAATGTTTTGATATAAAGTGAACAACTTGTTCTTTGTTATTATTGACCTGTTTGAGAATGCCACCATATCCTAATTCTGAAGCATCAGTCTCGACTATTTTGAAAGTAGAAGGATCAGCAAGATGTAAGCAAGGAATATCTTTTACATGAATTTTTATTTGTTTGACAATGTTTGTATGGACTGAAGTCCATGGCGGAGGATCCTTACGTAACCTTTGGTATAAAGGTTTGCAAAGAATAGTAATATTGGGAAAGAAGTCTATAATATAATTGAAGCTGCCTAAAAATCTTTGTAATTGAGTTTTGTCTTTAATCTCATCCGGAAATTTGTCAGTAAAAGAGATTGATATTTCTATGGGAGTTATGGTACCTAAATGGATGTAATGACCTAGAAATCTAATTCTGGTATGGAAAAGTGCTATTTTAGTAGGAGAAACTACTAAACCATTTTGTATGATAATTTTTACGAAGGTAGAAAGATGTTTGAAATGCTGTTCTATATTAGAGGAAAACACAAGAACATCATCTATATAGACTATGATGTAATTTGAATAAGGATTGAAGATGTCATTCATGATTCTCTGGAATTCTAAAGGGGCATTTTTTATACCGAAAGGCATAACGTTCCATTCGTATTGACCAAAAGGCGAGTAAAGCTGTCTTGTATTTATCTTTTTCACTGATTTGTATTTGCCAAAATCTTGACTTCATGTCAAATTTTGAAAATATCTTAGATCTATAGAGTCTATTTAGTAAATCCTTTTTATTTGGTATATGATATCTTATCCATCTAAGGGCTGTGTTTAGAGGTTTATAATTAATAACTAGTCTTGGAACTCCTCTTTCTAGTTCGGCATTTTTATTGACATAGAAAGTAGAACAGCTCCATGGTGATTGGCTTTTTCTAATGAGTTTTTTATTCAAAAGATCTTGTATTTCTGTTTGGCAAAATTTTAGAACTTCTTGATTCATTTGAGTAGGGCAAGCTTTTGTAGGAATCTTGTTTTCAGAAAATTCTTGTTTATACGGTAAATCAACAATATGCTTCTTTCTTTCCCAAAAAGCATTGGGTATAGTGGAGCATATAGTTTTTCCTATGTGTTTTTGAAGATAAGCTATTTTATCAATGATATTTGGTTTTAAAAGGTTTTCTTCTATTCTTTTGAACTCTAAATCTTCTTTTAGGAATTCAAGCTGGTTTTCTTTGTCTTTTATTAGGCAATTTATTTCTGAAATAGAGTGTTCTTGTAAGATATTAAGACTTCTCTTTTGGGGTTTTTTTATGAAGTTAAAGGTGATTTTTCTATTAAGAGCATGAGTTTCAATACCTTCATTAGTAACTATAAAGGGTTGGATTAATTGTATGAAAGGTGTCCCAAGAATAACTTGTTGTCTCATGTTTTTAACTAAAAGAAAAGATGTTTTATAAGACATTTGGTCTTTTCTTATTAAGGCTTCGGTAATTTGTATTGAATATTTAACTTGTCTCCTGAGGCTGATTTTAGGGTTTTTGAAGTTTTGTCAAAGTATCTTGTTGCAACAAGGCCTTCCTTGATACAATTGAGGTCGGCCCATGTATCAAAGAGTGCTGTTGTTTCAATAATATACTCATTATTGATTTTTATCTTAATATTTATTATCTATTTTCTAGATGTTATTTCTGTTAACAACATAAGAAAGGCTGGATCAGATGTATCTGGGGTACTAGTGATTTCATTCTGGTCATCTAGTTTTGTCTTTCCTTTTATGACAAGAGACTTTATATCAGAAATTTCCTGTTTCATTTCTAATTGAGTCTCTTTCAAGGCTTGTATTTCTAATTTTTGTTGTTTTATTTCGTTTTGGAGGTCATTAATATTTATAGGTCTAGACTGTGGTTTTTTGTTTCTAATCAGAATGTCTTTAAGATTGTAGGAAGTATTAGGTTTGGAAGTAATATTCATAGAATAGTGTAGTCTATCTAAGTATTCTTTTTTGGCTTCGGGGTCAAGTATTTTTCAGCGTCTTTGAGAAGGAATTCTTCTTCTTTTGTTAAGACGTTTACTTTAGGAATGGGTTTTCCTGGAGAAGCATCTTCATAATCAGAATCTGAAGATGATTCTATCTCATTAATCTGAAGACCTTCTTCCTCAAGAAGTTCATCAGAAGAAGTATCATCATTTTCTATGAAGATGTTGTTTAACTGGTTAAGAGTATTATCATCTAAAGAAAGTTTATTCAATTTTTTATTAATCCTACAGTATTTTGAAATATGACCTTTTCTACCGCAAGAGTAACACTTAATGTCTTTAAAATTTTTCTTATCAGTGTGAGGTCTATTTTGGTTACTCTGGTGTCTTCGGTTATTTCTACGGGGTTGAGGTTTGTTGCGATGTTTCTTTGTTTCTTTCTCAGGAGGACAAGTTCCCTTACATTTTGTTTTTGTTTTTTCATTATAAGAGGGGTCATATTGAGCACACAAATCTCCTAGACTCCTATTGGTGAGGGATTGTTCTTCCTTGAGTTGTCTTTGTAATTTGATTGTATTACACATTTGTGTTCCTTGTCTATAAACATAAGAGACTATTTCTCCATAAGAAAGGAGATCATAAGGAATTTGACCGCTGTAATCTTCCCTAATTTTATCTCTAACTTGGTCACCTATAATCTGAGGTAAACCGGCTAAGAATTTTTCTTTCCAAAAAGGTTGATTGCAGTCGTGTCTAATAAGAACCCTTTGAAAGAAAAGCTCTTTGTATTCTCTAAATCTTCCTAATGATTTGCAACGCATATTGGAAAGGAGATCTTGGTTTCTATCCCTAATATGTGAAGGGTCTCCTACGAAGTGTTGTGAAATGGAATAGATAAGGGTATTAACCGCATCTTGGATGAGATGTCCTTAATCATCATCCATGCGTTGACCAAAGTCATCTACCTTATAAGCAGTTAAAATTTGTGTCTTTTGTTCATCTGTCAAGTAGTTATCCCACCAACCTTTTAGTTGTCCAGTAAATCCGGCTACTAAAAGATTAGCAACAGCTTGGTCAGAAACATCTTGCTATGTTTTGTAGGCATTAGCAAGCATCACCATGTTGTTAAGAATATTCATAATATTGGTTTCTGCAACACCATCAATGTTCCATTCATAGATGGCGTCAGGAGAGTATTTATTATGTATTTTTTGCGATGATTCTTCTTGGGCAATGTCTGGTGGGGTAGCTCTACTATAATAAAGCTTTTGAAGTTGTCTCCAATTGAGTCTGTTAATCTCAGTGACTGACTCATTATCGGAATTACCAGAGTGTTTGGTTAGGGTACTAATAGTGGGTTGGTCAGTGTCTTTAATGATAAGACTCTGGAATTTAGGAGTGTCTAGTATAGGATCAGGTTCTAACTTTGATTTCCCTAAGAGTTTTTTCTTTTGTTCTATAGCTTTGGCAAACTCTGGGCTAAGATTTTTTGGAAATTCAAAGGCTTTAAAAATAGGTTTTTTGAGAGTGTCAACTTGTGGTGTGATGAGTTGAGTAGGATTCTGGATGGTGGATTCTATCCTAATCCTACTCAACTGTTTTCCTATGGTCGCCAAATGTTGATTAGTAAAGTTGTTTTGCTCAATGACTTTGTGAGTAAAAAGAGAGTCTCATTTGTCTCGGAAGCCTAAAAGGAGTAGCTGTTACTTCGCTTATCTCCATGTTGTATTTTTATTCTCCTAAGAGGCGGATGGTTGGATTCTATGGTTTCACCATTATCAAGTTTCCATTTATAATGATGATCTAAGACAACTATTTCTTTTGGTTCGAGAAAATGTTCTTCTAACCAATCAAAGAAGAATATATGGACTTCATATTCATATATGTAGTCGTAATATTTTGTTTGATGTCTTTTGCTTTATCAGCAAAGGTTTTGAAGAACCATTCTTTGATTTGTCTGTTGTTTTCAGAATTAAATTCTTTATTAAAGAAAGCCTTGTTTGGTTCAAAAAACATTAAGCTCGGCATCTATCATTTGCGAATAAGTGGGAGAATGATGAGGAGAATCTGTATTTTCTAGGACTGGTTCAGGCTGGTTTTGTTGGTAAACTGGCCTGGAAATCCCTGATCTATATATAAGAACAAATCGCTTATACCATAATTTTTCACTCGGTTGCTTTGCCATTGGGTCGCTGTCCTAGTTGCAATATTTCAATAGCAAAGCATGCAGTTTAATTACCTGAGTGCAAAAGGTTTGTCACTGGGAACATAGAGTAGACCTATACAAGTTGGCGGCAAAAGAACGCTTCAAGTGCCAAAAGTTGGTACAAAGGGATAATTAAGTGCTAAAACTTACGAAAGTGCCACTTAAGTGCCACTTTTTATGAAAAATGTGACACTTGAGTGCCACATCCGGCGAGCCTCGCCGGAAATCCTACGTGGCATTTTTTTTATTAATTTTCTCGCTTACGTGGCTCGCCGGAATGCCGAATCAGCAAAAACACACACAAAAACGACGTCGTTTTGCATAATTTAAATTTTAATATAATATAAAAATTAATTAAATTAAATTTAAAACATAATAATAATAATAATAATAATAATAATAATAATAATATATTTATTAAAAAGCGGAGGAGGAGGAGGAGGAGAAAGGCAGCCGGCGGCCGAGGGCTAAGCCCTCACCACCACCGCCTCCCCACCTTCCCTTTAAAAAAAAAAATAATTAATTAATTAATTTTTTAAAATTTTAATTTAATTAATTATTATATTAAAATTCGAATTATACCAAAACGACATCGTTTTGACACTATTTAGCCACATCGGCATACGAAACGACATCGTTTTGCACGCAGCTCGTTGGAAAATTGCCATGTCAGCATTTTGGCCGGATTTTCTCGCCGGTGGCACTTAAGTGATCCATTTTGCTCCGATTTTGGCATTTAAGTGTCACTTTCGTAACTTTTGGCACTTAAGTGTCTCTTTGTGCCAACTTTTGGCACTCTAGGAGTCCGGGTGTCCAAGTTGGCTAACAAGCTTACACTCCAGGGCTACATATCATTAGGCTCAGTCCCTAGTGATCAGACCATTACTTTAAGGTGGCTCAATCACTCTTTCTTATAATAGAATTCATTCCATCCCTTGACATCATTATCAAGTTGGAGTCTTTAACTTTACCTCATAAGATGACAATATTGCCATCCTCAATTAATGAAGTTAGCATATACATTTAGCTTAATGTGAGTATTCTTAAAAGCGTATTAGGATTTTTTTTTTCCTAAGAGAAGAATAATTAACTTAATATGGAAATTTTTTTTTTTAAACAAAAAGTAAGGAAAATGGGGAGGATGAAAATTTAGATGAAAGTTAACCAATGAAACTAGCTCATATTTATAAAATAAAGAGGGAACGTTTTTCACATGTACCGGTGGACACGGGCATGCCTGAAAATTTGCAATCATGTATGAAATTTTATTCTCGAATTGTACACATGTCAGGCGAGAGGAAAGAGAGAAAAGAGATTTAGAAAATTAATGGATAGTGCGTACGGAATCGACTCTTGCAACTCTTATTCAATTTCTGACGGAGTTTTGTTTTATATAACGCATGCTGGGAGCATTACAGACTTTTAGATGACCTAATAATATTGAGTTACGGACAGATTCAATGTAATTGGCTAAAAGTAATGGAAAGTAAAAATATGGATAAATGCAATATAAGTCTTAAAACTTGTCGTAAAAGTGCCACTAAGTTTGCAAACTTTCAAAATG
This sequence comes from Eucalyptus lansdowneana, assembly GCA_017140395.1. Lineage (NCBI taxonomy): Eukaryota > Viridiplantae > Streptophyta > Magnoliopsida > Myrtales > Myrtaceae > Eucalyptus > Eucalyptus lansdowneana. The sequence continues at coordinate 55,401,579 of CM029485.1, read as the reverse complement.
TTCAATCAAGTCTTTTCGTTAACTCTGTTTAACTTGACTAATGAAAAATATTGACGTAGCTTTCTTCATTATTTTTCTCTCCCACGTGGCATTAAAGTTAACTAAAGCATTAAAACAGTGTTGTTTTCACTTGAATTATAATTTTTACAACAACTTTTGGAAAAAAATCCTACAAATGTCGACATAGTTTTCTTGTTATTTTGTCTCTCCTACATGGTAATAAAGTTAACTAAAGCATTAAAATGATGTTGTTTTGATCTGAATTATAATTTTTACAACAAATCTAAAAAAAATCCAAAAGTTTTTTTTTTTAAGAGAGAGAGAGAGAGATGAAATTAAAAAAGGCGAAGTTAAAAAAACACAAAAAAAAAGATTAAAAAAAAGCGCAAGCTAAACGAGGATTAGACCCTCTGCCTATGGCTGCCTCCCCATCGGCAATGACGCGGCGGTCGATGGCTTAACCATCACTGGTCGTCGCCGACACCCCATCGGTGATAAGGCAATAGCCATATGTAGAAGGGTGCTTTAATTAACCTTAATGCCACTAGGAGAGAGAAAATATTTTTAAAAAAAAGGCATGTTGATATTTTTCATCAGCTAAGTTGGACGGAGTTAACGAAAGGACTCGATTGCACCAACTTGACAAATTTTGGGGCTTGATTGTACTTTTTACAAGTTTTATGAGTTAATTGCACTTGTATAATAAGTTTTAGGACTTCCAATATACTTTTCCTAAAAAAACAAATGAATTAACTTAATCATATCAATTTCAACAATGGGTATATAATTAATTTATAAGTTACAAATGATACTAGATACAAGTTTATAACATCATCACTTTGTTCATGCCAATGCATTGCATGGAATTTTTCTTAAATACAGCATATCAATTAAACTTTATTGGATAAACTTAACAGTTGGGAAAAGATCCAATTTTTCTTACAAAACCCATATTATTTTTGTTGTTTAGCACAAACATTCCACCATGCATGTATGTTGAACAATGTGTTTGTTAGTGAATTTTCTTCTTTAATGTTATATTTACACTTTGTCATAATAGTGACAATTATTTCTATTGACAAGTTATTTTTGGATTAGAACAATAACATGATTTTCTTTTTGGAGATGACTATAGCGAATTGATTAGTTTGAGAATCATGTCTCTAAAGGATGTGTCTTATGTAGTCTCTTAATGATAAGTAATTAAATATTCAAAACCCGTTTGTTTTGCCGTCTGCTCTTGACGAAATTGCTTTGTTGGACAATTAACTGCCAATCCGATTTGCATTTCAAGTACACAGAAAATAATTAGTCCTTGCAAGGTGATTGCTCAGACAAAACTTTTCGATAAGAGGAAAGTTTCTGGTAGTTAATTTTAATGAACTGGTCATTGAGCTCTTAATAGTGACGAAACTAGGATTGACAAAAAGAAGTCGCATCATCATCCAAAATTACGAGGGAACTTGTGCAGCCAAGTCATACCAAATTTAGGAGATTTGACTTTGAGTAATACGTTTTGCTTTTGCTTACTGTTTTCTTGAATCAATCAACTGATTTTGATGGCCACACATTGCTTTTGCATTTTTAGTTCGTTGTTGGAAATTTATTTGTTTTTGGTCCCTGTATTTAGTTCCAATTACATATGCCGCCAAACTAGATAAAGGAAGCAAAGATATTATAAGACCATATCGCTTATACCATAAAATTTTCTGGGTGGAAACATAAATATGTACCTGGTGGTGGTTCTGCAGGATTCGAATCTCCTTGTATTTCACTCGGTTGCGGCGCCATTGGGCTGCTCTCCTCGTTGCAGTCTTTCAACAACAAAGTAAATGGAGGATGCAAAAATGGGTAAGATATCCAATTTTCTAAGGAATATCCACAATAAACAAAAACAAAATGTGTGATGTTCTCAGTTATGGCAACTAGATCCAACACATAAATAGAAACACTAACAAAAGAAGGAAAGTAAATAAATTGGAGGCTACCTCTTAAAATTGTAATTGAATAATTAAGGGCAACTGTCTTTTTAATGAAAATGGGGTGCATTTAGTCATACAAGGGATGGAAATAGTGCCACCCAAAAGTTTTGAAGTAATATATACCTATAAAATGAAAATTTTCCAATGTTTTCATTTCCAAATTTGTGGGGAAAATTACCAAAAAATGTATAAACCTATTGCAATTGTACCAATTCAGTCCTAAACTTTTCTTTTTTTTTTATCAATTGAGTCCTAAACCTTTTACAATTATTCCCGACCAATCCATCCGACCAAAATTAGCCAGCCGATCTTTGCGACCTTTTTAATAATATTTTATTTTTTGAAATATTTTATTAATATTTTATCTTTTTTTTTCCTTTTTCTCTTTAGAATGAAATGGGGTTTCGCCCCGCCCGTCGCCGGAAGCAAGCTCACCGACTAGCGAGGGCTTGCCCCCGTTGGTCTGGGCTAGCCCTAGCCGCCTCGGTCCGGCGATCGACCAGCCCTCCCCTCTAGCCGATCGCTGGAGCCAAAGGAAGAAAGAGGGAGGAGGAGAGAAGAGGAGGAAGGAGGGAGAGGGAGAAGGAAAAAAAAAAAAAGAGAGAAAAAAGGAAAAAAAGATAATAAAAATTAATAAAATATTTCAAAAAATAAAATATTATTAAAAAAAAGGTGGCCGGCGCCGGCCGACTGCCACATCAGCTCCGGCCGGTCAATTTTGGTTGGATGGACTGATCGGGAATAATTATAAAAGGTTTATGACTCAATTGGTCAAAAAAATAAGTTTAGGACTTTTTTTTGGTAATTTTGCCAAATTTGTGAATAAAAATACGTGTGGTAAAAGTTTTGATTGTTGTGTTTCAAAATGAATACAGTTAACCTTGGAAAATTTAATTGCACTTTGTATGCTTTAGATCTTGCATATATGACTAGTATCAGGCTCATTCATCACAAAGTGGAATTTTCTGCATTAAACTTATATGGTAAATTTCTAAATAAAAAATAATAATAATAGAGATCATGAGTTTTTGTAAATAGGTATTGAATCGTGAATTAGTTTTGTCGACCTTCTAAGTTTCATATATCAGACAATGCGTTTTTAGTGAGTTTTAATTCGTAGTTGCCATTGATCTAATCCGTGATATCATTAATTCATTGTATGCGCGTTTTGTTACTCTTTGGAAGTAAAAGAGTATTTCTTTTGGGCTTTCTCAATTATAGATATTGTTCAAATTTTAAAAAAAAAATTGAAAAGATTATCTGTAAGTTTATATGTTAGCATTTGTATGCTGTGAAATTCAAAGTGATTTGGACTAACAAAAGTCAAAATGCATTAAACACGAGGTTTATGAAAAACTAAAATTAAAAGGTCAAAGAGACAAACTCCTAGTTGTTTTGCGACCAACTTTGGAAGCTTTAGAAGTTGCCATGCCTTCTGTAGTCCCTTTTTCATGAAACTCTTCGTTACCAAAAATTCAATGAACATAAATTACCTAATTAATTTTACTCTACATGCTTTAGATCATGTATAAATTATTGGTATCAGGCTCATTCATCACATGGAATTGTTTGCATGAAACATAGATGGTAAATTTTAATCCAAAAAAAAAAAAAATCAACGTTAAACTTAGATTGTTCTGGAATCACATCGGGAATTAGCTTTGTGGGACATTCTACGTTCCATATATTGGATGATCTGTTTTTAGTGAGCTTTTATTTCTTGTTGCCATTGATCTTATCCACAATATCATTCATAAGTTATGAACATGTTCTTTTACTCTTTGAAAGTAAAAGTATGTCTTTTTGGACTTTTTAAATTATAATTCAAGATATTATTCAGATTTTAAAAGTTATGAAAATATTTTATTTAAAATTGCATGTCAGTATTTGTATGCTTTGAAACTTAAATTGTTTTGTTCTGGATTGAAAAGTCTAAATCCATGAAACACAAGATTTATGAAAAACGAAAATTAAAAGTTCAAAGTGACAAACCTGTGATTGTTTTGCAACCGTCTTGGGAAGCTTTATCAGTCAAGCCTTGTGAACTCCTTCTTTATGAACTTCTTTGTCACCATAAAGAGAAACGAATTAATCAACCTCAAAAAAGTTAATTCCACTTTGTATGCTTTATATCATGCATACTAACTCAATCATTGCATGGAATTGTTTTCAATAAATTTAGATGGTAAACTTTTAAACAAAAACAATTAATGTTAAACTTAATAAAGATCATGACTTTCTTTCCGAGATAGAAATTGTATCATGAATTAGTGGGAGGGACGTTCTAGCTTTCATATGGTGGACAATGCGATTTTACTAAGTTTTTGTCTCATTGCCATTGATCTTATCCATGATGTCGTTAAGTAAATTATGAGCACATTCTTTTACTTTTTGAAAGTGAAAAGTTTTTTTTTTGGGCTTTCTCAATTATAATTCAAGATATTATTCAAAGATTTTAAAAATTATGAAAAGTTTATATTTCAATTTATATGTCAGCATATGTATGCTCTGAAACTTGAAGTATTTGGGATTGAAAAAGTTAAAATGCCCGAAACACAAGATTTATGAAAAACAAAAATTAAAAGTTAAAGTGACAAACCTCTAGGTTGTTTTGCAACTATCTTGGCAAGCTTGATCAGTTGCCATGTCCTTTGAACTCAAGTCTATATGAACCTCTTTGTTACCAAAAAAGAGAAATGGACATAAATAACTTTAGAAAAATTAATTACACTCTATATGCTTTGGATCATGTATACATGAGTAGCATCGAGCTCATTCATGCCCGGAATTTTGTGTATTAAACTTAGATGGTAAACTATTTTTGAAAAAATTAATGTTAAACTTAATAGAGATGATGAGTTATTTTCGAGATCTTGGTGCCATGAATATTGTAAGCGATATAGTTCATAAATTAAGTTTATACAAAATTTATGTATCTTCATAATTCCACATTATAACTATAATAGAACTATACATAAATAAAAAAATTATGAATTAACATAATCATATTGATTTTATCAATTAATAAAATTAATATATAAGTCACCACCTATACAAGATACGAGTTTACAACATTCGGCATTGCATGGATTTTTGTTCATAAATAAGTATATCGTTTAACTTTATTGGATAAACATAATGGTTGGGAAAAATAATTGATCTAATTTTTCTTAGAAAACTCATGTTATTTTTCTTGTTTTTGTGGCAAGAACGTTCAGTCGTGCATGTATCTTGCACTACGTGTTTGTTAGTGAATTTTCTTTTCTAATGTTATCTTAAACTTTGTCATGACAGTGACAACCACTTTTATTGACAAGTTATTTTTCACTCAAAACGACGTTACATAGTTCTTTATGGGAGATGACTGTAGTGAATTGGTTGGTTCGGGGATCATGTGTTAAGGGAATTAGTCTTGTGCAGTCTCTTAAAGATAAGTAATTAATTATGTAGAACCCGTTTGTTTTGCCCCGATAAAATTGCTTTGTACGACATTGTGTGTGTGTGCTTACAATTCACGTGAAAGGAGTAGTCATGCCCATGGGCTCAAGGAAAATGAATCAGTTAGCGGGAAAAATGTCAAAAAAGTCATAAATTTATTGCGTTGGTGTCAATTTAGTCCTAAATTTTTTAATCTAATGCCAACTCAATCCCTCCGGCTAATTTTGGCAGGATATTGCTAACGTGAACACGGGTCAATTGACGTGACACCGCCGACACCGACGTGAACAACTTTTAATAATATTTTAATATTTTTCGAATTTTTTATTTTCTTTTATTTTCTTCTCCTCCTCCTTCCTCCCGTCGCTCGCAACTGGCCAGAAACAAGGACCAACAAGGTCAAGGTCAACCTCACTAGCTACTAGTGAGGCTTGAGCCCTCGCCGAGGCCATGAGGACGACCTTGCCTCGACCTCGCCCGATCCAGCAAGGTCAAGCCTCACCCGGCCACTAGCGAGGGCTCGAGCCCTCGCTAGCACGATCTCACGGACTCTAATGAGGGCTCGAGCCTTGCCCATAGCCGACAAGGCTTGCCAGAGGTGAGAACATCAACCTTGCCGACCCTCACTTTTGACACTTTTCCCTGAATTACCTATATTAGCTTTTGCATTTTTGGTCTACCTATATTAGCTTTTGCATTTTTGGTCTGGAGGAATTATATTTGTTCGGTCTCAGTAGGTTGGCAAATCTCACTTTTAGCCCCCATACTTTGTTTGGTTATAACTCTAGTCCTCATACTGCTCTATGGTGACAATTTAAATCAGTTTGTTAAAATTACCGGGACAAAGAATTTTGCGTCTCCTAATAATTTGTAAGTAAGCTCTTTTTCAAAAAGAAAAATTTTTCTGAAAATTTAGTTGGACTTTCCAAATTATTTAGAAGTCATTTTCCGTTGGTCACACCAGAAAATTCTAAGCAATGTCTTTTTAGGATACGTACTTGAGTCCAACGCATGATTTTTGGCACCTTGGACTGGGGTCAAGAGCACAACTATAACTGTATGAGTTCCAACTTAGTCGAATCGACATTTTTGCCTCTTGAGTCAGCTCATGTATTTAGAGTACAGTCGGTTTATGAAAATGTTTTAGTGAAAATTGCTCCTTATTTCAACGTCCATTTTCTTGAAAAGATGTTTGGAGGGTGAAAAGTAAGAGCTTTCAACAGAAATGAAAGTTATAGAAACATGTTGGGTGTAGTCGTTTAAAGCAAATCTCGTAAAAATACTATCAATTTTGGTCATTTTGAGTTTTAAAGTTCAGATGTTGAAAACACGACAACCAAAATTTCTACCAAACGTATTTTCATTGAAAACTTGTGGAAATAAAAACAGGAAATTGGAAAATTTTCTCAGACCAAACACGCCATCAAGTTCGGCACAAATTATTCTCCTTTCACACTCTTTCCTTTTTTACGAGGGTTTTCTTTATAAAGTTTCGGGATACTTGTTAAGTAATAAATAAATAAAAATGTTGCCATTTTATATATCTTAGAAATTAACCCCCAAAAAGCGACACTTTTTCCAATTTTTCCATCACCTTTTGGGATGAAATCAGAACAAGAAAGGAAAGAACAGAACATACCTGGCGATGGTTTCGGAATCGAACTGTCTTGGATATCCATGGAGGTTTCCATGCCGTGCCGCGAGCCGGTAAAACTCTAAAGTGGAGAAGTAATTTCAAGGGGTTAAAATCGAAGTTATTTTCTGCTCCCATGGGTCTTCTCCTTTTATAATCGACCTGGGGATGGAGCCAAAGTTCTAGCTGTAAAGACGATGTACCCTTCTCTTTTCCCGAACGATGTCCACATTTCCAAATTTTATGACATCGGAAATTTTATGGAAATTCCTATTTTTTTTTTTCTTCCACCATTCCCTTTTTGCAAAAAACATATTTCCCTATATTTTTGTTCAGTGTGCCGGCGGTGCAAAAATAATGACAAATATTACGATTTTTATGTTTAGCATGTAGATTTAAGGTTTGTGTTCCTATTCTGAGACTGCTGTATAAAAAAGACTTTTACATCAACAGTGTACATAATATAAATCATATTTCAATGGACTTTTATCCTGTACAATGGCAATGTGAAATTTTCTTGACACAAATAGATTTTACATAATCAAAACAATCAATTTTTATTTTTAACATGTAACTTATACGGCAAATAGATTTGTATTTCCTTTCTCAGATTGTATGTACCGAAAATATATATACACACACACTTTTACAATGATGATATATGTGATATAAATATCCATAATTTTTGTATTCATAGTCGTTATCCGTACTTTATGAACAACATGAGGAAAATCATTCTCTTCACAACTTTTTTTCTTAACTTTTATTTTATTGCCAACTCAAAAAATCATTTTAACATAATTTGAGCTTGAATTGCGCTAATGTGTTATTCTCACAAAAGAAATACATTGACATCTTTAATTTTACCTCATAAGGTGAGAATATTTTCATCCTCAATTAATAAAATCATCATATACTTTTAGTTAATGTAAGTATTCTCAAAATCTTAATTTCAGAATTTTTTTCTAAGAAAAGAATAATTGGAATGGCTAAATAACTCTATTCACATTAGACCTAGTTAAGCGAATATGGAATTTATGCTTATTTTTAAAAAGTACGGAAAATGGGGAGGACAAAAATTTTGGATGGAAAGTTAATCAATGAAATTAGCTCATATTTACGTTTTTTCCATGTACCGTGGGAGGGGACACGGGCAAGTCTGAAAATTTGCAATTCTTTATAAAATTATTGAGGACCCTTCTCGAATTGTACACATGTCACGGGAGAAGAAAGAGAGAAAAGAGATTTAGAAAATTATTGGAGAGTGCGTACAGGAATCGACTCTTTTAGCCAACGCTTAACAGGATTTCTGACGGAAGTTTGTTTTATACAACGCATGATGGAGGCATTATAGACTTTGTCATGACCTAATAATGGAGAGCACCTTTAGGATGCTTTACAGACTGGTTTGATGTAATGCCTGGGGGCATTATAGACTTTGTCATGACCTAATAATGTGGAGCACATTTAGGATGCTTTAAAGACTGGATTATAGACTTTGTCATGACCTAATAATGTAGTGCACCTTTAGGATGCTTTACAGACTGGTTTGATGTAATGCCCGGGGGCATTATAGACTTTGTCATGACCTAATAATGTGGAGCACCTCTAAGAGCCTTTACAGACTGGTTTGATGTAATGCCAAACAGTATATGAACAGTATCAAACAAGGCTTTTGCTACAGTACTTTGAGCAAATTTTCTTCCCCTTCCCGTGGTTTGTCAGACTTTTTCTTAGGTTGCTTTTGACTCCTTTCACTTTCTTCTTCACATGAAGATACTTCAGATTTCTTCACACGTCATATTTGCTGTCGCGACTCGACCTCGGCCCCTCGGCCGATATGGGAAAAAGATCCAATTTAGGGATACTTGACTATAAAAACTCTCTCACGGTATGTATTTCAAAAAATATCATCACTTCATCCTTTGAGATTGATCATGTCAATTTATTCGATCACGATCGTCAACTCTCCTGAGCTCGTACTTCATGTGATAGCGAGAATTGTCGTGATTTGCATTTGTACGTGTGATATATCTTGAAAAGGAGATCAAATGTAAATAACAAGGCCATTAATATTAACTATAAAACCGTTATACACACACACACACACACACACACACACACACACACATATATATATATATATATATAATGTATTTAAATGATAGCCTGCATCATTGAAATTTCATGTGAAATGAAAATATGAAAAATTGTACTTAAAATCGTTATAATCAATGCTATGAGGACATTTAAAAATGAAATTGATAAGGGGACTAAAATTATTGCCGGAACAAACTATAGGTATCATACTCGAAAATTCCTAAAAGTATGAGGATGGTAAGTGTAATTGTGTTTAGAAGCTCGTAGGCATAACTGATGTGAGTTATTTTTTTTTCACTTTTAAGGGTTTAAGATAAATACAAATAATCGATTTTCTCAAATATATTTGTTGAGCTTATCCCAAGTTTTGATATCATGGATTTCATTTTATCCTCTAATCCATATCCAATTCCTCTATAGAAAGGTTCGAGCATAAAAAACACATAAAGATGGCGGTAGAACCAAGGAAAGAATCAATTCTATGGCGTGAATGCGATTGATCTGATTGGTGTATCCTATTCTTGTGTGATTGAGTGCTGCTGATAAGGTTATTTAATTACCGATAATGCACCATTATCCAATGCTTTCCAGCTAGATTAAAGACCAGAAATTTTTTTATGCCTATTTTAACTCAAAATTAATAGTTCAGAATATATCTGATGTAAAAGATAATCTTTTTCAAGATACATGACCAGGTACCAAGAATGATACCTACATAGCATAAAAGTTGTACAATTCATATCATCCTAGGCGTAAGTTTGAGCTGATGATAATATTGAATTTTGTTATGATAAGATGACTCAAATAGACTGATATCGACAGTCATTTACTAATAAATACTACTAGTACCGGTTTCCAACCAAGAAACGACCCTTAATTTCGCATATTATAATGTAACGAACTTAGGAAGGGTGAGCATTACTTAACTTTGAGCTAATCCTTTAGTTAGATAACTTTCTTTAAAAAAGCATATCGGCCAAAAGATTAAGGTTCTCGCTTCCACATAACTCCGTAAACAAACAAACGGATAAGGACTCTCATAAAGTGTCCCTGGAATCAAATACAAGGGAAGATCAAATTGTGCACCTTTATTCCAGATTGAATTGGATTTGGTCCAATCTTGCGTCGCAATCACAATATACAGTCTGTATTTACAAGGGGGACAAGAGAGCTAATTAAAAAACAAACTAATGACTTATCAAAATTTGAAGAAATAATAATGTTATGCCGCCGAAGAAAAGTCGCACCCATAAGCTCATAGCGCATGGAAAAATTCTGGATTAATTTTGTGGGAGAGCCAAGACTGGGGACTGGAATATTAATGAGGAATCATTAGTCATTGTGCATAAACAAAATGAAGAAAAGTAGCCAAAATACTACTTGTTTTGCCCATTAAGTCTTGGTCTTTTCTTAAGCCATAATGTCCTCCCACCTCATGTGCGCAATGTTCAAAATAATTTCTAATTCGATTCAGGCGTCGGCGAGTTTCATTGGTTCGAGATTTAGCCGAGCTACCTTTCTTGGGATTATATTGGAGGACTCTCGGCTTAGTAATTTTCCAATGATACCACGACAGAAAGGCGCTCGCAACTCGATAAACAACAGTCGAACATCAAACATCATTAGAAAAGGAGGGGGAGAAAAAGGCAGCAAATCAGACGCTGGCAATAATGGCCCGATTGACATTTGTCCAGCGCTTTTGATCCACGTTGGGGACACGATGCTCCTAGGCAAATTCATGCACGATGAAAAGGGGCACCAGCTTTTTTTTCTCCCCCCACCTTTTTTCTTTCCGAGTTTCACTTTATCATGTACGTGACTTTTATCGTCCCTCTGCATGCATGGGGGAAGCGAAACCGGTGACCTCAACCGGCACGATGATTGGAAAGGGGAACGAGGGTTGGGCGCGCGAACGTGAGGCGAGAGGTCGTGGCGCTTTCAATCCTAGAAAAGAACAGAGAGGGCGGTGGACATGGTTGTCGGTCATGGTGTTCCCTCCGTGCTCCTTGTCTGATCATATCGTGAGTGGATACTTGGTGTTGATTGAGCATATTTCGTCCACTTTTGAATAAAGAATTGTTGCCATAGGGAGACTGAGTTGCGGAATAAATTGTCATGAAATATTTTTACATGACCAAAACCAAATGTCAGGTAATAATGAGGATGAGTTTTGCGACTTCCGCTATTTGATTTATGGCAATGCGTCACAGATAGAAATCCAACGTCATATATCCAAAAGAAGTTTTTTAGAACCATTAAATGAACAAGGTGATTCGATCTAGCCGAATTTGTTAAGAGGGGAATTGACGACTTCAGCCATTACATAGACCCAATCCCCTACATCAAATTTAAGGGACGAGGGCCAATAGCTATCACCATTAGATCAAGTGGATCTATACGGTTGGATTTGATTAGACTAGAATCGATATTCTCTACCGTTAGATCATGAGAAATCAGCGGCTACGATTAGAACGATTTTTCTTTTATAAATGAGCAAAACCCTGTTTTAGTCTCGTACGACTTTCTCCGTACATCCCCTCCTCTCTCTCTCCAGTTTCCACCCTTGCCGCTGCCCTGCTCTCCCGGCGACCGTTCGTGTCCCCTCTCGCCAGTGCTCGCCTATGTTCACTGTTCAGTACATCTTCACCCAGCTAAGGGCCGTTCGCTCCCATCTCGCGGTTCCCTCGCTTGTTGACTGACCAGCCGGTTGTGCTGAAAGGGCAAAGCTCCCTGTTTTTTTTTTTTTTTTTTTCCCTATTTACTGTTGTGCCCGGCGTACGTCTCCGCGGCAGGCAGCGCCCCATGTCCACTGCCACCAGATTCTCCTCTCTTGTCAGCTGAACGCGCCCCTCACCTTGCGCGGTGACCGCTCCGTGTCGCCGTTTACCGCTGCCCGCTGCTGGTCGGTGAGTCGGTAAGTAGTACTGGGGGCCGTCTCATCCTCATGCTCCGTCTCTTTGACGGATCTCTCTCGGCCGCTCATTGATTATCCTTTGCCGAACCTGGTCACGCCGGCCTGGTCAGTCTTTGGCTAAAGAATGGGTAAGCCAGCCACCTCCTCTGCGAAGGAGATGAACCCAGAGACATTTCTCAAAAAACAGGGATGGGGACAGGGGTGGAGACGCCCTCTTTTTGACGATCACTCTGGCCGCTCGTCACTTTGCCAGGTTGGCTACGCTGCCTTGGCCACTATTTGGCCAAACGAAAAGGCCAGTTCCTTTTTGGCCATACGGTGGCTAAGCGCCGGTGTTGGAAATTGGTGATTCATTTTCAACAAAGTCTAGAAATTACTAACTTAACGGAGAAGAAATGGTCGGCGACATTGCACGTCCATGCAAGAAAAAATGAAGAGTGAAGAAGCATCAAAGAAAATCCTAGAACAAATAAGAGAAATCTACGTGCATGGGAAAGGCATGAAGGAATGGATGGGCACATATTAAAATATTATTATAATGGCTGCTGGAGTCTTCAAGAGAGCAAGAAGGAAAGCCTACAATTGTTGACTCTTAACCATGAAGAAAGAATGATCTAGAGTACGTGGGCAGCCGAGAGAATAGAAAAATGAAGATAAATGGAGAAGCCACCAGAAGATGCGGCAGAAGTCGCGACAAAAGAAGCTGCAATTTTATATTATTTTATGTACTAAGTCGGTTGTGTATGGCGGTGGATTCACGCCTATAAATATGCTTGTATATGACCATTTGAGTGTGTGAGAGGAATAACCCTCCACCGTGTGTGAGGTCCACCTTGTGTGGGAAAACCCTCCACCATGACTATTTCCATCAACTATCATAATAAAGTTTTTTATATTCCCTTGCCATATTTCATACACTTGCACACACACACGCTTCCGCAAAAATACCAACAGCCGGCAACCGAGAGAAATTCCTCAAAAAACAGGAATGGGTCGAGTTTACCTGGGATGTGGCCAATCTTCCTCATGCTCTCTTTTTGGTGAATCTCTCCTAGTCCTCTCACCTTCGCCTGGCTGTTTGTGGCCATCCTTTGCCAAGCTGGCTACGCCAGCCACCAGCATTGCAACGATGACGAGGGCTGCAAAGATGGGAGATGAACTTAGAGGAATTCCTCGAAAACAGATATGGGGAGAGACGGCCCTTACCCGTACAACGGCCAGTGGCTGAGTGGTTGCTGTGAGGGGAGAGCAGGGTGAGTGCTGAGCTGACAATAGTGCCATGACTGCCGATGGCACGGCACGGGACATGGATGGCGAGGACTGGCAATAGTTTAAGGGGAAAAAACAGAGATCTACCCTAATGTGGAACCAGTTTGACGAACGAGAGAGGACTGTTAGAATGGAAGCATAAGAGAGACGGCTGTTACTGGGCGAAGTCGACTGGATAGACACAAGCAGTGGCAGGCGGAACAGTTCCTCTTTTTCTTCTCATTTTGCTCAATTTCTTGATGGCCTTTTACGAATTATGCCCTTTGGTTTGAGATTTTGAAGAATTGGGAGCTGTTCAGAATCTGAGTGGAAATAGTAGTGTATAGTTTCTATGGAGAAACGGGTAAAAAGTCGGAAATGCTGTTCACTGTCCAGACAAGGACTATGAAATTTCTTGTCAATAATATATGTTAGGATTTGTGAGAATATCAATACTGTTCTGGTGGATTTTTGTTTTTATGTAGAGTGGTGCAAGAGTTGCCCTTGTCTCTGGAGACTTTAGTCTAACTCTCACTTATATGACCTTCGATCAGCTTGGTATTGCTAGAAAAGTAACCATCAGTAGAAGCTCAACTATCATTGTTACTGATCCTTCTACTAAAGCCAAAATCTAGGCAAGGATTTTGCAGATTAAGAAGGATTTAGCCGAAACCGGCAGTGCATACCATTCGCAAAAGCATGGAGAAAGAATTGCCAATCTCCCTAGTGGAGTTGCTGTAATTAAGGTTTGCAAAATCCCAAAATCTTTTGTTTTCAGTACCTTGTTTGAAGAAACTAAAGATGTACAAAGCCCGTGAAATTTGAGATCCCCTAATTTCCTCAAAGATAAGATAATTGCATTTATTCATCGAAATCAAGATTTTGTCATTCCGGGTAAATATCTTATATATCTCTATTCCATAGTAAGCAATGTGCATTCAATTAAGGTGGGATGTGGTGGAACTTGAAGACCGGAAACTTAGAATAGAGGATGCAAAGTAGCCTACATTTGCTGATATGAATGAGGGAATGGAGCCTGGTGGTGTTGCAGCTTTATGTACATCTTTCCGAGTGTATCCCTGTGTTGAGGAGCAACATGGAAAGATCAAGAGGAGCAGGTTGGTTCTGATGTCATAGCAAAAGTATGATATCTCCAATAAGCATCCCCCGGCAGTCGTCAATATAGGTGTGCACAGTGATCTTTGTGCCTTTTTTGGAGGATGCGCCGTGTCCTGAGCTCGACCTCAAGCCTCTGTGGACTTGGGCTCAAGCCATGTAGGCTTGAGGAAATTATATTTTAACCTCTCGTGGGGTCTTGAGGAAACCATGTTCTAGTTTTTCTTTTGATTGATAACCTGCCTCATGTCTTCGATAATCTCTTGGCCATTCTAAGCGGAATGCATCAAGTAGAGGATCGTTTCTAGCATTTTGCTGTTGTTTTGGAGGTTTCTCTGTTCTTATAGGTGGTCAATTACAGATTGCAATTGCAGGCACTCCTTGCTCCTGTGAAAGCCATTGCACCTAATGCAAGGAGCAGATGGTGATACCGTAGTAGAGTCAACCTGAACATGTGGTTGGGAAATCAATTACAATGCAATGATGGGAAAATGTGAAGATCTTCTCATTGCTGGAGTGATAGATCCATGCGAGGTTTCAAGGTGCGTGCAACAAAACAGAGTCTCCATTGCGGGGACAGTCCTGACTACCCAGCGATATTGGTGGAGAAAACTAAAATTCCAAGCCACCCATTCCACTTGTGCCCGGGATAACACCTTAAAGTAAAACGAATGAGCGGACGTGACATTGCTCAGGATAGATACCAAGTTAGAGCTCTCCTTGATAAAAAAATATACGTGCTTCATGGATGCGTGCTTTTCCAAATGAAGATGGGCGTGGCATGTTTCGGGGAACTGGAGAGGTGTAATCTCACTTATCTGGCTGGTCTTCAAGATTCATTGCTGTCATAATTGTCATAATTGAAGAAACGAAGGTTGGATATCGAAAGTCAGATAGTTTCTCTGAATTGTTTAATAACAATCACACTTCTGCAATCTGAGGAACATGTGAAAATCTCTCTCTCACATGCATATTGTTCGAAAAAGCGTTGTTCAGCCAATGTTCTTCGGAGAGTAGTGACTTGTGGTTTCTCTTAAGATTGAACGATGCAATTGCCTTCTACTCTGAAGATGGTCATTGCGCTATTTTCATCCAGAAAAAAAGATAATCCCCATGAGTCTCATATACCCTAATAAGAAGCTTTAGCAGCATGACAAGCATTGACGAAGGCACATTGGTGGCTAGTGAAATCGGCAAGCATCATTCGCGTGGTTCGACTGCTAGTGACTTGATAACGTCACGCCCCGAACCTCGAGCGTGCGCACAACTCTCGGTGCTCGATAGAATTTCGCGACGTTCCTAGGACTCATCGCTGACCCTTTTTTTTTTTTTTATTGCACATGCGGAAGCGAATTAACTAATCCCCTGACAACGACATACATGGGATAGAAAAGTAGGACAATCAATTTCAAATCAAATACACTTTTATAAACACTTCAAGCTTATACAGAAGGTCTATATCATAAAGAACTACTGAGCCACCTATGCTCCTGACCCTTCCGCTTCAAGCTCTTGGCTCTTCACACTAGGGACCTGAAAATGGTTATTCAATAACCAGTGAGATATAAATCTCAGCGAGTTCCACGCCTAAGCCCTAGTTGGTACACCAACTCAACTCGGGGTATCTATCCAGAACTACCCCACCACAAGCAACAACCAACAGTCGATTTGCATACAACCTTACCTGATATGCCATACCCTGCACGTTATAATTCAGCACTATACACGCAATGCACATGGTCATTAGATGATACATTTCATCAATCACATACGAGTCGTATCACAAGTGATCTCACTTGGCCATTGCTACACTCTGCACATTATCGATTCATGCGTATGTGCCATAAACGATGTGATTCACTTATGCATATAATTAATGCATATAACAATTTCACACATCAATGCATCAATTCAGATTGAGCTATCAATCAATCGACTCAGTCGATTACATGTCATCGAGACCATCACACGGTCATTTCGACTATTCATTCTCAACTCTTAGTCGTGGCCCTACAGACAAAGTCTAGATTTAGTGGTAACAATTCTTAGAATTAGTGGAATCACGGCCCCACTCGGCAATTTTATATGTAGTGGCATCACGGCCCCACTCGGCAATGCTATATGTAGTGGCATCACGGCCCCACTCGACACGACCGATTCCAAATTCGGTGGTAAATCACGGCCCCAGTGGGCACGACCTCTAACAGGTGGTAAATCACGACTCAACAGGGCACAGCCGTACTTCGGCGGTTTTCTAGATCTACTCACAACCTTTCACGATCAAATTCCGATTGAATACCGACACTAATCAATTTTGGGATAAGTCCCCACATAAACGTCAATTCACTCAATCCAATCAATCAATCGATTCAAACTGGTCCTACAAACCAAATACGGTGCCAAAAGCCAACACCGGGTATTTTCAAGTTAAATACCAAAACTTCTCCAATTTCACTCAATTCCACACTCATCACTCAATTTATACGGATGCCCATGCATTTTCACATCCATTTACTCCATAAAATCAACACACATGAATTTTAGACATTTTTCGCATTCTGGATGAACATTGCATGTGAACAGTGCACGTGAACAGTATTTTGTGATTAGTGTCGAGTGAACAGTAAATTTCCAGAATTCAATAACTAATAAATTAAGTTCATAAATCATTAAAAACATTAATTAAAGGAACCATCAATTAATTAAAGATAAACATACTTAATTAACAACATAAACCACATTAAGCAAATAAAACAAGATTAGGCTAAAATAATCTAATCCATCCATCTAACCACCTATCTTAGGGCTAATACAACTTAATTAAATCATCTAAACTAGAATTAAATCTAATTAAATCAACCCTAAGCAAGTTTAGGCACTAATCGAAGGACTAGGAGCTAAACTCACCCGTTAAGCGGGCCGGAGACACCGACGCAGCGGCGACGGCGGTGGCTACGCACCGGGACCTCAACAACGACGATCCAAGGCGGCCCTAAGCTCAACACAGCAACCACAGCTCGGACTCCTACTGAAAACACTGAAAAACAGCCCTGCCGGAGGAGAAACTGAGTTGAACGGCTTGGCCGGAGCTCCGGCGAGGGGTTTGGCCGGCAACCGGTGGCTCCCGGGGGTCTTGGGGATCTTGTGGGTGGTTGGGATGGGCAGAGGAAGGATCGGAATGGGAGAAAAATGGCCGAAAACGCGAAACAGTGCAGGCTGCAGGCGGACCGACGGACCGCGACCGGTTCCTTCACGGCAGCGCCCAGGCCTGTCGGCGGCTCCGTTCGAGACGAAATTGGGCTCGTTGGAACGGTCTGTCTCTCCCAGTCACGGTGATAGGTGTCTCGTTGGCTGATTCATCCGAGAAGACCACTTTTGACTCGATTCTTCACCGAAGGGTCAGCTGGAGCAGAAACTGGAGGAGAGGGAAAACGAGGAGAGAGAAAGCTCCGTTTGAGATGGGGACCGAATGAGGGAGAGAGGAGGTGATGGGAGAGCTGTTGCACTCCTCATTAAAGCCATTAAATGGCCACTTCAACTCCCCATGCAAGATGACATCACATTCTCTCTCTTCTCTAGCCTTTTTCTCCCTACAACTAGGGGTATTTTGGTCATGTCACCTTGCACAATTACCATTCTGTCCTTGGGCTAAAATTGGTGGATGGGCCTAAGGATTGGGCTTGGCCATGAATTTGAATGGGCTTGGGAATTGGTTGGGCTTGAAATGGCCAAGAATTGGCCCATGGGCTTAGAAGATGAATAGTGGATTGGGCCTAATGGGCTCACTCGCTTGCTTTGGGCCCATCATGGGCTGTCCCACCTTGGACCTAAGGCCCACACTGGCTTGGCCCGGCCCACGTCCTCACGGGCTCGCTTCCTCGGTCCGAAAATCCCTTTTTCAAATGCTCGGCTTAATTGGCTCTTTCAACTATTTGATGTAGCTTCATCCAAATTCCGTCCCGAACATTCCCGATAATTCAAAGCCCAATCGATAGTTCTCATGCCATGTAAATTTCGCCCAATGCCATTTTGGGTACAACTCAGACTGACAGGCGGCTCTGAGGATTCCCGCGTAATCGACTTGTGTCAAATCACGTTCAAGACATCTCGACGCATGGACGTCCTTGATTACATGAAATTACGGAGGATAGATTCTTATTTCAAAGTACACGATTACTGAGGATCGACATAGGGTCGTTCGTGGATTCGATAACAGTAAACGGAATCACCCGTCGTTCCATTATGTTCTGTCCACGAATCGACTTTTAGTCGTCCTTAGAATCGGCCTGCCTATCTACAGGATCGTGTGACATCCCAAGAATTCAAGACAACCTCTAGATGAATTAAAGCCCATGATTAGGTAATGAAATTACCTATGGTTCATGCTTTAGCCATTGATTTTTCTTAATACCAAGTGTTATTTAATTGTGTTCATAAGTCGTTAAAAATTAGCATTATAGATAAATTAATGAGAAGAATTTATCCTTGGCTATGCACCCCATAGATTTAATCCCTATAGATTAAATGTTACAAGATTTTGGCCATGTGAAATTTAAAACTTGAAATCTATAAAAGAAAGAATTAAAGATGAATTAGTAAAAAAGTAAAATTTGGGATTTAATTAGGCTTGGGCCTTAGGCCCAAGAGTATGGACTTTTGGTGGGCCAAATGGCCAGCCCATGAAGCCCATGGAGAGGCTGCCGTCGACCAAGGAGAGGAGGAGTGGCCGGCCCACTTCTTCCCAAGCCCATCTTGCATGTCTTGCCAAGTGGCAAGAGGAAGGCTCCATGCATTGGCCATTGAGCGTGGCTACTAATCATGACTAATGATTGTGGCTTAGGGGAAATAAGAGGGAGAGAGTGGCCGGATGAGGGGCTGTCGCCCAAGCCAAGAGAGAGAGAGAGAGAGTTGCGAGAGAGAGAGAGGAGCCGAGAGAGAGGAGGAAGAAGGAGCCGCTCGCCGTCCGTTCGCCCGTCCATGTGCCGTCGTTCGCTTGATCTTAGAGGCAAGTTAGGATCCATTTACTGCTCTTGCATGTGTGTTTTGCATGTGTGTTTGGAATGGTGTTGAATCTTGGGTGTTTAGGAGTGAAAAACCGAAGCTAGTGTGCTTTGTTCTTGAAATAGCTTGCTGTTTTCGTGCATACCGCCTGACCCAGAAACTTGTAGAGGCTTGCATGCGTGTTTCGAGTTGGATTTTGACTTCGACCCCTTCATGAAAGTTGTAGACAACATCTTAAAGTATAACATACTACAATTTGAGACAAAAATACTGAGTTTTAAGGGGTGAAACCCATCCTCTACGAAAAGGCTAGATCTGGAACTGTTTCGTCGACCTCTTGATGGTTTTGTGTGCTGTATGTCGCTTTTTATCAAGAATCTCCCTTCGACTTCTTCATGAAAGTTGTAGGGAACATTCTAAATACTAACATACTCAAATTTGAGGTAAAAGGAGCAAGTGTAGCCTAGTGAAACGATTTTCTTTTGAAGATGGTAAATCTGGAAATAAGGTACTGGACACCCGAGACTTCTTAGACATATATGGTGACTATTCTTTGAGAATCTCACTTAGATACCTTAATGAAAGTTGTAGGGGACCTCTTGAGCCAAAACATATCAAAATTTCAGAGAAAACGAAAAAATATAAGTAGGCGAAACCTCGATATTTCGGAGATAGCCACACTGGACTGTTCGGTACTAGGAACAGTAACTTCGAGCGTCTATAGAAAATTATCTAGAACGAATCTGGCCTAGGTGTCTTCATGAAAAATCTACCTTAAGGTCTTGAATACAACCTGGTAAAATTTCATAATTTGTGGAGGTCGTTCGGGTATTTTAATCGGAATATTTCAAGAACTGCGCAATCTGATTATATCCGAATTTACATGCTGTATTTGTGTGAACTATATCTTCTTGTGTGAAACTCCTTTGAGCACGTGTTCTTCATGAAATTGCTATCTTTTTGTCTTGTCTATCACATGTCCTGATTTTATGATTTTTGAAAATCATATGGATATTTAATTTAAATGTTTTCTAAATTTGACCAAGCTGGAATTTAGTAAATTTCAAAAAGGCATGATATATGGACTATTCTAAGTTGTATGGACCCCGTGGATTGTATTGTCATTTGTGGTTGTGTCTTGCTGCATGTATGATGATGATTGGAAATGCATATATGAATCAAATGATCTTGTCTGCCATCACATCATGCGCCATGTTAAAATTGAGTTATAATTGAGAATGTGAACTAAGATAAGTGAGAAGACCGTCGGAGGTGTGAGCCGACAATGCCCCGGGAGTGTCGGGATGCCTGGCTAGAAGGGTAAAGGCCGGTTGCCTGGTGGCCTTAAATGGCTGAATGCCGGAGGGTCCTCGGGAGTTTCGAGATGCCCGGAGCGTGGGGAGCTGGAAGCCCGGCAGGTATTGTGCCGGGGATGCCTCGTGATGTCAATTGGGGTACGAGATGCCTGGCAGATATTGTGCCGGATGCCCGGCAAGTATTGTGCCGGAGGGTTCTCGCGATGCCAGGATTGGGTGCGAGTGATAAATGTGGGATGCAAACATTGGTCCCGGGAAAGAGAAATGTGGCGGCCCAAAATGAAAGGATGAAATTGGGAAATTGAAATTGAATTATGCATGATTGTATATGTATGACATGATGATGATGATAAGTGCATGGATGCATGATGATGGTGAGTGCATGGATGTATGTGCACCTATGGCATGATGGTACATGTGATATGATGATGATGAGTGCATGGATGCATGATGATGGTGAGTGCATGCATGTATGTGCACCTATGGCATGATGGTACATGTGATATGATGATGATGAGTGCATGTGACATGATGATGGTGAGTGCATGGATGTATGTGTACCTATGGCATGAGGGTACATGTGACATGATGATGATAAGTGCATGACATGATGGTGATGATTATATGAGGATGTATGTACATGCGATATGATGACATGTGCATGATATCAAGGTAAATTGTGCATGGATGCTTGAATGACGTGTATCATGCTATGATTGTATTATTTGATGCATTGAGTGGTTTATTGGTCCTTTACCTACTGAGTGGTTGTACTCACCCCTTTCGGGGACCAACATTTCATATTAGCAAGATGCCGCTCCCTGTTGACACGCGGGGCGTCTTTTACGGCATTCCTTCGGATGTGGAGGTTGAGTGTGTGGAGATCGACTATCCCACCATTCCTGATCTGACATTCATTCGGGTTCGCGCCTTAGTGATGTATGACGTGGGCCTAGCTGAGGGCCCTGTCATTCAGGAGTTCATATCCGTTCACGTTCGTCGAGACGGAGTGATGCGAGGGATGTTGCTGCTGCCACCGCCTGATGCACCGGGATGGGTGTGAGGGTCCGTGCGTGAGAAGTAGGAGCTGCAACTTTTTGGGATGATAGCCGACATTAGTTGATGGGGAATCTTGCATGATAGACATAATGGGTCGAGTGTCTCTTTTTGGGGTTATGGCTGAGTGTAGCTATAAGTCTTGGCCTTTCTTTTGATGTACCGACCCGAGAAAAACCCATCATGAAAATATGTAAATAAAAATGTCGTGGCTTTATCTTTTCATATGATGTTTAGTGGTGTGCCATTGTATCATGGTTGCTGAATGGGGAATTAGTAAGACTCGATTATGCTTCCGCAAATAAGATGCGCTAGGACCGTTTAAAAAAAAAAAAAAATGTATGCCTAGGAACTAAGGTACTTCTTTGGTAGGATGTGGTGACCTTGGGCGCTTCGGGGTGCCACAGATCGTCCTCACGTAAATCTCACGGTCAAGTCGTTTTCCCAGGTCGAGTCATTTAGTCGTACGAGTTCTGTCCTCATTAGCCTTTCCCCTCAAGGTCAGTATCTCAGGAGTGATCAATTCCGAGTGAGATCAACCAACAATGCATTGACGAAATTCACATTAATTCATCTCTTAGAGGGCTCGAATTTCAGGATGTCACAGATGACATTTTGTTTTCACCCACATTGTGATTGCCATTTTGCAAATTGATGTGAGGGGTATGTCATCAATTGCATCAGATGAATAATCAAAAGGGGAATGATAAAATGAAACGGGTTTCTCTAGGACTAGTGCTCCACAGAGTTTTACTTGTTTCTGGATTGTAGGTGACGACGCTGGATTTTAGTTGCCATTTACCGCCATTAGCCGGAGTCATTGATTTCGACTTCTGTTTTCATTCCCAAATTGTCAAAGCATTAGTGATGGTGGGAAGACGTTCACAACTTCTGCCAAACGAACTCTCTGCTAAACCAGAAGGAACGAGGATGCTGACTAGATTGGTGCTGCTATGTCGTCGTATAGAATTTATTTGCAACTTCGGAACGTCAAGTACGAATAGAGAGTAAACCGAGAAACTGCATCTAACCAACATTCATTCATCAATCACAGTCGCCGTAAGATACAAAACGGAAAACAATTCAAACGCCATTGTGATCTTATGAGTACAGAAAAGCTATGCAAGTAAAGTGTGTTTCAAACAGTACATCAAGTCGCTCTCTCCATGTTCTCAGACAACCCTCTATGTAAATCACGATGGAAGGGGCAGATTTAACTTCTTGTCGAATGTAAGATCCAGACGCCTTCATTCCTTCATTTATATCTCGATCATGATTTTGTTTCAGCGGCGTTCTAGAGTTAGTAAAATGAATCGTGCCAGCAGCCTACCAATAATCCCAGCATGAGCACACCCCATCTTTGAAATGGTGAAAATGATTCACATCCTGGACAAGGATCTCTCTTTTTGTATACTGGGAAATGAGTTTCGTCACAGAGTGCCAGTCTTCGCATGACTATAAGTTCTTGATAATCCGAATCGTCTCCCCCTTAGTGCTGTTGATGAGTCCAAAGACCACGGGTAGTTTTTCACTATGCCCCAACAAAATGCGTTCCTTCTCACGTCAAAATCGTGATGCACATTTCCGGTTTGTGGCACGTAGCCATCTTCCTCCATCTCCATTGACAACTTCAGCAGTAAGGCAGGAAGCTGCTCAATCTGTGAATTCAATTCATCGACTGAAGCTAAAGGATATATGCTCCTTTTTACTTCAATCCAACTGCAACCGGGGACCTTTTGCACTCTCCAAGCTTCTAAAGTTTCTTCACTCTTCTCACCTGATCCCCCATCTTAGCCCCCGTTTAGATATCGGCTAGAACATAATTCCCAGCATTTGTGGGTTTGAGGTTGAAAACCTTGGGCTCGCTCTTTCTGCAAGCTCAACATTGCAATGAATCCTGCACGATCCAAGGAGCGATCCCTAATCTTTAGGAGCTGGTTTAATCCGTATCTCTTCTATAATTTAGGCTGCTTTATCTAATCTATTTGCCCTGCCAAGAAGATCCACCATGCAAGCATAATGCTCCACACTAGAGAAATCCTATGTTCCCTTACCATCGAGTCGAACAACATCTTCCCATCCTCGGCAAGCCCTGCATGGCTGCAGGCTCCTAAAAAACTGACTCGGCTAGATTCGACTCATGATCTTCTCGTTGAAAACCTGAATCGCCTTCTCTCCAAACCTATCCATAACTTGAGATCAAAGAATTCCAGGAAACTAAGGCTGCGTTTGGTTTGACTTTTGGGGAAAATCTTTAGGAAAATGCAAATGCCTTAATTTAAAGGGATTTGGTGAAATGCAAAGATTATTTGGTAAATTGTAATTGAAATATACCTTGGGAAGTAACTTTGGGAAAATGTTGTTTGGTAAACACATATTCAAAAGGTCATTTGGTGTGATCAATTTAAGTTTTTTAATTTTAATTTGTTTAAAATTTCCACAAAAAAAAAAAACAACGATTGCACTCTAATATTTTCGCACTAGGAGTAATGTAAAAAAAAAAAAAAACATATTTACAAATCTTCCACTTTTTTTAATACGCTGAAAGCTCGCTTAATTTATGAGCATAGCGAGGAATAGGCATAGGCATGGTTAAACACTTCTCATTAACCCGTAGGGAAATCTTAATCAAGTGATGATATAAATAAGTACATTTTTACCACAAGTTCGAGTAGGGACCGGATTGGACTAGACGGGACTGGTTAGTTTTGGGCGATCCTAGGGGTGCTTTGGTTTGGTCCCCGATTTTTATTTTTGGAGCCGATGGCTAGTCGATCCGTTCCCCGGTTCCAAGGTGAGAACCGGATCGACCGGACCGATAGACTGGACCAACCATTCATGTATATTTTTTTATTTATTTTTTAAATTTCTAAATGATCATTTTACCATTAAGCCAATTACTCTCCAATCTCTTTCCCATTTTGTCATTACTTTCCCATTTCTTTCCCTTCCACTTTTCTTTCGCTAACCCTAACCGTGCGAAATCAACCCTTTCCCGGTTCCCTCTCGTAGGTGTAGCCTCACCTCATGCCTTGCTTCGAGCTAGTCGCTAGACTTTCGTAACCTCACCTCCCACATCGCTCGATGTCCTCTCGCGGCCTCGCCTTAGGCCTCCTTTCCCTCTCATGGCCTCGCCTTCTGCGTTGCTTAACGTCCTCTCATGGCCTCACCTCACGCCTCGCTTGATGTTGACGACTTTCTCTCTCATGGTGTCGCCTGTCCACCAGACCGAACCGGACCACTACTGGGTCCAGTCCTAATTCCTAGTTTCAGGATTAGTCAGTCTAGTCTACGATCCCAAAAAAATGAAAACTGGTCCTTTTGGTCCAGTTCCCAATTTTTGGATGAGATCAGATCAAATTGGGAACCGATCACCTCTATTCAATATAGATAGCATTAATCAATTATCACGTCCCATGCACTATTCATGTTGTATATTTCATTTAACGTGAAAAATGATTACAAAAAGAGAAGGGTTAGTGTCACATCATTAAATTATTAATCATATAAATAATTTAATGGGAAGACTAATTAGATCATACTTATGGTCTTAGAATTCAATGGTTTGCTTTCATAAATAAGAAATAGCGTTTCATATAGTTTGCATCATAGGATTAGTCCGTGTTTAATTCTACCTCAGGTCATAATGTTCATATCATGTCATTTGTTTTAGAATTCTAACATTGCACAAGAATTGCATTCAGCCTATTATAGCATGGTATACACAATATTTAGGACTTAATGTTAGTTCGCATTAGATTAGGATACACATAAATGCAACATGTAATTCAGTTATATCTAAGTTGAGTTTATTTTGTAAACAAGAAAACCCAAAAAAGTTAATTGGTGTTGCATTTTATGCATCAATCTAAGTTATCTGTTATAGTTTATAACATACATTGATTATGTTCATACAAACTCCTAATTTATCACTGTCGTCGTTGTCGTCATGAAATATAGGAAGAAAAGAAACAAAAATATCAACTCATCATGCATATTAGATCTGCATTGTAGCAATTCATTGTCACTGCACGATCAGATTTGTTTGAGAAGTCATATCCAGGAGACAAATTTGCAGGACCCCCGTTTCATCGGATGATAAATAGGGATTCCCTTCCGCTTGCTCATGCATTCGAGGTTTTTGATCTTTTGAGTAATTTATTTACCTTTTCCAGGGTCTTTTTTCTTTTCAGCATGTGATTAACCCCTGATGGTGAATGTTAAGAATATGATAAATCCTGTACTATTCAATAACTATAAAAGAATATTACAAGAAATATCTTGCAAAGAAAATCAATTAAGAAAGGAGAAAAAAAAAAAGGAGCCACTGTAACAGCGAATGGGCCGGTTCAGGCCCACAATCAGGTACGAGTTCTCTCTTTCTCTCTCCGTCGAGAAGGTCGCCGCTTCTTCCACTTTCAGCCGCCGCGCCGGCGAGCTTCGCTACCGCCGACGGTGTCGCGGTTTCCCGCCGCTTTTCGTGCTCCCGGCGACCGGAGATAGCTGCGAAGAGCGATGAGCAGCGAGAACGACGATGCGTGGCGAATCGTCCACGACCCCGGCAGGCCGGTGATTCCGCCTGATCAGCAACTCACGGTTATATTCTTCATGGACGACCGACCGAATCCTGAGCGAAAGATCCGAACTTGACGTGTTGCTGATGTGTTCTGCGCTTCGGAATTGACGTTTCGTTGCGTTTTTTTGTTTTCCTTTTCCTGCAAGCAGTACCAAAAAAAAAAAAAAAAAACGTTGTCGCAGCTCAGATTCAATAGCCGAAGCTCACGAACACTATCATGAGGTCAGTCTCAGTGTCTTGCTTTGGATTTATGTGTTCAAGCTCGTTCTGCGCTTCTCAGAAATTGCTGTTTCGTGTATGGTTTGATTTTCCACTCGAGTTTTTTGGGAATCCATTGTTTGGTTGTTGGTTAGGCGTTTGAGTCAAATTGCGCCATTGGAGGACCTCCACCACGTGAAGCGGGTGAAGAAGAAGTGTCTCAAAGGAGGTACGTTCTTTGTTCATGAGCATATCGGTGTTATGTTTGTCACTGGTGTGATTGGTCACTTAATGATATTGATATTTCAACATCATTGTTTCTTGCATTTTTGAAATTGAGGATCAATTTTTGCCGGGCATGTCGGTTATGGAATTCGAAGATTTGTGAAATCATAAGGTGAAGCTTTACTCATTAAGTGAACATAAGAGTAGTAGTTGCTTAACTAGGCCTTTCTATCGCTTTTTGTTTATGGGTTACCCTTTAAAAGTTAAAAAAACCATTGCAATGTTGTTGTCATCATGCAAGGGTCATTTAACAGGAACAATTTCATGCGGAGAATTAAATGTTTGTTGTTTAGACTCACGCATGTAGTTCTTGATCAGACATCAGTCCCATGTATTTACTGCTTTTTAAGTAACATAAAAGAGGGAATAGAATCCTCTGACCCCATGCATGCCAATTGTCATTGGATCGAAGAAATTATTTATGAACTTTTAAGCCCCAAAGTTATGAGAAAGCTTTGTCTGCATTGGAAGCACCATAAGTCATTAACTTGAGTATAACAAATCAATCAGCATTAGATATTTAAAGTCATATTCACATCATCGGTGCAATTGCTTAACAAGACTCTTAGTCCTTGTTAAGTTGCTTTAATTGAGCTTCCTTTATTATCAAAGTTTTATTTCATTTTTTTACTTACATAAGGGTATTATTGTAATATACAGTTTATAGTCAATATAAATACAATGGGTGTAGGGTTTCTGTTACAACAGAAATCTACAGCCCCTCTTTCTTTCTTTTACGTTCTCCTTCTCTTCTTCTCTATTCCTTCTCTCTTCTTCTTTCTCTCTTACTATTCGCTGCGAGTTCTCTAATCAGCTTTCTGACATGGTATCAGAGCTAGGAGGTCCTGAGTTCAAATATTCCAGGCCCCTATTTGTCTCCCCAATTAAATTTCCACGCTTAGTACTAGGCAAAAAAGACCAGACTAAGCGTGAGGGGGAGTGTTAGAATATTTAAATAATAAACCACGCCTTCATCTATCAGCTTAAGCTTTTAGAACAGTTGGCAGTGGTCTCACAAAATCTCACAGTCCTAAGCCACACTCGAGTGATGAAGCTGTGGTTTTTGTGGATGGTTTGCTTATGTTGTGGGGTGAACGAGGGGTGCTCCTTGCCTCCTCCATTCTGCATGCATATCCTAAATTTCTTCTTCTACCGCTGGAAATTCTTTTGATGGACCATTATGAATATAAAATGCCTGATTCAGGAAGAATGTTATCTGATGAAACTCAAATGCTACCATTGGTTTCTGGTCTTTAGCTTGTATTAGCTATGCAAGGCGTTGAAAAACCTGATGAACAATTATGAAAACAACCTGTATTGCTTGTTAATTTAAGTGCTCAGTTTGTTGTTTTCCCTTATCAATCATGAAAATTGATTGAATAGGATTACAATACCTCTTATGTGCACATCATGTGCGGAAAAGGAACATTAGCAGGAAGTTAATAGGATTGAAAGATCAGAAAATTGAGAAAACGAGAAACCAAACAAAAGCAGTGGCCCACTCAATATACGATAATTTGCATTTGAGAATGAACTGGTAATTGTCTTGAAGAATCTTCTAATTATTTCCTATGCAAGGTTGATTTGATGGAAACCTGGGATAGGCGTTTGAATTTTTTCATAAACAAATCATCTTTTACCTACCCAGCTTTTCAGCAGTTCTTTAACTGATTTTTTATGTATTTCTTGAACTGTCTGGTTGTTGTAATGGTTTTGACAGGAAAAATTCAGCTATCAGTAATCTTATGTCTGGCTCCCGAAAATGGTGATTTTGATGGAATTCCATGTGACGTGAAGGATATAATTAGTTCTTATCAGTTGAGTCCTTTCGTGGCAAAAGTGGGTTGTTTTCTTGTCAGCATTTCGTGTTGATTTTCCCATGTTTTACATTATCTTGAATAACCTGTAGAGAGAACGATATGCAGCTTTGACAAGTTATGGTATCCGTGAGAAATGATGTTTACACACAGAGCATCTTACCCTACCATGGACCGCTAGCATATTTGACATTGAACCGCTAGCTTATTTGACATCTGTTGATGCCTTTTCTCTTCTCCCATTTTCCAAGTTCTAGAAAATTTTATTTCACAAATTCTCCCTCCTCTTTTTTTTTTTTTTTTTCTCGATCGGACATCTAATTTAAGTAACTAATGCATATCAGGTGATATATTTATATCAAAGTGTCGCTTAGCTGAGAGGAGTTCTTTCGCGATGATCTCCTTTCTGCTGGTTTAGGTGGTAAAGTTGTGTTTATGACCTAAGTGGACCACTATGGGCTTCGCTTGGGAATTTCTTTTGGTCTTTGTAGGTTTTTTTCAATGCTTTATAGGCTATTTATGCCAAAGAGGGCTTCTTGGTATTGGTTGTTGTACACTAATATTGTTTGCTCTATCATGTCTATGCATCCAGTGAACTGCACTTCAAGTGAATAAGTAGTTGAAACATCTTTACTGGTCGATAATAATGAAGCAACAGCGAACATCTGTATTGTCAATGGCATTAGATTCTGTAACATAGCACTTCAGTGGCTGGATATGATGTCACTGTATATATAGATCAATTTGGCTTTCAAACCCTGAATTTGAACAAAGTTTCCATCTCTTGAATTTTTTAACATTTTTCTTTTTCATCATGTAATTTGTCCTTTTAAGTTTATTATGGCATGAAAAGAAGCCATATCCTATCTAATGTTAGGTGGAAGTGTGTATCCTTCTCAAATCTTTCAAAGTGCACAGATGATTTGATATTAGGAAAGTCTATTAGTTGTTAATAAAATTCTAAATCTTTATTTTCTGTATATCATGCTTATCTTAATCAGCGTATATTTGTAATTCAAATATAAGCATAAGAAGATATACTACATAAGAACTCCCTGTGACATGTAACCTGAAAATGGCGTTGTTTCACTTCATCATGTGATGGCAAAGTGGGATTTTGTTCTTTGTGCTTATTCGTGCTAATTTGCACTAGGTCCGCAAATATGCTGCATTGTCAAAGGAAGAGTGGGTAGAACAGTGCAAGCTATGGCCCACCTCATACCATCTGCCAACCTAGTACGTCTCTTTCGAATATTCCGATCAGTAATGGTAATGCATGTTCATGTCTTAAGATCAACATATTGCCATCATGTTTTAGGACATTTTTGCCAGTTTAGGGTATTTGCATCAGCTGTGCATATGTCTCTGATTCTGATGTTGTCTCAATTGAAGGAGCAGGTCAAGGTGGTTTTTCCAGGGTAACTTTCTTATGGATTTCTATATTCTCTTGGGCAGCATTGGGTGTTCATTTTATACTTTTTACCTCCTTCAGAATTTATTTCCAACCAGATACGTTGGAAGTTGGAGTCTGAAAACCAAAGACTTACAAAAAGTTGCAGTTTGAGTGGCCATCTCAAATTTGATGAGCTTTGTTTTTAAAAATTTAGGATGTGATTGATTTTACTTCGTTCTGCTGAGTTATATTAGTTTTGGTTGCATCTGGACTGAGAGGAGTTTTGGGTTATATATAAACCAGAGAAGTTACTTTCGGGGAATAACTAATCAAGTCATCTCCATCATGCATAATGGCTGCTAATGAATCTTGGCTGTAGAGACCAAGGGTTGCCTAGTTGGTTGGAAAACACTCTTTTAAGTCACTAGGCCAGGTTTAAGTCTTATCATTCTCCTCTCCCACCTTTTGCAATCAAACGTAAGCTCCACCTCTTTGCGTGACTCAATTCAATGGAGTTTGTGCAAATATTTGACCTTTATTTTAGCATTTCCTAATTTTACTTCTTGTCAATGACCACAAGGAATTATCTGTTACTCTATATTCATGTGTATAATATGCATTTATACATACCCTATGTCATTACTGATTTGTTCTCTTAACTTCTGATTTTCCAAATAGCAGCAATATCAGTGGCATAACTGGGTTTAGCGATGAAGACTCACAATCGGTTATAAGTTTTATGAAATATGCTCTGGAATTGGCGAAATCTCATGGTAATGTGGTAACTGTTCAGGTATACCCTTGACTTGCGATTAATGAATGTAACTTTGATTGATTTCATCAAGTTCGCAGCTAATTATATCTGTGACTAGTCTAGATCTCAGAGTTCTTGAATATGAGTACTAATCTGGTACCAAATAAAAAAAGAAAAGAAATTCTCATATACATGGCAATCATTTCTTTCTGAGCATTATACTGCTTTGACATTTTGTGAGACAATTTGGCATGCCCAAAGGCCTTCCTTTTGTGCTACTTTTTAGTTTCCTTTGAATCAGTATTGTGTGAAGTAAAGCACATCCAAGTACATGTTCGATGAGTATCATTTCTAACTGCTCCAGTGTTTGCACTTTCAACAATTTTCCCATCAGGCCAGAGAGGACTTACCATAGCTCGCATTAGCTTACAAGAATCATTTTGGGTTCGGTAAGAAGAAGTGAGATTTACTTGTTGCAATTAACTTGACAGGAATGTGAAGTTTTTATGTGAAAGTCCCGTTTATTAACTTTGGAACCAAAAAACAAGAAGAAAACTATTTTATAATAGTGGAGAACAATCCGATCATTTTGAAGGCTGGGTCCTTTAGACATTTATCCCTTGAAAGGTTCATGCATAGACGTAGTGAAATAGAGGATTTGGGAAGGAAATGTAGCACTTCATGTTGCTCCCTAGTTGAGCATCCGATTTTGTTTTATGCAGTTGTGGGAACCTCTTATGTTGTGGAAATTGCACAAATTTTGCTTTTGTTACACCCTTCTCTTGTCCACAGGTGGTCAATGCTGCAGCAATTGTAGATCCTCTATCTAATCAAGTGATTGCAAGGGCATGTGATGAAGTCTGCTCTTGGCAAACTCCAAAAACAGAAGTTGGTGCTGGATGTAGTAGTTCCACCAAATCTTCTGCTGAAATGACTGGATGGATAGAGCATGAATCATGTCTTCAATGCTGTACCTCAGATGGGGCAGAGCAAGTCGAGACATCCATTTCTTGTCTACATCCACGATGGTGGGTAGATGAACAGACTGGCAGGAGCTTTTCATTTTGGCACCCGTTGCGACATGCTGCGATGGTGGCCATTGAATCATCTGCTGCCAGGGATAGACGCTTATTCCCTGATGTGAGATACAAAGATGAAGCTACCATAGAGGAGTATATTCTATCTCCTGCAAAGTCTCAAGTAAAAAGACGGAAAACTGATAGCAATGATGTAAGCTTTTCCTCTACATGTGAAGGAAATCCTGGCAAGCTTTTCTAGCATGACAATGGCATCTAAGTATCATCTGCTTCTTTGTCATAAAGTGCATGATCTTTTCTCAACATTTGCAAATATCATCATACTATATCATCTGTTATTGCTCAACTCAAACTCCGATTAGCTCTCGGATGGTTGGTTGGGTGCATGTTATCATCATCCCTTAGTCAACTTCATTGTCTTGATAGACTTGCTAATAGTCAACTCTGTATATACGATGATTATTAGTGAACACCTTTTGATGACAATGCTTACTCAACCAATAATACATGCACTGTCCACCAATTAACTAGTTGGCGCTGAAGATGAAATGCTCGAGGATTATTTGGCACTGAACATATGGAACCAACTATTGCATTTGATTCTATAGATCGATTCTCTGCTTCTCCTTTGCATTTAATCTGACGATATTTCATCTTGGCACTGACATCTATCATCTATATAATTGTGGGAATCCAGGTCGACAATGATGGAAAAAATGATACTGCTTATGGAAATGGTGATCTTTCTAGTAGACCGTATTAATGCACTGGCAATGACATCTACCTTGTTTGGGAACCATGCACAATGTAAGTTAAACAAATCAGCTGCAACTGTCTGGTTTGGTGCATGTGCAGCCTATTTGGCTTATTACCTGTTGCCCAAAATATCTGAGATTCTGCCTTGGACAGTACTGGTTCTTTGCACATGCACTTTGCATTCCTGTCCTCTTTGTAGATGAGATATTTTTCACATTTGAGATCTGGAGAAATTAACATGGAGAGTTGCAATTCATTTGGCGTAAAAGTGTTAAGAGTTGTAGTTTTTTGAAATAGAGTGATGAAATTCCTGGTATTGAACTATTCTGCTACATCTCGTCTTGTTTAAGGTGTGCGATGGCACTTGTGCATCAGAGGATCAGGCGTGTGTTTTACGCTTTTCCAAATCTGAGTGCGGGAGCGTTGGGCAGCATTCACTGGCTACAGGGGGAAAAAAGCTTGAATCATCACTATGCGGTGTTCAGGATTGTTCAGGATTGTGGTGCCACAGGATATCCTCGACAAAGTCAAAACATCGATATCTGGGAGCCGAGAATGAGAATGTCGAGTTGAGGATGCCTCAAATTTTGCAGGAAAAAGATAGTGGGAAGATTGTATTTCATTATTTATCTTCTTGGTCATCAGATTTTGGACTTCTTTTTCCCCATTCTAATCTTGTTTGAGTTATGTATTGCATTTAGATGCCCACAGTTAAGTAGTAGATATTCCACAGTTATTATGAAGTTGGCCCTTGTGCTTTATCCTTATGAATGAGAGAATAAAATATGCAGAGCAAGGAACCAGAGAGATGGTATGGTAATTGGGAAAGAAGCGTCTTTCAAAGAAGCATCTGAAAGACTCGCTAAATGGCTTCGAAGACTAGGAGCGGTGACTTGCGAGTATAGCATGTTGCTCAGCTCCGTCATCATGTATGTTATGGCCTCTTGACCCTTTCTTGAGATGTCTTGTTGAGTTGAATTGCCCACTAGCTTGAAACTGGCTTTAGGCTTGGGCAACTTCTTTGAAAGACCCAATCTGTAACTTATTCGAAGAGTTCGTGATCTGTCCTTCCATTGCCTTGTAACGATGCATTTCTGCTCTTCTAAGATCTTTTGTACTATTTGTGGACTCAAAAGTTTTTATAGCAAGGTAATTTTTGCTGATTATACCTCGGGTAGGTCAGTTGTTTTATTTAGTTTCGCAACTAGTGAGTTTGGCACCAAAACTTTCCCCAAAGGAGCGCTAATGTTGATGAGTTCAATCAGAAGTTATCACAATGCAACAATAGATGAATTTTACTTATATTTTGAAGATACGACAATGGAATCAACAACCCTAGGGTGCAAAAGCCTCTACAGCTGAGCCAAGAAGCGGATACACGACAC
Source organism: Eucalyptus lansdowneana (assembly GCA_017140395.1). Classification (NCBI taxonomy): domain Eukaryota; kingdom Viridiplantae; phylum Streptophyta; class Magnoliopsida; order Myrtales; family Myrtaceae; genus Eucalyptus; species Eucalyptus lansdowneana. The sequence goes on along the minus strand of CM029485.1, from coordinate 55,367,574 downwards.
ACGCTACTTAATTGAAACAAAGATTGAATTTGCTTGTACTTTTTCCAGACGGTGGAACATCTGCTTATTCTTCAAATCTTTACACTCATTTGGCAACCTGCATCGAGAGAGAGAGACTTGGCAAATTCTATACACAAAAGGGGTCCCTTGAATTTCTTGGCAAAATTCGCTTCGATGTCGAATCCTTGATTTGGCTCATATCAAGATGTCGAACATGTTCTTCACCAAGTTGTCCATCATCCGATTCGTGACTTCAATGGTGGCGCATTGTATGTCCAAACTCCAATTCTCGAACTCACCATACAGTGTGGACGGGACGGGTCCTTGTTGGTTTTGGGGAGTTTGAGTGGGCAAGAGGACGGGAAGAAGCGGCAAGTTGTCGCAGCTGCAGATCTTCATCATGTAACCGTCCGGGTCATGGTAGAACAGCTGATCGACCTTGATGCGGCCTTCTTCAACGACCACGGTCATATGCACTCGATGTTCATCTCTTCCAGCTTCTTCATCACGAGCTGAGCACTGGAAGGAGATGTGGTTGTCCTCGGGATTTATCGCCACTTTCTTTGCAGGAAATCCCGCACTTCAAGCAAATGGATGCCAATTCCATAGTTGAACAGCCTGAAAACGAGAAGGGCCGATTCTGTTGCACCATCAACTCGCGACTCGAACATCTTTCTTGAATTCGACAATTTTTGCAAAAGAGGACAAAATCAACAAGATTCACAAAGACTACTGCTATACATGTAGCTTCCAAAAGAACTAAACATCCACCTAAACAGAACTGCCTCAAAGAAGCTATCAGGTGATGATGGATTGGAGACTTGTTCCCGGGAACAATTGGTAACGTTTTTATTCCGGAGAACAATTTTTGAACATAAATAGTTTTTTTTTGTTTCTGTTCCCGGGAACAATTTCTGAGTATAAGAATGCGCTTGGTAACTACAAAAAATTTCTACTCCAGGAATAGAAATGCGTTTGGTAAACTTGTATAATTTTGTTGTTTCTTTTAGTTTTTCAATATTTTTTATTATATTTTTCCTTCTTTCTCTTTGTGGTGGTCGCCAGCCACGGCGGCCGGCGACCGGCTGGGCGAGCTCCTGCGAGCTCGCTAGAGCATTGCAAGGGCCGGCGAGCTCGCCGGAGCCTCACCAGGCCACCGTGAGGCTAGGCCTCGTGCCGATCGGCGAGGCTCGGCCTTGCTTGGGCTGGATGAGCTCGAGCTCGCCTAGCCACCGGCAAGGCTTGGCGTCTCGAGGCGGCGATGCTCCGGCGAGCTCGCCGGCCCTCGCACTGGCCGGTCGTCGGCGCCGGCCATGGCCAAGGCGTTTACGTTCTTTTTTGTTCCCGAAACAAAAGAACATAAATTTTTGTTCCGGAAGAACGAAACAAAAATAAACAAACATGCCCTTGTTCTTATTTAACTAATGAACGCAAGAGTGTCAAGTCAAGAGAGTTGGGGGGAAGCGGACATAATTCGGTCATCCCAAATTTTGGCTAATCAACTTACCTGCTTTAAAAGCAGGATTTTGTTATTGGGTTTTTTTTTTTTCCGAAACACTTGTTAAGCATTAAATTATCCCAAAAAAATTACTTTAGAAAATTTTAAATACCTGTAATTATTGTCTTGCCAGCGCACTTGGGCCCCTTTGCTAAATTAAAATAGAGGAAAATTAACCCAAAAAAATGATGATAAACGCACCCCAAAAGGGGAACCCACATCACCACATGCTTACTCCTTTGTCTGCAAATTTTCCACACTAAACAAAGTCACTCTAGAAAGGCTGCTAATGATATAAAAGGGCAAAACAAGCTGTTCTAAGCACAAATCAAGCAAAGTTGAGGCTAAAATGCTTTAATATCTCAAAAGACTTCTGTAGGTCCAAAGGGTTTGATGATGGAGACCGTGTTGGAGTAAATTTCTTTAAAAGCTCTCAAAACTATTAAAAAAAAAAAAAAACCCACAATTTGGTTTCAAAGATGACATGATAAAAGGTTTTGGTCGTCGATAAAGATTGGAATTTGGAGAAAACATGTTTCTCACTATAAGCTGAGCCTCATTCAAAAGTTAGTTGGTGAAATGGCTTGAAAAGATTCATGTAGGACAGGCAGTTCGCGATGCGAGAATCGCTCGTCCGACCCACACCAAACATCTCCAAGTAAGCTAGGGACGAGCCGAGAGATCTGCATGCTCTGACCACACTTACATTTCCCGTCGGATCGGACCGACCAAAACACGTACAAAGAAATGCCCACATCAAGATTGGGGCCAGTACCACGATGGGTACACCCCGGTCCGACTGACGTAGTACGAGTTTCAAAGCATTGATTCCGAGCGATTCCGACAAGGGAAGCAAAGGGGGCAAAGCGAAAAACCAAAAGGGGCATGCTAGGATTTACCAGGCGCCTTCAAAGTTGAAGGAGGAAGGGCGCTTGATGAGGACGAAGCCTAGGAAACGCTCGTAGAACCTCACGGACTCGGCCACCGACTTGCACACGAACGAGACGTGGTTCAGTGAGAGCAGGAGCAGCTTCGGCTGCTGATGCATCGACGAGGAGGAGGAGGACTCCCTCAGCCATCTCTGCATCTCCTCCTTCTCTGCGCTCGCTATCTCTTTCCCCATCTGTGCGTGCGTGCGTGCGTGCGTTCGGGAACGATACTGAGTGTTTGCGAGCTTGATAAGCGAGCAGAATTATATGAAATGAGTGAAGGAGGAGGGGAGGGTTTATATAAAGGCGGAGCCAGCCAGCACCAAAGTGAGATATCACGCTTGTCTTTTGATCCAGCAAAAATCTCTGTCATCACCCCCAAAAAGAAAAAAAAAAAAAGAGAGAGAGAGAGAAATTGCAAAAATATACATGATAATGTGAGAGCCCTTTCTTTCAGCATTTTTCAAAAAAAAAAAAAAATATATATATATATATATATATATATATATATATATATATATATATATATAGGTGCTATTTTCTAATAAGTGATGAATTGAGAAGGCTTTTTTTTTTAACAAACAATAAATCAAGAATAAGTCCTAGAGAATTGGTGAGATTAATGCGTTACAACTAGGGGTGAGCAGAGGTCTAGGGTCAACCTGGACCCGACCAGACCACAGGACCGGCCCAATCTGGAGATCTGGTTCGGTTAAAGGAATTGAGTCGGTCTTTGGTCTGAAATTCGGGACCAACACTTTGTGCGGAGTTGGTCCTCGGTCACAGAGTTTTGGGTCGGTCCAATCCTGGACCAACCACAGTATATTATATTATATTATATTATTTATAATTCTTTTATATATTCAAACCTAAGTAAAATGTCTGTTATATTATATTATATTGAGATGTTCTATCAATAGCACTAATAGTAATTTCAATTTAAAACTTTTGTTGAGTATTAATTAAGTGTCGTTTCTTTTGTTTGGGTGTTTAGAAGTTCATGTGAATTAACAAGATGTGAAGTTTTATATTCATGATTTATATTAAGTATTTTGAACTTTTTATGGTTTAATTGTTTTTTTACTAATAAATTTCAGCTGCACTTTGCTTTTCAATTTGTGTCAAATGGTAGAAGTTTTTGAAGAGTAGAGTAGTGCGTAGTTGCTACGGTAATTTGCTAGTCAAGTGTTGTAAAGCTCATTTTTGGTTGAGTGGACTCTACATGATCAAATGCGGGGAAAACGCTTTGGCATATGGTGTTATGAATATTAAAGATAGATGATTACAAGAACTTTCCATCTTGTCCCATATCTCGATGAGTGGTTAGCAGGTACAAAATTTCTATTATTGTGTCATCTTAAATTTGCTAAATATGTATTGGTATTTATAGTTTAGTTGCACAATGCCGCATTGTCGATGGATGTGTAATTTGAATTTGTAGGTTTGCTTTTTTAGGGAGTATAAAAAATAAGACGAAAAAAATTATCGATCGGTCTCGGGTTGATCCTGGAACCGGACTGAACCCATTGGGTCTGTCCGGTCCTTGGTCCCAGGCTCAATAGGGTCGGTCCTCAGTCCTAAAAATTGAGGACCGACATTGTACGGGTTGGTCCTAGGGTTAGGGGGTGGCCCGGACCACCCGGACCATGCTCACCCCCAGTTATAACAACTTATCGTGAAGGAAGTTTCTTATTTATTTTTTTTTCAAAATGTTACCAAGTTTATGTGTATATATGTATGACCTAAAAAGTCATGAATATTCGACAATCCTTTCTTTATGTAGTATCTCTCTTCTTTGCAAGGGCGAGCGATCAAGAATTCAAGTTAAGTACTGATGATTTTGATGAAGACAAGGAGTGAAAACCGAGGATTCAAAAAAGTAGGGTTTTTAATTATTAATTTTTAAATTTAGATATGTGTGACTACTATGTCTACATCCTTCAATCCTTTATATTGGTCAATAAAGAAATGAAAGTGACAAATAATTCAAACAATGAGAAAAAAAAAAAAACTTTGCTTAAGTAGCCTCCAGCTACTTGTTACAACATTCTCTTTTTAATCTAAATTCCGAAATTTATCTATGTAATTACAATAATAATAATTGACATCATATAATTATGCGAAACTTTTAAAACATTCTGGTGAGCATAACACTGTTTCACTAATTTAATCTATAAAACATGTGTAACAAGCTATTGTTATGGTCGCGACGATCAACATCGCTCTAACAATCATTGTTCTATTTGAAATACGTGTCACCATGTATTTCGTAGCTAGGATTGCTCCCGTTCCCCGCTAAAATGACTTGATGATAAAAAAATGAGAAAAAATTAATACTGCAAAATATTTAATATTTATTGTAATATGAATACCTAAAATTTTTACCGTGTCAAAAAAATCATAAACTATGCCCACCACTATGCTAATATCCCAATTTTTTTTGAGAAACAACTCAATCTATACTAAACATATTGTATGGATATTAATTTAATTCTAAATTTTTATGTGATATTTCAATCTAGTCCTATTGCTGACATGCAGTCCAATTGTTGTTGGTAATTCTATGTAGCACATCACCACGTTCACGATGTGTCGGCAAAAATTGGCCAACAAGAGTAGGTTAGAAGTTCACACAAAGATTTATAATCGAATTGATAAAATTAAAAGTTTAGGATCGAACAAACATTCATATAAAATATGATTTGTGACAACTTCCCTATTTTAACCTTAAACTGTACCAACATAACAAAAATCGAGGATTTTTTTGTCATGCTATGCGAATTTGAGAGTTTTTGTGACATATGTCGGTGTCTATAATTTAAGATTTTTTTTTTTACGGTACTTTTTGAAAAAAAAAGGGAAGCATAAAAGCCATTTATTTTAACATAAAAGCCATTTGAATTGGAGCTACAAGAGGTGAAACTGAAGGCAACGTATGAACAGGTGAGAGGAGTGAAGGGACGGACCGATAATCATTAGAATTAGGCCGTGTCAGGGTACCACTTAAGAGTGAGCATGGTCCGGGTTGGGCCGGTCCGCCCCCTAACCCTAGGACCAACCCATTTGATCTTTGGTCCTCAATTTTTAGGACCGAGGATCGGACGGCCAATGGTTGGTCCGGTTCCGTGGTCAACCACGACCAATCGATAATTTTTTATTTCATTTTTTATACTATTTAAAAAAGCGATTGAGCACCAAGCCTGACTCAATGGGTTCGGTTCGGTTTCGGGGGTCAACTCATGACCAACCAATAATTTTTATTTCATTTTTGTAGTCCTTAAAAAAGCGATTGAGGACCGAATTGACCCAATGGGTTTGGTCCGGTTTCAGGGTCAACCCAGGATCAATAAATAATTTTTTATTTCATTTTTTGTACTTCTTAAAAAGGCAACCGAGGACCATACCGATCCAATGGGTTCGTTGATAAGCAAGGTTAGCTAAGAAAGGCAAGCGGTGAGGGTCAAGTGGGGTGAGCATCAAACAAAATGAGCATCGAATGTCGAGCGGGAAGTAACAAGCCAAGTGAGCATCGAGCGGCAAACGGCACGAGTGACCCAAAGCGAGTAAGGCAAGTGTCAAGTGGTGAGCAGAGAAGTTGTTTTTTTTCGATTTTGGCAAATTAAAAACTAAGAGGACAAATAAGACAAAAGAGAACGAATACTAGAGGATGATGCCATAAGGAACTGTTTATGCCTTTTTGAACGCCGTGAGGACTCCTCACAAAAATATTTTCCTCTTTCGTAAATTATAACTATTGACGCCGTAAAAGACATTAAAAATCTAAGTTATTAAAGAACGATGTAAAATTACTTGAACTTCTCACTAAAAGAGCTGTTTAATATTGTTGTTGACGTTTATTTTAAGATTCTCTCTATATAAAAAAATTATAAGTAATTATATATATATATATATAGCTAGGGTTGGACCGGCCGGAACTTTCGGGGATCGAGGGCCGTCCGCCTTGATCTTTGGTCAAGAATTCTAGGACCAAGGACCCACCCAATCTCTCTAGGAGAACGGACCAGGATCGCGAAGTTAGGCCGGTCAAAAGTCGATCTAGGGTTAACCCTAGGCCGATGCTCACCCCTAGTACCACTCGTCTCTTTTTCTCCTTTTTCACTTTTTCTTTTATTTTTCCAAAAATAAATAATTGATTTTTATATTAATAAATTAATATATTATATATATTTGGCGATCTTATCCACACCGAACTCCTGAACCGCGTGGTCCTTTTCAAAGGCACGTGCGGCACGTTGCCTTCGGTTACTTCAGCCGGTATTCTTTAATTTGATTTAAGATATTATTTTCTGGGCCCTCACATTGTAATTTAATTTAATATATTGGTTCGTCAATAAAAAGTTTCCATTTCAAACCGCACCGAAATTGACAACGGTAGTGGGTAGATGCTTAAACGCAGACAAAATTTTTTCTATTAGTTGGCATTAGTTTAGTTTTTAGTTTTTGGGTCACTACGAAAATTTCTAAATTAGTACACGACCCCAAATTTATTTCAAATTAATTTTCTTATCCACAAAAAACCGTTCGAAATGTAAATCAATATGAAAATCGATAAATCATGCGCCGAGAAAATTAAAGGTATGAAGACTTGAGGCAATCACGGCCGCCCATGTAGAAAATGTATTGAAATGTGAAGATAACACAAAGATAAAATTAAACAATTTATATTGATTGCTTGATTGATGATGCCTTTACTCTAACTAGAATCCTAATACTAATAGCTATTTCCGGCGGTTGACAACGGTAATAAAAGAAAGCAACATGGCTCCTAAAATTCAGCACCATTTATTTTTAGTTTAAAACGGCCATTTTTCCGGGCTTTTATGGTCGGTAGCTTCCGAGATCCTCGGCTCCACCGCATCATGACCGTGTCAGTTCCATTTCTCTATAGCCATACAGGCTTGCCTAAGCGAACTATGTCCGAAACTATTGGTCCCATTACTTGGACAACTACCTGGTTTCTAGCTCGTAGTGATTTGTTTCAGTCGTGGCCTTCTTGTTGATAAAACGAAGCTTTATTCATCGACACTCATATCTAAGGAAATAAAAATGTCCTTTCGTTTTTACCGTTTGCAAAACTTTTTTGGTCGTCTTGTTGACTGTCTATATCTGCCGACTAAAAGCTCCCAACACTCATCGAATTTTACTTCTGTCGCGTCTTGCTCACCCTTTCCAAGTCCCAGTCATCAGTCGGGAACTTGGGCACCTTTTTGTGTCAACAGCTTCCATTTAATATCACCTTTAAAATGCAAGCGTAAAAATGCACGTGATAAGAAACTCGGATGATCGGCTTGCAACATGGATCCAACGCGTGAACTTAGAATGATTGGGTTTCCTGAACGTCACCCTTGGGAGCTAGATCTAAAAAAAAAGAACCTAGATTGGCAAACCTATTGATCTTACCCGAAAGCTTCCTCACATTATAAAAATATGCTAAAATCCCTAATTTTATCCTAAGAATTCGGTAGATTCGTGACATTGGCGTACCAACACAAGATTTTCTGTAATACTAAATTTAGTTTGTAGTAAATATGACATCGATATATCGATTTAGAATTTTTGACAATAACAATCCTTAATTTTTTCCCCATGACTTTTTTGTAGGCCCGTAAATTGGAATTGACTAGTGGACACAATGACACGGAGAATTAAAAACAAGCGAGATATGGTACAGCTAGGCAGACATGATCTCTTCACAGTCGCATGTGGATCATTGTATACTTAAAGTTGTAAAGCTAGATGTCTAGTCACAATCGTGTCACTATATTTCTCACGAGAGACCAACTATTTATTGGACTCAATCCAATCCGTACATATATAAGAATATATTCATGCTAATTAATAAAAATCATGACGTGATATGATATCTTGAATTGGACTCCACTTATCAGACTTGATCTAATCCATCACTTCAATCTATCTATCTTATGGAAAAGACCATTCTACACTACCTTATCGTTAGGACTTGCTTCATGTAACCTAATTCGAATTCAAAGTGGTTGTCTCGATTAGGGGTAATAAAACATTCGAGTGATTCCTCATTTTAGTTTAGTAATAGATTCTAAATATAACTTATGGCGCGTTTGATAACGTTTATGTTTCTCTTTTCTTTTTTTGTTCTCCGAAACATAAATTAGTTTGTGTAGGTTTTGTTTACGGGACGGGTTTGGAATAGAAACAAGAAAAAAAAAATTACTTCTTTGTTCTCGAAAACAACTCAAGAAATAAGCATTTTCTCTTTTATTTCTTTTTCTCTCCCTCCTCTTCTCCCCCTAGCTAGTCACCAACCTTGGTGATGGCCGGCGACCGACCAAACAAGGCTTAGCGACCTCAACAGAGCCTTGCTGGCCCCCGATGAGGTTACCTCGAGCTTGTCGACCACCAATGAGGTCTCCCCTAGACTCACTTGGCCACCGTGACGTCGCCTCGCCCGGCCGTGGCATCGCCGGTTGGTCATGAATGAGGTCGGCGAGTCGCAGGAAGAAGAAGAAAAAGAAAAAAAAAAGAAAAAGAGAGAAAAATGTTTAAAATTATTAATAAATTTAAAAAAATTCTAAGTCACAAAAATATATGGAGTTGTATTAAATGCATTTTATTTCGGGAATATAAATTTTGTGCGGTTATCAAACGTCTTGAATGTTCAAAACTCATCGAGGGAACATAAATAGAAAAAGTTTTTGAATGGAAATTATTGTCGGGAATAAAAAACGTTACCATACACACCCTTATTGTTCATTGAGGTTTGTTTATTTTCCCGGTTAATTCTTAGATGCTTCAGGTTTATGTTATGAGAATGAAACTAAAAGACAAGCGGTGGGGTTGAAAGAAAAAGAAATAGAAAAAGGTAATAAAAAAAGAGAAAAAAGACAAAATGGGGAGGAGTGAATTGGCATGGTGGACGTGGGCTCAAAATTTGCTTCTTGAGTTGGGGCTCAGCTCCGGTTATAATAGCACTGGAAGATTTTGGTGTTAAAGCGGGCTAGGTTAGTTTGAGGACTAGGCTTATATTTTTGTGGGCCAGATGGCCGGGCTGAGAATGGAAAATACAAATAGGCTGAAGGCTCCGAGTGGGCGAAGAATTTTATGGGCTGACTTGGTTAATTCAGAATGGGTCCTAGGGCCAGTCCGGATTTTGACCTGACCCGGACCGATAGGGTCCGGGTTGGCTTCGTCGGGTCGGGTCACCTGGGCCGAATTTCTTTCTTTCTTTTAACAATGTTAAAATTCATGAAAAAAAAAAAAAAAGAAATCATAAAAATTAGAAATTAGAAAAAAATATTAAAAATTCAGGAAATGTATACAAAATTTTAAGAAAGGAAAATATTAAAATTTTAGAAAAATTGAAAATCACTAAAATTCCAAAAAAAAATTTCAAAAAATTTAGAATTCCTCAAAAAGGGGCTAAAAGTAGTTTTTGGGTAGTTTTCTCCTAAAAGTGTGGGAAAATCTTGAATAAAAATTATGCTCAAAATTGAGCAAACCTAGAGCTTTACATTAAGATTTGAATGTTTCTTTTTGATATAAATGCCTTTGATGGTGCACTTTCAATATGTTGATCGTTTTTCCCCATAGTCTAGTTAGAAATGGTTACTGATTGTTATTTTAATTATTGTGCACTCACATGACCACTTTATTTGTTAATGGATGAGTTTAAAATCAACCCTGAATGCGTGACAATAATTTTGTTGAATTGAACAATATTAGGTACTTAAAGGGCACTAGTTGATTAATTTGTATAATCAAGATACCGACCCTACATTCTTTAGTTGCATAAAAAGTGAGGTATACTTTAATACCTCACTTGGTTTATAGTCGACTCCAAAAGGCTAATGGCGACTTCTCATTTGAAAATCCTCATAGCGTCATTTAAATCTAAAATTGAATATCCCAATGTTGTGCGATGTAAGGGCTCAGAAGAGGCCGCGCCTGTCACGCCCCGAGCCTTGAGCACACGGACATCCCTCTGCGGTCGATACAAATGCGACGTTCCCAGGACGCGTCGCCGACCCATTCATTTTAATGCACATGTGGAAGCGTATAAATACCCTTGACAACAAACAACATGGGATAGGAAAGCAGGGCACATTTCACAAAAACCAACTTTTATAAACAATAGGGTTTAGTTACAAAACGAGTTTGGTCAAAAATCTACAAAAGGTCGGCTCTCAAAAAGAAGCTGTCCTACGACATACTAGTCGGACATAAACGCCGATCCTTCAGACTCCACCTCCACAGACTCCGGGGCTTCGGTCCTCCACAACCACCAACTATGGACCTGAAAAGATAAGCCCACGACGGGGTGAGACAATGTCTTAGCAAGTTCACCCCCTAAACCCCTATTAGGAAGGAAATACACTTAAGGGTGGCCTAGCCACACCATACAGAGGATTTACCTTGCCTTAGTTCTTTCCTGCACGTTAGCACAATTCATATCACAATGCATATAAGTCATGCACACAACAATTGAAATGCCATATCAACTCAATCAATCATTCACAAGGGTCCATGAATGGACCTAGACTTAGAACTAGGGAAGACGGAGTCAATTTCCTACAGGTATGCCTTCCCACTGTGGGCGAACAACCCAGTTCAAGCCCTTCAGGGACAACCTTTTAGCAGAAAACCACTCAGCCCTTTAGTTCAGAGCCTAGAGACACTCAGAGATGCCAGGATGATAATGTTTCTAATCTATTCGAGCTGCATTTCTCAGAGGATCCTACCAAGCTGGAGAAGAAGAGGGGATTTAGAAAGCCATTGAGAGTTTTCACAAAACACTCACTTTACTTCAAGGGACTTTGCCCAACACATTACAATCTCCATGCCTTATATAGACAGAGGGAGGCTACAAACAAGGACCAAATGTGACGTCCCAGAGCGTCACGTACTAAGCGCAAGCGGAATTATAATTATTATTGTCTTCTTGTCTAGCTTGTAATCTCCTTTAGATAAACCATAGTGTTTACCATTGAAGGTTAGCATGTATAACATGGATTATTTAAAATCTCAAGTTTATATTATAAGGTTATCCTGCAATGCACATAGACAAGATCATAAAAGGCTTCCTTTCATTTTATCATCATCGGGGCATACAAAATTATCGACCTGGACTCATTCCATGTTCTTCGCCTATATATTTACATCATATACAAAACAAAAGTAAGGCGTAACAAAAGCCAGGGATATGGGTGAGGTTATCTACTCCACGAGTTCCCACACAAGCCCACGTCTAACAAAAAAAACAAAAGTTAGTCAACTTCTACAAGATCAAAGGCGTCTAGGCGCTGTCCATCCTCGCTCCAGGTCCTCCTGCTCCAAAGGGTAAAGGTCCGAACATCTCTCCTTCATGGTTGATAAACCATGCAACAAACGTCATCGGTAACAACTCAGCTCTACCGTCATCCAGCCATAAAGTCGCCTCATATTTGGAGAAAACCATGTCAATGTCAGGATCATACACGTCATGAAGAGAAACATCAAGACGCACTACCGCCCCGTATCGAGCTACTGGCGGTACATCCATGATATCAATCTGAAAATGTAAGGTATGAGCAAACAACCTTGCCCGGTAAAGAATGATAAAACTCTAACTTAAACAATCCATAGCCATCAAAGTTACAAGTGAATCATCAAACAATTTAGGATGCTAAAGGAAGTATATCACCAGCATAAACAATTGGATAATAACACAATATGTATATAATCACCTTATGAGCATCCATTTCTATGCTTACCTTTCTCAAACTCAATCTCATATCAAGATGAAATGCAACAATAATAAATGAACTCACTTGCCAAATAGAATTATATTTAGTGTGCATAAAATCCACCCTCGAATCAGTCACAACCGGGACTCTACCGGCCTGATCGAGTCACTTCCGGAAAGTACGTTATCCAGACTTCCACAATACCTCTAATTGTGGGCATCTCACTCCGAGGCATCCCGGCATCACACAACCGAGGTCCTCCTTGATCACACACAAGGGCATCTCACTCCGAGGCATCTCAGTATCACACAACCGAGGCATCCTTGATCACACACATGGGCATCTCACTCCGAGGCATCTCAGTATCTCTCTACCGAGGCATCCAAGACCACGCAGCAAGGGCATCCCAAACTTCCGGGGGCATCACCGGTATCTCGGTACCGATGGGTTCATTCATCTTAAGCACACGTTTCAAACCACCACACCTTTGATTAATGCATTTATCGTATGCAAAAGAAAAGACTCTAAAGTATCTATCTAACTCTCATGAACCTAGCACACGTGCGTGTCCAGATTATAAGATAAAACCCATTAGGTCATGTCCCATTCCATGGCGAACAGATATTTATCCCATAATCAAGCACTATGCACCGCACTCATTGCACACACATGATTCTATATGCACTTATATCTCAAATGATATATGAGACTTACTCATACACAACTAACATCTAGTATAAGGTTTATTAGACTCTATGTTCATCATACAAGTCTAAGATACAAGACACTACATCTAATATGTGTTCTCGGGTACAAACAGTACACTAGCTAAATGAACAGTTTCGGTTTCGAACACAGAAGGTATATTAATTCTTGTCGAAATATTACCAAATTTTAGTATGTTATACTTGAGACATATATCGACATTTTATGTGAAGAAACTTAAGTCTAATTCTCACTGTATTAAAAGTGAAAATTGTCATAATCTTTACTAGCACCCTGTACCGACGTCCAGATTCTTTATCTACAAAGAAAATTGTTTCACTAGACAATTCTTATCGATTTAATCTCAAATTTTGACACGTCATTCCTTAATATGTGTTCTACAATTTTAATTAAGGATTCGAAGTCCAAATCTAACTAGGTAAATACAGAAAATTCGCATAATCAGTAAAGGTCAAACCGTTTCTCACAAGAACAGTTTACTGGTATTACTAAATACACTTCTGTCTCTACGTTTTTATAGTCATATGGTTATAGCTACGTGTATAACTTGATCTTATAGATGTTCTATCATGTAGAATAGTTTCTTTCTTATTTCTATTAACATACATAAAGAAAACTAAACACAAACAGAAGACTCCATAACTGTTTTCACTTAGAACAGAATAGATACACAAATTTTCTCACTTCTAACTCAACGAAACAACTTGTCTATTCACAAATCTCTTCTAAAATACTCCAATGCTTACTCACAGCAGCTCAAAGCAACTTCAGCATATCTTTCTCTAACAAAGGATCAATTCCACAGCTCGGCTTGAAGTGTCGTTGCATCCGTAAGCCACTTATCACGATTTCTACCAAAACAACAAACTCGGCATCCATTTCATCACTTCGCTCAACAAAACAGCATACTCACACAAGGATTTCGAAACATGCAAGACTCAAGAGTGACATGCAATAGCTCCTACCTTCAATCTAACACTCACTAAGCTTAGATCAATCACAAAACAGCAACTACAAACTATATCCATCACTGTTTGGTTAGATCCTCAAGCTCCCTTGATGAAACAATGGATAACTTTCAATTTAGAGTTAGATCTTTCCTTACCTTGCTTCAGCTACTAAACAACACAGAGATGCTTCAAGATCAACACTCAAAATCAGCATGCAAGAAGGAGAAATCGCTGGTTTGCTTCTGGTTTTTCGCTGCTCAGCCGAGAGAAAAAGAAAGAAGAAGATGAAGATGGGGGTTGCTCGGTTTTATATGGAGAGAGAGAGAGTGTACGAAGCTTAAGGGGGGAAAATAGGTCTACAAACTATCCCTAGGCTAGAGTAATGATGAAATTTGCTAATGATTGTTTTCCTTGAAGTTTGCATGTCTCGGTTCGTGGGAATCAAAACCGTGGGTGAAGAAAACAAAGAGAGAAGAGAGGTGTCGTGGCCTCTAAGTTTATTCTCTCAAGTTTAATTTGTCACTCAAAATTAATTAGTCTTTAATCCGAGTCATTAGTCGATTCATTGATTTCTAATATTTTTCCATTTAATCCTTTTGTTTCAACTTGATTTCAATCCTTTTATGATTATACAAAGTCATAACATAACATATCGAATGACATAACGTATCGACTAGTCAATGTTGGTTTATAAGGAATTCATCACAAAATGTTAAAGTTAGACATTGATATTAGCATTATAATCATTAATCAAGTTATCATAACTATAATCTATAAAATAAATCATTCGGGCCTAAATATTCATTCCCGGCCCAATAGGCTCAATCTATAACGATCCGACCCACTAAACTTATAAATCTAATAATTCCGAACCTTGGCCCGCTTCAAGTCAATTCTAAGCCCAGCTTTCCCATTCGAATCTACAAGCCCGGTTCTAAAGAAATTGTGTGGCCCACTTACTCTCAAGCCCACACGTTCCTCAAAGTCCACTGGGTTTACTTTCTGGCCCGTTCTAGATAAATCTAAGTTTCTAATGATCTAATTATGCTAATGACGGTCGATGAAATTTAGGATGTCACACCAAAGCTCACGGGTCCTAAAACAAATAGAGGCACCGAAAGGGAATTATTCGCACGGTATGAACAGTGACAATGAACAGTGATTTCCCTAGCTTACTGATATAGTAAAAGTGAACAGTAACTTGCTACAGTAAAATTGTACGAATAGTGGTCTTGTTCAGTAGTCTCGTCCGTCACGAGCATTGTAATCATAGTCCGAGTCATCTGAACTGTGTACTGTTGCTAAAAGATGTCCATCATATTTTTGTTCCAGTGCTTCAAGGTCTTCTGGTGAGAGGATCTGGTTTGGCTGATTTGTTGTGGATGCGGATGTTTCCTCTCTTGCCCAGTCTGTATTGTCAGCGTCTGAAGTGTCGGCAGGAATGCTTGGCCGAGGCCAATTAGATGGCTGTGCATAGAAGGATGTGTCAATGCTTTGAGATAAGGACAAAGGTCCTTGGTCATAGAGATCCTGGGAAAGAGGACCTCCCCATTTAGCATAGGGGTCTTGAGAGGACTGTGCAATGTCATCTGTGTCTGTCATTTCATGCTCCTGTGATGATGCAGCTTGTCTGAATTCTTTGAGTGCTTCCTTGGCTTCTGGTGCTAGGTCATAATGACCCATGTAGTGAGTACATTATAATTCAATACGTCTTTAGGAATGGTCTTGTTTTCTTGACAAAAAATCCTTTGAAGTTCTCGGTATTGGTGTTCACAACATCCAACAGGTCCTGGATAAGATTTGTGAATCCGAGTTTCTTTGTTGTCCAAATGAGGTTTATAGGATGTAGTACCCATAAACTGTGGAGCATTGGTGATGTGGCCATTGTTTGTCAAAAAATGCCATGGACGACGGAAAAACAAAATAGTATGGACTTCAGGGTTCGGCTGCATGATTCGCAATTCTTTTTCCAAGAGATATTTCCAGTAAGTAGGAGGATAAAACCAATTAAGAAAGTTTAAAAGATTTTTGTCACTTTGCTTTTCAATGTTTCCTCTGCCGAGTCCAAATATTCTGGTGAGGTTGGCAATGAATCTTCTAGTTGGAATTTCAATAGCTATTAAGTACTTATTGGTTAAGTACCATAATAACCATCTGAGTTGATCAGGGAAACCATCTTTCTTCCAGATTAGAGGATGTATGAATGGATAATCTGCATTTAATCCAAAAGGATAAAGGATCGAACCTCCATTGAATCTGAACAGATCTGTGTGGCATTTCCACATGAGGTTTTCCAGATTCTCAGTGAGACTATCATTCTGGATTTGTTCAATAATCTCCTGAGGATATTGCCAACTTGGCCAATTTTTGATCTTCTCAATCTTGTACTTTTCACCATGATGAAGAGCATGAAAAGCATGCCTCCAGATGTACATGTTGATTTTTGCTGGTGCTTTTGGTCTTGACAAGAAGTCAGCAAGCACATTCTTCTCCCCAGCAATATGTTTGGTTTCAAAAGAATATTTTGAAAACCATTCAGCCCATCGAAGCAGTTGAGAATTCAGAATTTGCTTATGTTTGAACTTGGTCATCTGAGGGAAAGATGCCATGTCTAATTCTACCAGGAAGTGGTGGCCGATGAGATGGAATTCGAACTTTTTTATTCCATTTTTCAGTGCTAATATTTTTTTGAAAGTGGAATGATAATGCATTTCAGCCTGAGAAAACTTTCCACTTTTGTAAGCACACAGGTGACACCTACCTTCAATTTCTTCAAACAAGATGGCGGCCCAGTATTCATCACGGCGTCGGTCTGGAGAATTCTCTTCCCTGTTGATGGGATTTGTAATGGGGGAAGAGATTGCATGATCTCCTTAAGTTCAGCAACTGCTTTAGTCTGAGATTTTCCCTAAGGTGGAGAATTCTTCTTTAGCATTGATTGCAACGGAATCAACAGCTTTGCAATATTTGGTACAAAATCTCTGAGATAATTAATTATCCCAAGAAATTGTTGAACTTGCTTTGTTGTGAAGTTTTCGTCAGGAAATTTTAGTAATTCCTAAACAATATGTGGCCCTGGATAGTATGTCCCTTTGCTAAGGTGCATACCGAGAAATTCAATTTCAGTCTGGGTGATGTTCATCTTTCTTTGGGAAAGCATGATCCCATGCTTTTTCACTATTTACGCAACCTTGCTCAAGAAGTTGGCAGTGTGTTTGCTCATCAGGACTGTAGAGCAGGATGTTATCAATGTATACTGTTGCACTTGACAGGATGGGTTGGAAAATTCGACACATGGCCTTTTAGAACAAGGATGGTGCCACTTTTAAGCCAAAAGGAAGAACTTTCCATTGGAAGTGTTGGTTCGGGATACAAAACCCTGTTTTGGGTCTGTCTTTAGGATGGATGCCCAATTGCCAAAATCTTGCTTTGAGATCGAATTTGGAATAAATTTGGGCTTTTGATAGTCCAGCAAAAAGGGAATTTCTAGAGGGTAAAGGGAATTTATCATCCTGGAGAAAGAGGTTAAGAGGCTGGTAATTAATTACCAATCTCATTTTCCCTTTGTTTTGCTCAGCACGTTTTCACAAGCCCATTGAGAACTGGAGATTTCAATAAGGCCTTGCTGCAATAGTTCTGAGCATTCCCTTTGACCTAAAACCAGGTGCTTTGGGTGCATTCCCATGTGACTCGCCTTGGTTGGATTGATATCTTGATTCTTTTTAAAATGAAGGCGAACAAAAAACTCTGGTTTTTTCCACAAATGATGGGAACACTTTTGGGCAAATTCGGAATGGGATTCCGAACAGGATTCCAACAACTTTTGCATGATCGGATCTAATAGACTCATTTGAATGGAAAAAAAGCATTTGAATATTGACAAATTCAGAGAATTGGTCTTTATATTTAAGACCTTTTCCAGGAATGATACGAAGCATTGGAAATATGGAAATCTGAGAGAAAGTTGGGTTTCAGAGATCTTAGTTTCATCACTAAGAGAGACTTCATAAAGATAATCTATTTTAGAAGCATTGGAAATACGGAAATCTGAAGGAGTTGAAGATGATGGAGATGGAGTGAGAGAAACAGGTGCTTCGAGAATTTCTGGTTCTGTAGACATGATGTAAAGAGATCTTCTTCAGCACTGGATTCACCTACTGAGCGCATGGAACAAATAACATTACAAACGAAACCATGGCTCTAATACCATGAATGGACCTAGACTTAGAACCAGGGAAGACGGAGTCAATTTCCTGTAGGTATGCCTTCACCTGCTGACTCTGTTGGTGCAACACTGCACTACCAAATGGTTTATCGCGTGCAGAACCATGCGCTTGATGTGAATTTCCACAATGGAAATGAAGATGCTTTGTTCATCTCTATGCAGAATGATCAAGCGTCCTGCATTCATGTTCCTAGACAGATTCCGAAGGAAAAATTGGCCAAGCTCCTTCCAGAGACTTGGATCACCAACTATGGAAAACTGCACCAAAGCAACAAGCCTTTCCAGTCTTCAGACTCCGAGTTCGTCAGAAAGAAGGATGGAACTGTTTCCATCAAATTTGGCAAGGAAAAGAAAGAAAGCCCTTCTATCTTCTAGACTCTTTTTATGATTCAACCATATGTTCCTGAGTCAATTTCCGAACCAGATCCAAAAAAGCTTGTTAGACATTTCAACAGTGATGGACATCCGGTCCACTACTACAAAGACCAGTATGGTCATTGCTTTTGGGATCCTTTCTGTCAATGCTCTTATTGCACGAATTCTCTTGACGAGGTAGACCCATTTGCAAAACCTCCACCTCAACGAAAGAACAAAAGGCCAAAGGACCCTATGTACCAAAGGTACTTGAACGGAGATCCCTCCGTTGATACTCTTGGTGAATGTGATAAATTCCAATTTATGGTTTCTTATGCACCAACTCCACCACTAGAATTCACTGCTTCTCCCCCAGTATCACCAGATTCACCACCATCACCTCCTCCATCTCCTCCTCAAAAGAAACTAGCCATTTCTCCGTTCTATAAGCCAATTGTAAAGTGGGCAAAGAAACATTCCTACCCACTTGAGGTTCCAGCAGAAACACCACCCAGCTCTTCCATCACCATGTTCCAAGAAACAGACTTTCCTCCTCTTGTTCGGGAAGGTTCTAAACTCTCATTCCTTGCTCTAGAAGAGTTTATTGATTCACAAGGCAGATATAGGCATGTCCCTAAAATACCTGCCCCCATTGATGTGGACGAACATGGAAGACATAAAAGAACTACTGTTGCTGAAGTTGTCCTAAATTGGAAATCGGAGACTCTCTTAGCACACAACAATGCTTTCAAAGCAATTGATTCCAAGATTGGAAATGTACAACAAGATCTTCGAAGATATGATGAAACCACCAAGAAAATGCTTTTAGGTTTCCAGAAGAGGCTTCATGCCTTGGAATCTGGACAACATTTAGGGTATCAACTTCTTGAAAGTCCCAAAGTGGAAATAGAAAAGCTTAAAAAGCAAATCCAGATCCTTGAAGAAGGGAGTCTCAATCCATTTCAGACTACTTTACGAACAGAATCTCTCCCTCCTCCACAACCTCAGACGTCTATCTTTGCTGCCATCACAGATATACCTGTCAGACAAGACAAGACAGATGTGGCTGAAATGAGAAATCCTCTCAGAGAACTGGATCGAATAAGAAAGGGAAAGGAGAAAGAAAAGTCCGAAGAATCCTCGCTTATCATAAAAGAAAGGCCAGATCAATTGATGCTGTCAAATCCATTAGAATCTTTTCTTAGAGATTTGGGTAATCAGGAACCACAGCCTGATCCTGTTACACCACAACCTCCATTACAAATTGATCCTGTCATTCCAACAGACCAGATTCTGTTTCCAACAGAATCAACCTTTCTAAACATTTTTGACACTGAATCAGATTCGATATCTCTTTCGTTTTCATCATCTTTCTCAAACCCTGCTATTGATGCCTTTCCCATAGCACCAGTAACTTCATCAATATTTATGGCTGATCCTCCAGAACATGACATGGAATCATACCCTTCTGAACCAGAAGTCGTTCAGCCAAACAATCCCTCTCAGAACTTATCCACTTCATCAAAAAGTTTTTAACTATTGATGATATTCCTTATCACAAATGGCCAGAAAGACTTGAAGAATTTCATACTTGGTTAAATACCCAAGCCATTACCAACCAGGACAAGTATGATGTTCTTTTCAACTTTGTCACAAGATTCACAGGTAGCCTCAAACTTTGGTGGCAATCTGTGTCAGAACAAGATCAGCTTCACTTTTTACTCTCACCAAACTTTGGTCATGCCATTACTCTTCTATACCATTTTTTTTTGGGGGGAAACCCGTTGATCTCGTAGAGCTCAAAAGAAGAGAATTTTTCGAGAGAAGATGCTGCTCTCTCCAGAAAAAACATCTTGATAAGCATTATCGTGAAATGCTTAAGCTCTTCTACCAAATTGAAGCTGATACAAATTTGAAGCATGTTTTCCTGACCTCTATTCCTAAAGAATTATCTCAAACGGTAGAGAGAACCTTTCTGTCTAAATAGAGAAGGATCCAGGATGTTCCATTAGGAGAAATCCAACAGGAAATTCATTTGTGCCTTGAAGAATTGTGTATCAAACGCCAAATGATCCAGATTTATGTCAACGACAACAGAGAACTGGATGCAGCCTGTTCTCGCAAGAGCCTAAAGGTCAAATGCTCCAAAAAAGACTGTGATGGTTCTTGTGGAAAATCCTCTAGGAAAAAGAAGCACTTCAAGAAGCTCTGGATAAACAAATCCGGACATGGCTCTAAGCACTTCCGAAGAAAGAAGAAATGGCGATACTTACGTGAAAGGAAAGATCGCTCAGGCCACAAAAAGTCAAATCGATGCTTCATTTGCAATCAGAAAGGACATTTTGCCAAAAATTGTCCTCAAGCAAGAAAAGTCAGAATCATCTAATTCATCACATACAGAATGAAACTGGTATTTCTCTTGAAAATGATGATATCGAATCCCTAATTTCCGCGGATGAAGAACCAACTGAACAAACTCTTTGTGTCATCCCTTGTTACCAAACTCCCAGTGAAACTGATTCAAATTCGGATCTTGAAGATATTTTTCACATATCTCTCACTTCTTCAGAGCAAAGCACTGACATTTTCTCGAGTCAAATTCATTGTCCCCATTTCCCTGTAAAAATATTCACTTCAAAGTATGCCAAACCAATTACTGTCATTGCTATTATAGACACTGGAGCAGCCTCTTCAATCTTGGATACTAAAGTTCTTCCTGAAGAATATTGGACTTCCTAGGTTCGATATTTCAATTCTGCCTCAGGAGATACTTTTTCTACAAATGTAAGAACCACTCCGATAACTGTCCAGTTTTTTTTCCATAATGTGCTATAACCACTAAAATCTTTGGTTCTAGTCTTCCCAACAAAGATTTGATTATTGGTTGGGATATTATGACTCAGATTTCTTAGCTTCGTATCATTCCTGGAAAAGGTCTCAAATATAAAAACCAATTCTCTGAATTTGTCAATATTCAAAGGCTTTTTTTCCATTCAAATGAGTCTGTTAGATCCGATCATGCAAAAGTTGTTAAAATCCTGTTCGGAATCCCATTCCGAATTTGCCCAAAAGTGTTCCCATCCTTTGTGGAAAAATCCAGAGTTTTTTGTTCGCCTTCCTTTTAAAAAGAATCAAGATATCAATCCAACCAAGGCGAGTCACATGGGAATGCACCCGAGCACCTGGTTTTAGCTCAAAGGGAATGCTCATAACCATTGTAGCAAGGCCTTATTGAAATCTCCAATTCTCAATGGGCTTGTGAAGCTTTCTACGTCAATAAACGTGCTTAGCAAAACAGAGGGAAAATGAGATTGGTAATTAATTACCAGCCTCTTAACCTCTTTCTCTAGGATGATAAATTCCCTTTACCCTCTAGAAATTCCCTTTTTGCTGGACTATCAAAAGCCCAAATCTATTCCAAATTCGATCTCAAAGCAGGATTTTGGCAATTGGGCATTCATCTTGAAGACAAACCCAAAACAGGGTTCTGTATCCCGAACCAACACTTCCAATGGAAAGTTCTTCCTTTTGGCTTAAAAGTGGCACTATCCTTGTTCTAAAAGGCCATGTGTCAAATTTTCCAACCCATCCTGTCAAGTGCAACGGTATACATTGATGACATCCTGCTCTACAGTCCTGATGAGCAAACACATTGCCAACTTCTTGAGCAGTTTGCAGAAATAGTGAAAAAGCATGGGATCATGCTTTCCCAAAGAAAGATGAACATCGCCCAGACTGAAATTGAATTTCTTGGTATGCACCTTAGCAAAGGGACATACTATCCATGGCCACATATTACTCAAGAATTACTGAAATTTCCTGAAGAAAACTTCACAACAAAGCAAGTTCAGCAATTTCTTGGGATAATTAATTATCTCAGAGATTTTGTACCAAATATTACAAAGCTGCTGTTTCCGTTGCAATCAATGCTGAAGAAGAATTCTCCACCTTGGGGAAAATCTCAAACTAAAGCAGTTGCTGAACTTAAGGAGATCATGCAGTCTCTTCCCCATTACAAATCCCATCAACAGGGAAGAGAATTCTCCAGACTAATGCCAGTGATGAATACTGGGCCACCATCTTGTTTGAAGAAATTGAAGGTAAGTGTCACCTGTGTGCTTACAAAAGTGGAAAGTTTTCCCGAGGGTCAAGGGGGACTTGCCGGTGGTTGGAACGGGCGGAGGAAGGGTCCGAATGGGGAGAAACAGGAAGAAAATGCTGAACTGGCGAAACTGGGCGGAACCAAGTGGTTCGGCGAGCCGTTCCTTTTCGCCGGCGGACGGGACGGCCGGCGAATCGTTCCGGCGAGCGGCGGGGTGCTCCTATACGGACTGGATGTGCTGGTCACGGTGGTGGGTGGAGCTTGAGCTAATTTGCACGGGAAGACAACTTTTAACTCCGATCTTTGAAGAAAGGTCAACTGGAGTAGAAGCTGGCAGAAGAGAAAACAGAGGGGGAAACAGGTCCGGCGGTGGCTTTGCGGCGTGCGACGGTGGAGGGGGTTGGTCTGCTCGGTTTTCTCTGGTTCTCTTGAGCTTCCAAGGGACCTCAACAATGGAGAAATGTGGGTTTCAAGGAGGAAGAAGGCTGCTGAAGAGAGGGGGACCCCAAGGGCTTCCTAGGCTCAACACTTGTCCAACACACACCTCACAAGCCCCCACCAGCCATCAGCCTTCATCCTCAGCTATTCTCTCTCCTCAATCTTCCTTAGGAAGTCTCTTATTCAGAATACATCATAGTTTATATAGAAGATGTTCTAGTGTTCTCATCCAATATAGAACAACATTTCAAACATTTATCTACTTTCATAAAAATAATCATACAAAACGATCTTGTAGTCTCTCCTACTAAAATTGCACTCTTCAAAACCAAGATTAGACTCTTAGGTCATTACATTCATTTAGGCACTATAACTCCCATAGAAAGATCAATTTCTTTTACTGATAAATTCCCATATGAGATTAAAGAAAAAACTCAATTACAAAGGTTCTTGGGTAGTCTTAATTATATTTTAGATTTCTTTCCCAATATAAATATCCTTTGTAAACCCCTACACCAACGGTTACAAAAGGATCCCCCACCATGGACTTCTGTCCATACAAACATTGTCAAACAAATAAAGATTCATGTTAAAGAAATAACATGCTTACACCTAACTGACCCATCTACTTTCAAAATAGTTGAAACAGATGCCTCAGAAATAGGATACGGTGGCATTCTTAAACAGGTTAAGAATAGCAAAGAACAAGTCGTTCAGTTTATTTCAAAACATTGGAATTCTACACAACAAAATTATTCAACGATCAAAAAAGAAATACTTGCTATAGTTTTGTTTATATCAAAATTCCAATGAGATTTATTGAATCAAAAATTTCTCTTGAGGATTGATTGCAAATCAGCCAAAGACGTTTTACAAAAAGACGTATTAAACATTGCATCAAAACAAATTTTTGCCGAGATGGCAAACCATACTTTCAATATTCGATTTCGACATTGAATTTATAAATGGTTCTTCAAATTCATTACCTAATTTTCTCACAAGAGAATTTTTATAGGGGATACAAATATGCCAAGACCCAAAAAAGACAAAGGAAAAGGCAAAGGCAAAGCCATTCTTTGAAACCTCCAATACACCACCAAAAGCCAACGGGCTTGACACCGATCAAAACATGGCTTCAGATAGCAGAAAATCAATCATTCCTATAACAACACCCAATACCAAATACCCCTTTAAAAGAGGAATCCATACCAGCCCTAGCTCAGCTAGCCAACATACTACCCAAAGAAACACTAGAATTACTTGCTCAATCTTTACAAAAAACAGCAAAGAATGAGCCATCTAGTGCCATTGAGGTAAGCAACAATCCCTCCTCGCTTGCTGAACAAAGATAAGCAGAATACAAAAGAATTTCGAATGAGGTGGTCATTAGGCCACAGGCAACCCCTTATTCTCAAAGATCAAATTTTTTTCCCAAAACATATTTTCAAAAAATACTGACTGTGGAAGATGGATTCTTCGACGAAGATCCAATCAAATTCGCCAAAAACATCTTAAAAAAAAATTGGTTTTTCAAACCACACAATACAAATAAAACCATTGCTGACAAAAACAAACCAGTAAAAACAATACATAAAACATCTTATACTCCACTATATCCATCAGCAAAGTCATACACCCCTCACATTGGGGAGCCTCACCTCATACATCTAGAAAATTCCAAACCAGACTTACCCAAAGCCTACCATACTCCTCCTCGTATACATGCTGGGACTACCAACAAGCTTGGTGGAATGTTTTCTTCAGACAAAATACAAATTTCCAACACACTTGGTTGTTATTTTTTAAAGACAACTTCCCAAAACAAAGCCTACCAAACTGGTTTGACTCCTAGTGGGATCTCTTTGGTCCTTTGGACATAATACTACACCCCACAGTCAAACAAGGATACAAGGTTTTCAGTGAATACTTCGTACCAACACCGCATGATATAAGGTTCTCATGCCTTATGTATTTCTTTATAATATTCAAAATCTCTTGGGTAACAGCATGAGAATTTCAATACAATACATCCACCAAACCCGGTGTACTAGTACTTATCCGAAAATACAAAATAAAATGGTGGGATGAATTCAAATTCCATGAACAATGATCCGAAGCTGCGGTTATGACATGGCTAAAAAGCCAGAAAACCCAGATAACCACAACCCCATCAAATACATCATTTTTACAGTAGAAATCCATAGCAAGTGCAGCACTGGCTGCAGTCCAGAGCAGAGAGGAATACTGTAATATCCTCAGGACAATGCTCTCGGAAGCGGAAGAATCACAATGTGGATCTTCCAAATCACAAGACAGTCAAGACGGATCCTCATAGTCACATCACAGTGGAAACACCAATGAAGACAACTTCTACGAGATAAACCTAGACAGAGATTAAAGCCAATACATCACATGACAACACTGTTATAGCGGTGCAAAGGCTATACACTGTAGCAAGATAGACATATACTATTCACTATTCACTAAGTACTGTTCATTTTACACTGTTCACTCAGTACTGTTTAACATTATAGCACCTTCTATAAATACACTCCTCCGGCACAAGAGAAGGGGACTCGAAATTTTCAGATCTCACTTCTCTCTTCTTCCTCCCCTCTCCCACTTGTAAACCCTCACCCTTTCAAGCTTCAAGCTTTCTTACCTTGTACTCCCTTGTCACAAAGTAAGTTTATTTTTCAAATACATAGTTTTATACAGGGTTACCAACTTGCATAATAGTTGGTTAACCATTTCTTGTAATACAAAAATCAAAACTCCCTGGAGTGCGGATTACCGCCCTAGTGGATGACTTGATGCTTTAGTTTCTACATCTTTCAATATATGTAATTTTCAGTTCATATAATATAAGTTCATACCACCTCCATGGTTGGTTTTTGTTTCTGCATACTCTTACTTTACATTTTATATATTGCTTTTGCTCTTTATATTATTTTTAATTCTCACGATTTTATTTAGTTCTTATACGGTTGTTATACATTCTCAAGACTTATAGATCTGTTTGTTAATCTCATATACTTCCTTGTTCTCTCATATAGTACTCCGATCCAAATCCCTCTCTAATATAAAGAGAAAAAGCAATATATAAAATGTAAAGTAAGAGTATGCAGAAACAAAAACCAACCATGAAGGTGGTATGAACTTATATTATATGAACTGAAAATTACATATATTGAAAGATGCAGAAACTAAAGCATTAAGTCATCCACTAGAGCGATAATCTGCACTCCAGGGAGTATTGATGTTTGTATTACAAGAAATGGTTAACCAACTATTATACAAGTTGATAACCCTGTATAAAACTATGTATTGGAAAAACAAACTTACTTTGTAACCAGATGGTACAAGGTAAGAAAGCTTGAAGCTTGAAAGGGTGAGGGTTTACAAGTGGGAGAGGGGAGGAAGAAGAGAGAAGTGAGATCTGAAAATTTCGAGTCCCCTTCTCTTGTGCTGGAGGAGTGTATTTATAGAAGGTGCTACAGTGTTGAACAGTGTACAGTGAACAGTACTGAGTGAATAGTGTAAAGTTAACAGTACTTAGTGAATAGTAAATAGTGAATAGTGAACAGTATATGTCTATCTTGCTACAGTGTATAGCCTTTGCATCAAAACAGATTTTTGAATGGACCTAGACTTAGAACCAGGGAAGGAAGAGTCAATTTCCTACAGGTATGCCTTCCCACAGTGGGCAAACAACTCCCGTTCAAGCCCTTCAGGGATAGCCTTTTAGCAGGAAACCACTCTGCCCTTTAGTTCAGAGCCTAGAGACACTCAGAGATGCCAGGATGGAAACACTTCTAATCTATCCGAGCTGCATTTCTTGGAGGATCCTACCAGGCTGGAGAAGAAGAGGAGTTTAGAAAGCCATAGAGAGGGTTTTCACAAAACACTCACTTTACTTCAAGGGACTCTGCCCAACACATTACACCCTCCTTGCCTTATATAGACAATAAGAGGTCACAAACATACAAGGACCATGCACATGGGTCCTGAAACAAACAAAGGCACCGGAAACTTTCGGGAGGGAATTATTCGCACGCTATGAACAGTGACTGTGAACAATACTTTCCCTAGCCTAGTGCTACAGTAAAAGTGAACAGTACTTGCTACAGTGATCTTGTACGGACATTGGTCTTCTTTTAGCGGTCTCGTCCATCACGAGCATTGTAATCATAGTCGGAGTCATCCAAGCTGTGTACTGTTGCTAGGCAATGTTCATCATACTTTTGTTCAAGTGCTTCAAGGTCTTATGGTGAGAGAATCTGGTTCAATTGGCGTGATGTGGATGCTGAGGCTTCCTTATGTGCCCAGTGGGATGCTTCTTCCTGTGCCCAGTTTGTATTGTCGTCTCTTGTAGTGTCGGCAGGAATGCTTGGCTGGGGCCAATTGGATGGTTGTGCATAGAAGGACGTGTCCATGCTTTGAGATAAGGACGAAGGTCCTTGATCATAGGGATCTTGGGAAAGAGAACCTCCCCAACGTACATAAGGGTCCTGAGTGGATTGGACAATATCATCTGCATCTGTCATTTCATGTTCCTGGGATGACGTAGCTTGCCTGAATTCTTCGAGTGCTTCCTTGGCTTCTGGTGCTAGGTCATAATGATCCCATGCAGTGGGTACATTATAGTTCCAGACATCTTCAGGAATGGTTTTGTTTTCTTGGCAGAGAATTCTTTAGAGTTCTCGGTACTGATGTTCACAACATCCAACAGGTCCTGGATAAGATTTGTGAATTCGAGCTTCTCTGCTGTCCAAGTGAGGTTTATAGGATGTGGTTCCTATATCCTGTGGGGCATTGATAATGTTGCCATTATTTCTGAAAAAATGCCATGGACGTCGGAAAAACAAGATGGTATGGACTTCAGGATTTGGTGTCATGGTTCTCAGTTGGACTTCAGGATTTGATGTCATGGTTCTTAGTTCTTTTTCCAAGAGGTGTTTCTAGTGAGTAGGAGGATAGAACCAATTGAGAAAGTCTAAGAGATTTTTATCACTTTCTCTTTCAACATTACCTCTATCGAGTAAGAATATCCTTGTGAGGCTAGCAATGAATCTTCTGGTTGGAATTTCAATAGCTATTAAGTACTTATTAGTTAAGTACCATAATAACGTCTTGAGCTGATTAGGGAAATCATCTTCCTTCCAGATAAGAGGATGTATGAATGGATAATCTAAATTTAGCCCAAAAGGATAAAGAATCGAACCTACATTGAGTCTAAACAGGTTTGTGTGGCATTATCACATGAGATTTCCGAGGTTCTCAGTGAGACTGTCATTTTGGATTTGTTGAATAATCTCCTGGGGATATTTCTAGCTTGGCAAATCTTTGATCTTCTCAATCTTGTATTTTACGCCATGATTGAGTATATGGAAAGCAGGTCTCTTGATGTACATATTGATTTCGGCTAGTGCCTTTGGCCTTGACAAGAAATCAGCAAGCACATTCTTTTTTCCGGGAATGTGTTTGGTTTCAAAAGAATATTTTGAAAACCATTCAGCCCATCGAAGCAGTTGAGAATTTGGGATCTGCTTCTATTTGAACTTGGTCATCTGTGGAAAAGATGCCATGTCCAATTCTACTAGGAAATGATGGCCGATGAGATGGAATTCAAACTTCTTGATTCCATTTTTCACTGCTAGGATTTCTTTGAAAGTGGAATGGTAATGCATTTCAGCTTGGGAAAACTTTCCACTTTTGTGAGCACAAATGTGTCTTTTACCATCAATTTCTTCAAGCAGGATGGCTACCTAGTATTCATCACTGGCGTCAGTTTGAAGAATTTTTTTCCCTGTTGTTGGTATTTGCAATGGTGGGAGATTCTGCATAATCTCCTTAAGCTCAGCTACTGCTTTAGTCTGGGATTTTCCCCAATGTGGGGAATTCTTTTTCAGCATGGATTGCAAATGAATCAGGAGTTTTGCAATGTTTGGGACAAAATCCCTGAGATAATTAATTATCCCAAGAAATTGCTGAATTTGTTTTGTGGTGAAGTTTTCTTCAGGAAACTTCAATAATGCTTGAGCAATATGGCCATGGATAGTATGTTCCTTTGTTGATGTGCATACCAAGGAATTCAATCTCTGTCTGCGCAATGTTCATCTTTCTTTGAGAAAGCATGATGCCATGATTCTTCACAATTTCTGCGAACTGCTCAAGAAGTCGGCAATGTGACCGCTCATTAGGACTGTAGAGCAGGATATCGTCAATGTATACGGCTACACTTGACAAGATTGGTTGGAAAAAACGATACATGGCCTTTTGGAAAAGGGATGGTGCTACCTTTAGGCCAAAAGGAAGAACTTTCCACTGGAAGTGCTGGTTCGGGATACAGAATCCTGTTTTGGATCTGTCTTCAGGATGGATGCCCAATTGCCAAAATCCTGCTTTGAAGTCGAATTTGGAATATATGTGGGCTTTGGATAGTCCAGTAAAAAGGGAATTTCTGGACGGTAGAGGGAACTTATCATCTTGAAGGAAAAGGTTAAGGAGTTGGTAATTGATTACCAGTCTCATTTTTCCTTTGTTTTGCTCAGCACGCTTATTGACATAGAAGGCTTCACAAGCCCATTGAGAATTGGAGATTTCAATAAGACCTTGTTGCAATAATTCTGAGCATTCCCTTTGAGCTAAGGCCAAGTGTTCTGGCTTCATTCCCATATGACTCGCCTTTGTAGGATTGATATCTTCATTCTTTTTTAATGAAAGGCGGACAAAGAACTCTGGATTTTCTCATAAATGGTGAAAACACTTTTGTGCAAATTCAGAATGGGATTCTGATTAGGATTCTAACAATTTCTGCATGATCAGGTCTAACAGACTCATTTGAATGGAAAAGAGAAATGAGTCTTTGGATATTAACGAATTCAGAGAATTGGTCTTTATACCTAAGACCTTTTCCAGGAATGATACGAAGCTGAGAGATTTGAGTCATGATGTCCCAACCAATAATTAAGTCTTTGTTGGGAAGACTGGATCCAAAGATTTTTGTGGTTATGGAACACTGGGGGAAGAACTAAATAGTTACGGGAGTAGTTTTGACATTGGTGGAGAAAGTATCTCCTGAGGCTGAGTTGAAATATCGGACATAGGGAGTCCAGTATTCTTCAGGGAGAACTTTGATATCCAAGATTGAACAACTTGCTTCGGTATCAATGAGAGTAATAACAGTGATAGGTTTGGCAAACTTGGAGGTGATGATTTTTACAGGGAAATGGGGACAGTGAGTTTGACTTGAAAATATGTCAAGGCTTGGTTTTGAAGATGTGGGTGATATGTGAAAAATATCTTCAGAATCTGACTCAGTTTCACTAGAAGTGTGATAACATGGAATAACACAGAGAATTTGTTCAGATGGTTCTTCATCAACAGAGAATAGTGATTCGATATCATCATTTTCAAGAGAAATACCTGTTTCATTCTCAATTTGATGTATCAAATGATGCTGACAATTTTTGGCAAAATGTCCTTTCTGATTGCAGATGAAGCATCGGTTTGACTTCTTATGGCCTGTGCGATCTTTCCTTTTACGCAGGTATCTCCATTTCTTCTTTCTTCAGAAGTTCTTGGGGCCATGTTTGAATTTCTTTAACCAGAATTTCTTAAAGTGCTTCTTTTTTCGGGAAGCTTTTCCAGAAGTACCATCACAGTCTTGCTTGGAACATTTGATTTTTAACTTCTGGCGAGAGCAGGCTGTCTCGAGTCTTTTGTTGTCTGTGATGTAAGTGCGGACCATTTGGTGCTTTAGGCACAATTCTTCAAGGCATAGATGGATTTCTTGCTGTATTTTTCCCAAAGGAATATCATGTATCCTCCTCTATCTTCCAAAAAAAGATCTTTCAACCATTTGGGATAGTTCTTTGGGAATGGAAATCAGGAAAATAGGCTTCAGATTTGGATCAGCTCCAATCTGATAAAAAAGCTTAAGCATTTCTCGATAATGCTTATCAAGATATTTCTTTTGGAGAGAGCAACATTTTCTTTCGAAAAATTCTCTTCTTTTTATTTCTATGAGGTTAGTGGGCTTTCCCACAAAGAAATGATATAAGAGAGTGATGGCATGGCTAAAGTCAGGTGACATTAGAAAATGAATCTGGTCTTGTTCTGACACTGATTTTCACCAAAGTTTAAGGCTTCCTGTGAACCTCATGACAAAGTTGTACATGACATCATTCATATCATGATTGGTGATGGACTGAGTATTCAACCAAGTATGAAATTCTTCGAGTCTTTCTAGCCATTTGTGATAGGGGATATCATCGATGGTGAAAAACTGTTTTGATGTCATGGACACATTGTGTCCAGGATTGTTTATCTGAACAATCTCTGGCTCAGAATAGTTTGATTCCATATCCTGGTCTGGAGGATCAGCCATGAATATTGATGAAGTTATTGGTGCAATAGGGAGGGAATCATCAGCAGGAATTGAAAAGGAAGAAGAGGAGGAAAGGGATACTGAATCTGATTCAGTATCAAAGATGTTAGGAAAAGTTTGTTCAGCTGGAAATAGAATCGATCATTTGGAATGGCAGGATCGATTTGTTGGATAACAGGATCAAGTTGTTGTTCCTGAGTACCCAAATCCTTTAGAAAAGATTCTAATGGATTGGATAACATCATTTGATCTAGCCTTTCTTTTATAACGATCGAACTTGATTCTGTAGGCATTTTCTATTTTCTTCTGTCCTTCCGTAATCGATTCAAGTCTTTGAGGCAATTTCGCATTTCTGCCATATCTGGTTCTTTTCTGAAAGAATCTTATGGGATGGCAGCAAAGATAGACATCTGGGGTGGTGGAGGTAAATACCCAGTTCTAACAGTAATTGCAAATGGATCAAAAGGTTTAAACCTTCCTTCTTCAAGGAGTTGAATTTGTCTTTTGAGCTTTTCTATCTCCGGCTTTGGGTTCTCTAGATGATGATACCCTAGATGTTGTCCTGATTCCAAGGCATTTGGCCTCTTTTGGAATTCAGAAACCATTTTCTTGGTGGTCTCATCATACTTTCGATAAGACCTTGTTGCAATAATTCTGAGCATTCGCTTTGAGCTAAGGCCAAGTGTTCTGGCTTCATTCCCATATGACTCACCTTTGTAGGATTGATATCTTCATTCTATCCACCAGCTTATCCGCCAAACTCCGAAGGAAGTAAAGGAGTATGTACAGTCCTCCAAATTCGACCAGCACCCCATTCCTGCTACTGAAAATGAGTACTTTGTTACTCTTCAGATCCCTCTAGAGTTTCCCAGACAATGGGTTCAACAAGGATATTCTCATGGCCATTATGGAGCTGTTCGTCTAGCTCTTACTTTTCATGGTCGTAATGGTTTGCTAGTTGTGGCAAGAATTGTGTTGTTGGATACCAGGTTTTTACAATACCAGCGTGCTTGCATTGGTACTGTTCAAACTACTTTGAATGCTGGAACAATCTTTGTAACTCTATATCCAAACTTCAACATAGCTCTTTCAGACCCCCAGCTACTCTCTTTTTTAAAAGTCCAAGTCCAGCTCACTGGAGCCCCTCAAACTGCTGACTCTGTAGCTGCAACACTACATTACCAGATGGTTTATCGAGTGCAGAACCATGCTCTTGATCTAAACTTCAACAATGGTAACGAAGATGCTTTGTTTATCTCTATACAAAATGATCAGGCGTCATGCATCCATGTTCCTAGACAGATCCCAATGGACACGTTGGCCAAGCTCCTTCCAGAGACTTGGATCACCAACTACGAAAAGCTACACCAGCATAACAAGCCTTTCCAGTCTACGGACTCTGAATTCGTCCGGAAAAAAGATGGAACTGTTTCCATCAAATTTGGCAAGGAAAAGGAAGAAGGTCATTCTATCTTCCAGACCCTCTTCATGATTGAACCATGTATTTCTGAATCAATTTCCGAGCCAGATTCAAAAAAGCTTGTTCGACACTTCAATAGTGATGGACATCCTGTCCATTACTACAAAGACCGGTATGGTCATTGTTTTTGGGATCCTTTTTGCCAATGTTCCTATTGCACAAATTCCCCTGACGAGGTAGATCCTTTTGCAAAACCTCTACCCCGACGGAAAAAGTCAAAGGATAAAATGTACCAAAGATACTTAAACGGAGATCCCTCCATTGATACTCTTGGTGAGTGTGATAAATACCAGTTCATGGTTTCCTATGCACCACCTCCACCACCAGAATTCATTACTACGCCCCAAGTTTCACCAGATCCACCAAAATCACCCCCACCATCTCCTCCCCAGAAAAAACAAGCTCTCTCCCCGTTTTATAAGCCAATCTTAAAATGGGCTAAAAAGCATTCTTACCCACTTGAGGCTCCAGTAGAAACACCACCCACTTCTTCCATAGCCATGTTTCACGAAACAGATTTTCCTCCTCTTGTTTGAGAAAGTTCTAAACTTTCTTTCCCAGCTCCGGAAGAATTCATTGATCCACAAGGCAGGTACCGCCATACTCCTAAGATACCTATCCCCACTGATGTGGATGAAAATGAGAGACAGAGAAAGACTCATGCTGCTGAAGCTGTCCCAAATTGGCAATCGGAGACTTTGTTAGCACAAAACAATGCCTTCAAAGCAATTGATTCCAAGATTGGGAATGTGCAACAAGATCTTCGAAAGTATGATGAGACCACCAAGAAAATGGTTTTTGAATTCCAAAAGAGGCTAAATGCCTTGGAATCAGGACAACATCTAGGGTATCATCATCTAGAGAACCCAAAGCCGGAGATAGAAAAGCTCAAAAGACAAATTCAACTCCTTGAAGAAGGAAGGTTTAGACCTTTCGATCCATTTGCAAATACTGTTAGAACTGGGTATTGACCTCCACCACCCCAGATGTCTATCTTTGCTGCCATCCCAGAAGATTCTTTTAGAAAAGAACCATATATGGCAGAAATGCCAAATCGCCTCAAAGACTTGAATCGATTACGGAAGGACAGAGGAAAATAGAAAATGCCTACAGAATCAAGTTCGATCGTTATAAAAGAAAGGCCAGATCAAATGATGTTATCCAATCCATTAGAATCTTTTCTAAAGGATTTGGGTACTCAGGAACAACAACCTGATCCTGTTATCCAACAGCCTGATCCTGCCATTCCAAATGATCAGATTCTATTTCCAGCTGAACAAACTTTTCCTAACATCTTTGATACTGAATCAGATTCAGGTTCCCTTTCCTCCTCTTCATCCTTTTCAATTCCTGCTGATGATTCCCTCCCTATTGCACCAATAACTTCATCAATATTCATGGTTGATCCTCCAGATCAGGATATGAAATCAAACTATTCCGAGCCAGAGATTGTTTAGACAAACAATCCTGGACACAATGTGTCCATGACATCAAAACAGTTTTTCACTATCGATGATATCCCCTATCACAAATGGCCAGAAAGACTCGAAGAATTTCATACTTGGTTGAATACTCAGTCCATCACCAATCATGATATGAATGATGTCCTTTACAACGTTGTCACGAGGTTCACAGGAAGCCTCAAACTTTGGTGGAAATCAGTGTCAGAACAAGACCGGATTCATTTTCTAATGTCACCTGACTTTAGCCATGCCATCACTCTCTTATATCATTTCTTTGTTGGAAAGCCCACTGACCTCATAGAAATGAAAAGAAGAGAATTTTTTGAAAGAAAATGTTGCTCTCTCCAAAAGAAATATCTTGATAAGCATTATCGAGAAATGCTTAAGCTTTTTTATCAGATTTGAGCTGATCCAAATCTGAAGCATGTTTTCCTAACTTCCATTCCCAAAGAACTATCCCAAATGGTTGAAAGATCTTTTTTTGGAAGACAGAGGAGGATACAGGATATTTCTTTGGGAGAAATACAGCAAGAAATCCATCTATGCCTTGAAAAATTGTGCCTAAAGCACCAGATGGTCCGCTCTTACATCACAGATGACAAAGGACTCGAGATAGCCTACTCTCGCCAGAAGTTAAAAATCAAATGTTCCAAGCAAGATTGTGATGGTACTTGTGGAAAAGCTTCCCGAAAAAAGAAGCACTTCAAGAAGTTTTGGTTAAAGAAATCCAAATGGCCATAAGAACTTCCGAAGAAAGAAGAAATGGAGATACCTACGTAAAAGGAAAGATCGCACAGGCCATAAGAAGTCAAACCGATGCTTCATCTGCAATCAGAAAGGACATTTTGCCAAAAATTGTCCCCCAGCTAGAAAATGTCAGCATCATTTGATACATCAAATTGAGAATGAAACATGTATTTCTCTTGAAAATGATGATATCGAATCACTATTCTCTGCTGATGAAGAACCATCTGAACAAACTCTCTATGTTATTCCATGTTATCACACTTCCAATGAAATTGAGTCAGATTCGGAGTCTGAAGATATTTTTCACATATCACCCACATCTTTAGAACCAAGCATTGACATATTTTCAAGTCAAACTCATTGTCCCCATTTCCCTGTAAAAATCCTCACCTCCAAGTTTGCCAAACCTATCACCGTTATTGCACTCGTTGATACCGGAGCAAGTTGTTCAATCTTGGATGTCAAAGTTATCCCTGAAGAATACTGGACTCCCTATGTCCGATATTTCAACTCAGCCTCAGGAGATACTTTCTCCACCAATGTCAGAATTACTCCCGTAACTGTTCAGTTCTTCCCCCAGTGTTCCATAACCACAAAAATCTTTGGATCCAGTCTTCTCAACAAAGACTTAATCATTGGTTGGGACATCATGACTCAAATCTCTCAGCTTCGTATCGTTCATGGAAAAGGTCTTAAGTATAAAGACCAATTCTCTGAATTCGTTAATAGCCAGAGACTCTTTTCCATTCAAATGAGTCTGTTAGACTCGATCATGCAGAAATTGTTAGAATCCTGTTTAGAATCCCATTCTGAATTTGCACAAAAGTGTTCTCACCCTTTATGGGAAAATCCAGAGTTCTTTGTCCGCCTTCCATTAAAAAAGAATGAAGATATCAATCCTACAAAGGCGAGTCATATGGGAATGAACCAGAACACTTGGCCTTAACTCAAAGGGAATGCTTAGAATTATTGCAACAAGATCTTATTGAAATCTCCAATTCTCAATGGGCTTGTGAAGCCTTCTATGTCAATAAGCGTGCTGAGCAGAATCGAGAAAAAATGAGACTGGTAATCAATTACCAAGCCCTTAACCTTTTCCTTCAAGATGATAAGTTCCATTTACCGTCCAAAAATTCCCTTTTTACTGGACTATCCAAGGCCCACATCTATTCCAAATTCGATCTCAAAGCCGGATTTTGGCAATTGTGCATCCATCCTGAAGACAGATCCAAAACAGGATTTTGTATCCCGAACTAGCACTTCCAGTGGAAAGTTCTTCTTTTTGGCCTAAATGTAGCACCATCCCTTTTCCAAAAGGCCATGTGTCGTATTTTCCAACCAATCTTGTCAAGTGCAACCGTATACACTGACGATATCCTGCTCTACAGTCCTGATGAGCAGTCACATTGCCGACTTCTTGAGCAATTCGCAAAAATTGTGAAGAATCATGGCATCATGCTTTCTCAAAGAAAGATGAACATTGCACAGACATAGATTGAATTCCTTGGTATGCATTTCAACAAAGGAACATACTATTCAGGGCCACATATTGCTCAAGAATTATTGAAGTTTCCTGAAGAAAACTTCACCACAAAACAAGTTCAGCAATTTCTTGGGATAATTAATTATCTCAGGGATTTTGTCCCAAACATTGCAAAACTCCTGATTCCTTTGCAATCCATGCTGAAAAAGAATTCCCCACCTTGGAGAAAATCCCAGACTAAAGCAGTAGCTGAGCTTAAGGAGATTATGCAGAATCTTCCACCATTGCAAATACCATCAACAGGGAAAAGAATTCTTCAAACTGACGCCAGTGATGAATACTGGGCAACCATCCTGCTTCAAGAAATTGATGGTAAAAGACACATTTGTGCTCACAAAAGTGGAAAGTTTTCCCAAGCTGAAATGCATTACCATTCCACTTTCAAAGAAATCCTAGCAAAGTGAAAAATGGAATCAAGAAGTTTGAATTCCATCTCATAGGCCATCATTTTCTAGTAGAATTGGACATGGCATCTTTTCCACGAGATGACCAAGTTCAAACGTACGAGATCCCAAATTCTCAACTCGCCGATGGGCTGAATGGTTTTCAAAATATTCTTTTGAAACCAAACACATTCCGGAAAAAAGAATGTGCTTGCTGATTTCTTGTCAAGACCAAAGGCACTAGCCGAAATCAACATGTACATCAAGAGACCTGCTTTCCATATACTCAATCATGGCGTAAAATACAAGATTGAGAAGATCAAAAATTTGCCAAGCTGGAAATATCCCCAGGAGATTATTCAACAAATCCAGAATGACAATCTCACTGAGAACCTCGGAAATCTCATGTGGCAATGCCACACAGACCTGTTCAGACTCAATGGAGGTTCGATTCGCTATCCTTTTGGGCTAAATTCAGATTATCCATTCATACATCCTCTTATCTGGAAGGAAGATGATTTCCCTGATCAGCTCAAGACGTTATTATGGTACTTAACCAATAAGTACTTAATAGCTATTGAAATTCCAACCAGAAGATTCATTGCCAGCCTCACAAGGATATTCTTACTAGCAGAGGTAATGTTGAAAGAGAAAGTGATAAAAATCTCTTAGACTTTCTCAATTGGTTCTATCCTCCTACTCACTAGAAACACCTCTTGGAAAAAGAACTGAGACCATGACACCAAATCCTGAAGTCCATACCATCTTCTTTTTTCGACGTCCATGGCATTTTTTTCAGAAATAATGGCAACATTATCAATGCCCCACAGGATATAGGAACCACATCCTATAAACCTCACTTGGACAGCAGAGAAGTTCTAATTCACAAATCTTATCCAGGACCTGTTGGATGTTGTGAACACCAGTACCGAGAACTCCAAAGAATTCTCTACCAAGAAAACAAAACCATTCCTGAAGATATTTGGAACTATAATGTACCCACTGCATAGGATCATTATGACCTAGCACCAGAAGCCAATGAAGCACTCGAAGAATTCAGGCAAGCTACGTCATCCCAAGAACATGAAATGACAGATGCAGATGATATTGTCCAATCCACTCAGGACCCCTATGCACGTTGGGGAGGTCCTCTTTCCCAAGATCCCTATGATCAAGGACCTTCGTCCTTATCCCAAAGCATGGACACGTCCTTCTATGCACAACCGTCCAATTGGCCCCAGCCAAGCATTCCTACCGACACTACAGGAGACGACAATACAAACTGGGCACATGAGGAAGCATCCCACTGGGCACATGAGGAAGCCTCAGCATCCACATCACGCCAACTGAACCAGATTCTCTAACCAGAAGACTTTGAAGCACTTGAACAAAAGTATGATGAACATTGCCTAGCAACAGTACACAGCTCTTCGACTATGATTACAACGCTCATGATGGACGAGACCGCTAAAAAAGACTAATGTCCGTACAAGATCACTGTAGCAAGTACTGTTCACTTTTACTGTAGCACTAGGTTAGGGAAAGTACTGTTCACAGTCACTGTTCATAGCTTGCGAATAATTCCCTCTCGGAAGTTTCCGGTGCCTTTGTTTGTTTCAGGACCCATGTGCATGGTCCTTGTATGTTTGTGACCTCTTATTGTCTATATAAGGCAAGGAGGGTGTAATGTGTTGGGCAGAGTCCCTTGAGTAAAGTGAGTGTTTTGTGAAAACCCTCTCTATGGCTTTCTAAACTCCTCTTCTTCTCCAGCCTGGTAGGATCCTCCAAGAAATACAGCTTGGGTAGATAGCGTTTCCATCCTGGCATCTCTGAGTGTTTCAAGGCTTTGAACTAAAGGGCAGAGTGGTTTCCTACTAAAAGGCTATCCCTGAAGGGCTTGAATGGGAGTTGTTCGCCCACTGTGGGAAGGCATACCTGCAGGAAATTGACTCTTCCTTCCCTGGTTCTAAGTCTAGGTCCATTCAAAAATCTGTTTTGATGCAATGTTTAATACGTCTTTTTGTAAAACGTCTTTGGCTGATTTGCAATCAATTCGCAAGAGAAATTTTTGGTCTAATAAATCTCCACAAGCCCAGATTACCCAAAACCTACCATACTCCTCCTCGTACACATATTAGGACTACCAACAAGCTTGGTGGAATGTATTTTTCCGACAAAATACAAACTTCCAACACACTTGGCTAGTTTTTTTCAAAGACAACTTCCAAAGACAAAACCTACCAAATTGGTTTGACTTATGGTGGGATCTTTTTGGTCCTCTAGAGATAATACTACACCCTACAGTCAAACAATGATACCAAATATTTCGCTAATACTTCATACCAACGCCACATGATACAAGGTTTCCATGCCTTATGCACATTTTCATAATATTCAAAATCTCATGGGTAATAGCATGTGAATTTGAATATAATACATCTACCAAACTTGGTGTATCTCTACTTGTCCGAAAATACAAGACAAAATGGTGGGACGGATTCAAATATCATGAACAAAGATCCGAAGCTGCGGTTAAGACTTGGCTAAACAACCAAAAAACCCAGATAACTACAGTTTTATCAAATACATCATTTTTACAGGAAAAATTCATGACAAGTGCAACACTTGCTGCAGTCCAGAGCAGAGAGGAATACTGCAATGTCCTCAGAACAATGCTCTCAGAAGCGGAAGAATCACAATGTGGATCTTCCAAATCACAAGACAGTTAAGACGGATCCTCACAGTCACATCACAGTGGAAACACCAATGAAGAGGACTACTACGGGATCAGCCTAGAAAGAAATTAAGACAGGATATCACATGCCAATACTGTTGCAGCGGCGTAAAGGCTATACACTGTAGCAAGATAGGCATATACTGTTCACTATTCACTTAGTATTGTTCACTTTATACTGTTCACTCAGTACTGTTCACTTTACACTGTTCAACACTGTAGCACCTCCTACAAATACACTCTCTTCTTCCTCCTCATCCCTCTTGTAAACCCTCATCCCTTCAAATTTCGAGTCCCCTTCTTCTGGACAACTAAAAGGTTGGTGGGATAATTATTTGACTGATGAACAAAGAATACAAATTTTAACTGCCTATAAAATAGATGACTTTGGCCAACGCATGGATGATGATCAAGGACATCTCATCTAAGATGCGGTGAATACTCTTATCTATTCCATTTCACAACACTTTATAGGAGACCCTTCACATATTAGAGATAGGAACCAAGATCTCCTATCCAATATGAGCTGCAAATCCTTAGGGAGATTTAGAGAATACAAAGAACTCTTCCTTCAAATGGTTCTTATTAGACATGATTGCAATCAACCCTTTTGGAAAGAAAAATTCTTAGCAGGTTTACCCCAAATTATAGGTGACCAAGTTAGAGATAAAATTAGAGAAGAATACAGTGGCCAAATACCTTATGATCTTCTTTCTTATGAAGAAATAGTCTCTTATGTTTACAGACAAGGAACACAGATGTGTAATACTATAAAATTACAAAGACAGCTCAAGGAAGAACAATCTCTCACCAATAGAAGTCTATGAGATTTTTGTGCTCAATACGACCCCTCTTATAATGAAAAAACAAAACCAAAATGTAAGGAAACTTGTCCTTCTGAGAAAGAAACAAAGAAACCTCACAACAAACCTCAACCTTGTAGGAATAAACAAAGACACCAGAATAACCAAAATAGACCTCATACTGATAGCAAAATTTTTAAAGACATTAAATGCTATTCTTGTGGTAGAAAATGTCATATTTCAAAATACTGTAGGATTAATAAAAAATTAAATGAACTCTCTCTTGATGATAATACTCTTAACCAGTTAAACAACATATTCATAGAAAATGGTGATACTTCTTCTGATGAACTTCTTGAGGAAGAAGGTCTGCAGATTAATGAAATAGATTCATCTTCTGACTCTGATTATGAAGACGCCTCTCCTGAAAAACCCGTTCCTGAAATAAACATGTTAACAAAAGAAGAAGAATTTCTCCTTTGTGCTGCTGATAAGATCACTGACCCAGAAGCCAAGAAAGAATACCTTGATAGACTTCATTCTTTCATTGAATATTACCTCCAAACCTAATACTTTATACAGTTTAAAAGACATTTTGAATAGAAACAAAAACC
Organism: Eucalyptus lansdowneana; assembly: GCA_017140395.1. NCBI lineage: Eukaryota > Viridiplantae > Streptophyta > Magnoliopsida > Myrtales > Myrtaceae > Eucalyptus > Eucalyptus lansdowneana. The sequence goes on along the minus strand of CM029485.1, from coordinate 55,326,471 downwards.
TCAGTCCGGACCCGTTAATATGAATGACCTCCAAAATGAAATAAAACAACAAAAATTAGAAATTCAAGCCTTAAAAGCAACGCAGTTAGAAATGAAAAAAAGAGATTTCGACATAAAATCTCGTCATAAAAGGAAAAACAAAATTAGAAGACCAAAAACGAAATTACCAATACATCGATACTCCGGACCCAGCCTTTCTTATGTTATTAACAGAAATAACATCTAGGAAATGGATAATAAATATTATGATAAAAATCAACAATGAGTTTACTATTGAAACAACAACACTCTTTGATACGGAGAGCGATCTCAATTGTATCAAAGAAGGCCTTGTTCCAATAATATACTTTGATAAAACTTTCGAATCTTTAAAATCAGCCTCGGGAGATAAACTTAATATCCAATACAAATTACCAGAGGCATTAATAATAAAAGATCAAATGTCTTACAAAACATCTTTTCTTTTAATAAAAAATATGAGACAACAGGTAATTCTTGGAATACCTTTCATTCAATTAATCCAACCTTTTACAATTACTAACGAAGGTATTGAAACCCATGCTCTAAACAGAAAAATCACCTTCAACTTCATAACAAAACCACATAAGAGAAGCCTGAATATTTTACAAGACATTCTATTTCAGAAATAAATTGCCTTATAAAAGACAAAGAAAATCAGCTTGAATTGTTAAAAGAAGATTTAGAATTCGAAAGAATAGAAGAAAATCTTATAAAACCAAACATCATAGAAAAGATAGCTTCCCTACAAAAACACATAGAAAAGACTATATGCTCTACTCTACCCAATGCCTTTTGGGAAAGAAAGAAGCATATCGTTGATTTACCTTATGAACAAGATTTTTCTGAAAACAAAATACCTACCAAAGCTCGCCTGACCCAAATGAATCAAGAAGTTCTAAAATTCTGTCAAGCAGAAATACAAGATCTCTTGAATAAAAAACTCATAAGAAAAAGCCAATCTCCATGGAGCTGTTCTGCTTTTTATGTCAATAAAAATGCTGAATTAGAAAGAGGAGTTCCCAGATTAGTTATTAATTATAAACCTCTAAACACAGCCTTTAGATGGATAAGATATCCAATTCCTAATAAGAAAGATTTACTAAACATATTATGTAGGTCAAAAATATTCTCAAAATTTGACATGAAGTCAGGATTTTGGCAAATACAGGTAGAAGAAAAAGATAAGTACAAAACAACCTTTACAGTCCCTTTTGGTCAATATGAGTGGAATGTTATGCCTTTCGGTCTCAAAAATGGCCCTTCAGAATTCCAGAGAATCATGAATGACATCTTCAATCCTTATTCAGAATACATCATAGTCTATATAGATGATGTTCTTGTGTTTTCCCCTAATATAGAACAGCATTTCAAGCATCCTTATATTTTCATAAAAATAATCATACAAAATGGTTTAGTAGTTTCTCCTACTAAAATTGCACTCTTCCAGACCAAAATTAGATTTCTAGGTCATTACATCCATTTAGGTACTATAACCCCCATTGAAAGATCAATTTCTTTTACTAATAAATTCCCAGATGAGATTAAAGACAAAACTCAATTATAAAGGTTTTTGGGTAGTCTCAATTATATTTTAGATTTCTTTCCCAATATAAATATCATTTGTAAACCTTTACACCAAAGGTTACGTAAGGATCCTCCACCTTGGACCTCTGTCCATACAGACATTGTCAAACAAATAAAAATGCATGTGAAAGATATACCATGCTTACACCTTGCTGACCCTTCCACTTTCAAAATAGTTGAAACAGATGCTTCAGAATTAGGATATGGTGGCATTCTCAAACAGGTCAATAACAACAAAGAACAAGTTGCTCAGTTTATATCAAAACATTGGAATTCCTCTCAACAAAATTATTCGACAATCAAAAAAGAAATTTTTGCTATAGTTTTGTCTATATCAAAATTCCAAGGAGATTTATTAAATCAAAAATTTCTCTTACGAATTGATTGCAAATCAGCCAAAGACGTTTTACAAAAAGACGTTTTAAACATTGCATCAAAACAAATTTTTGTCAGATGGCAAGCCATACTTTTAGTATTCGATTTTGACATTGAATTTATAAATGGTTCTTTAAATTCATTGCCTGATTTTCTCACAAGAGAATTTTTACAGGGGATACCAATATGCCAAGATCCAAAAAAGACAAAGATAAAGGCAAAGACAAAGCCACTGCCGAACCTTCCAATACACCACCAAAGCCAACAGGCTTAACACCCATCAAGACATGGCTCCAAATGGCAGAAAACAACCAGACATTCTTACAACAAACACCTTTGAAAATAGAACCCATATCATCTGAACCCTTGCTAGCCTTTAATCAGTTAGCCGACATACTACCAAAAGAAACAATATTGTTACTCGCCCAGTCTTTACAAAAAAACAGTAAAGAAAGAGCCACTAGTGCCATCAAGGTAAGCAACAATCTTTCCCCGCTTGCTACACAAAAACAAGCGGAATACAAAAGAATTTCTAATGAGGTGGTTATTAGGCCACAGGCAACCCCTCATTCTCAAAGATCAAATTTTTTCCCCAAAACATCCTTTCAAAAAATACTGACTGTAGAAGATGGATTTTACGATGATAATCCAAACAAATTCGCAAAAAACATCTTCCCAAAAAACTGGTTTTTCAAACCACTCAATGCAAACAAAATCCTTGCTTATTATGAGCAAATCTTAGTGGAGACAGAATCGGCAAGGTTTACTCACTTTGCTGACAAAACCAATACAGAAAACATCATATACTCCACTATATCTATCAGTAAAGTCATACACCCCTTACACTGGGGAGATTCACCTCATACACCCAGAAAATTCCAAACTAAACTCACCTAAATCCTACCATATTCCTCCTCGTATACCTACTGGGACTACCAACAAGCCTGGTGGAATGTCTTCTATAGATAAAATACAAATTTCCAACATACTTGGCTAGAATTCTTCAAAGACAACTTCCCAAGACAAAGCCTACCAAACTGGTTCAGCTCCTGGTGGGATTTCTTTGGTCCTTTGGACATTATACTACACCCCACAGTCAATCAAGGATACCAAATATTTCGTAAACACTTTGTACCAAATCAACATGATTCAAGGTTCCTATGCCTTATGCATTTCTTCATAATATTCAAAATCTCATGGGTAACGGCCTGGGAGTTTGAATACATTACATCCACCAATTTAATACCAATACTCGTCCGAAAATACAAGACCAAATGGTGGGATGGATTCAATAGACATGAACAAGGATCCGAGACTGCGGTTAAGACATGGCTAAATAGCCAGAAAAATCAAATAACCACAGTCCCGTCAAATACATCTTTTCTACAAGAAAAATCCATTGCAAGCGTAGCACTGGCTGCAGTCCAGAGCAAGGAGGAATACTGCAACATCCTCAGAACAATGCTCTCTGAAGCGGAAGGATCACAATGTGGATCTTCCAAATCTCAAGACAAAGCAGACGAATCCTCACAGATACCATGAATGGACCTAGACTTAGAACTAGGGAAGGAGAGTAAATTTCCTGCAGGTATGCATCCCATAGTGGGCGAACAACTCCCGTTCAAGCCCTTCAGGGACAGCCTCTTAGCAGAAAACCACTCAACCCTTTAGTTCAGAGCCTAGAGACACTCAGAGATGCCAGGATGGAAGCATTTCTAATCTACCCAAGCTGCATTTCTCGGAGGATCTTACCAGGCTAGAGAATAAGAGGAAGACTTAAAAAGCCATGGAGAGGTTTTTCACAAAGCACATACTTTACTTCAGGGGACTCTGCCCAAAACAATACACGAACCTTGCCTTATATAGACAAGAGGATAAAGGAAAATAAAAAGGGGACCAAACTCACGGGTCCGAGATACAAACGAGAGGCACTTGGAAACTTCCGGAGGGAATTATTCGCACAATATGAACAGAATCGCATGCGGAACGGTACTTTTCCTAGCCTAGTGCTACAGTAAAAGTGAACAGTGATTTGCTATAGTGAAATTATACGAACTCAGCGGTCTCGTCAGTCACGAGCATTGTAGCTACAGACTAAGTCATCTGAGCTGTCTTCTAGGAGATGTGCCTCGTATTTCTGTTCAGGAGCTTCAAGGTCTTCAGGTGAGAGAATTTGATTCAGCCTTCTTGATGAGGATGCTTGTTCATGAGCCCAATGGGATGCTTCTTCTTCTGCCCGATTCGTATTTTCACTTGTAGTGTTGGTAGGAATGTTTGGCTGAGGCCAATTGGATAGTTCTGCATAAAAGGATGTGTCCATGTTTTGGAATAAGGACGAAGATCCCTGTTCGTAGGGATTCTGGGACAGAGGTCCTCCAAAGCGTGCATAGGGGTCTTGAGTAGATTGGACAATGTCATCTTCGCTTGTTATTTCATACTCTTGGGACGATGCAGCTTGTCTGTATTGCCTGAGTGCTTCCTTAGCATCTGGTGCTAGGTCATAATGATCCCACGTAGTGGGTACATTATTCCAAACATCTTCAGGGATGGTTTTGTTTTCCTGGCATAAGATTCTCTGGAGTTCTCGGTACTCGTGTTCACAAAATCTAACAAATCTTGGATAAGATTTGTGAATCCAGGTTTCTCGACTGTTCAAATGAGGTTTATAGGACGTGGTTCCTATCTCCTGTGGTGCATCAATGATGCTTCCATTATTTCTGAAAAAATGCCATGGACGTCTAAAAAACAGGATGGTATGGACTTCAGGATTTGGTGTGATGGTTCTCTGTTCTTTTTCCAAGAGTTGTTTCCAGTAAGTAGGATGATAGAACCAGTTAAGAAATTCTAAAAGATTTTTATCACATTCTTTTTCGATGTTTCTTCCGAGCAAGAATATCCTTGTGAGGTTGGCAATGAATCTTCTGGTTGGAATTTCAAAGGCTATCAGGTACTTATTGGTTAAGTACCACAATAACGTTTTGAGCCGTTCAGGGAAATCTTCTTCCTTCCAGATGAGAGAATGAATGAATGGATAATTCATATTTAACCCAAAAGGATAAAGAATCGAACCTCCATTGAATCTGAATAAGTTTGTGTGGCATTGCCACATGAGGTTTTCCAGGTTCTCGGCAAGACTGTCATTCTTAATTTGCTGAATAATCTCCTGGGGATATTTCCAGCTTTGTAAATCTTTGATCTTCTCAATCTTGTATTTCACTCCATAGTTGAGCATATGGAAGGCAGGCCTTTTGATGTACATGTTGATTTCGGCTGGTGCTTTTGGTCTTGACAAGAAATCAGCAAGCACATTCTTCTTTCCAGGAATATGTTTGGTTTCAAAAGAGTATTTTGAAAACCATTCAGCCCATCGAAACAATTGAGAGTTTGGAATTTGCTTCTGTTTAAACTTGGTCATCTGGGGAAAAGATGCCATGTCTAATTCTACCAGGAAGTGATGGCCGATGAGATGAAACTCAAATTTTTTTATTCCATTTTTTACTGTTAGGATTTCTTTGAAAGTGGAATGGTAATGCATTTCTGCTTGAGAAAACTTTCCACTTTTGTGAGCACAAAGGTGTCTCTTACCATCAATTTTTTCGAACAGGATGGCTGCCCAATACTTATCACGACGTCAGTTTGAAGAATTCTTTTTCCTATTGATGGTATTTGTAACGGTGGGAGATTCTGCATAATCTCCTTAAGCTCAACGACTGCTTTAGTTTGGATTTTTCCCTAAGGTGGGGAATTCTTTTTCAGCATGGATTGCAAAGGAATTAGGAGCTTTGCAATGTTTGGGACAAAAACCCTGAGATAATTGATTATCCCAAGAAATTGCTGAACTTGTTTTGTCGTGAAGTTTTCTACAGGAAACTTCAATAATTCTTGAGCGATATGTGGCCCTGGATAGTATGTACCTTTGTTGAGGTGCATACCAAGAAATTCGATTTCTGTCTGGGCAATATTCATTTTCCTTTGAGAAAGCATAATACCATGCTTTTTCACGATTTCTGCAAACTGCTCAAGGAGTTGACAGTGTGACTGATCGTCAGGACTGTAGAGCAGAATATCGTCAATGTATACGGCTGCACTTGACAAGATTGGTTGGAAAATACGACACATGGCCTTTTGGAAAAGGGATGGTGCTACCTTTAGGCCAAAAGGAAGAACTTTCCCTTTGGAAGTCTTTGGTTCGGATCTGAGAATCTGTTTTGGATCTGTCTTCAGGATGGATGCCCAATTGCCAAAATCCGGCTTTGAGGTCGAATTTGGAATAAATATGGGCCTTGGTTAGACCAATAAAAAGAGAATCTCTGGAAGGTAAAGGGAACTTATCATTTTGGAGAAAAAGATTGAGAGGTTGATAGTTGATCACCAGTCTGATTTTTCCTCTGTTTTGCTCGGCGCGCTTATTGACATAAGTTCTTTTTCTCCAAGATGATAAGTTCCCTTTACCTTCCAGAGATTCTCTTTTTATTGGTCTAACCAAGGCCCATATTTATTCCAAATTCGACCTCAAAGCCGGATTTTGGCAATTGGGCATCCATCCTGAAGACAGATCCAAAACAGGATTCTGTATCCCGAACCAGCACTTTCTTGTCAAGACCAAAAGCACCAGCCGAAATCAACATGTACATCAAAAGGCCTGCCTTCCATATGCTCAACTATGGAGTGAAATACAAGATTGAGAAGATCAAAGATTTACAAAGCTGGAAATATCCCCAGGAGATTATTCAGCAAATTCAGAACGACAGTCTTGCCGAGAACCTGGAAAACCTCATGTGGCAATGCCACACAGACTTATTCAGATTCAATGGAGGTTCAATTCTTTATCCTTTTGGGTTAAATATGAATTATCCATTCATTCATCCTCTCATCTAGAAAGAAGATGATTTCCCTGAATAGCTCAAAACGTTATTGTGGTACTTAACCAATAAGTACCTTATAGCCTTTGAAATTCCAACCAGAAGATTCATTGCCAACCTCACAAGGATATTCTTGCTTGGAAGAAACATCGAAAAAGAATGTGATAAAAATCTTTTAGAATTTCTTAACTGGTTCTATCATCCTACTTGCATGAAACAACTCTTGGAAAAAGAACAGAGAACCATCACACCAAATCACGAAGTCCATACCATCCTGTTTTTAGTCGTCCATGGCATTTTTTCATAAATAATGGAAGCATCATTGATGCATCACAGGAGATAGGAACCACGTCCTATAAACCTCATTTGAACAGTCAAGAAACCCGGATTCACAAATCTTATCCAAGATCTGTTAGATTTTGTGAACACGAGTACCGAGAACTCCAGAGAATCTTATGCTAGGAAAACAAAACCATCCCTGAAGATGTTTGGAATAATGTACCCACTACGTGGGATCATTATGACCTAGCACCAGATGCTAAGGAAGCACTCAGGCAATACAGACAAGCTGCATCGTCCCAAGAGTATCAAATGACAAGCGAAGATGACATTGTCCAATCTATTCAAGACCCCTATGCACGCTTTGGAGGACCTCTGTCCCAGAATCCCTACGAATAGGGATCTTCGTCCTTATTCCAAAACATGGACACATCCTTTTATGCAGAACCATCCAATTGGCCTCAGCCAAACATTCCTGCCAACACTACAAGTGAAAATACGAACTGGGCAGAAGAAGAAGCATCCCATTGGGCTCATGAACAAGCATCCTCATCAAGAAGGCTGAATCAAATTCTCTCACCTGAAGACCTTGAAGCTCTTGAACAGAAATATGAGGCACATCTCCTAGAAGACAGCTCAGATGACTAAGTCTGTAGCTACAATGCTCGTGACGGACGAGACCGTTGAGTCCATACATTTTCACTGTAGCAAATCACTGTTCACTTTTACTGTAGCACTAGGCTAGGGAAAGTACTGTTCATAGTACAGTTACTGTTCATATTGTGCGAATAATTCCCTCCCGGAAGTTTCCGGTGCCTCTGTTTGTATCTGGACCCGTGAGTTTGGTCCCTGTTTATTTTCCTTTATCCTCTTGTCTATATAAGGCAAGGTTCGTGTATTGTTTTGGGCAGAGTCCCCTGAAGTAAAGTATGTGCTTTGTGAAAAACCTCTCCATGGCTTTCTAAGTCTTCCTCTTCTTTTCTAGCCTGGTAAGATCTTCCGAGAAATGCAGCTTGGGTAGATTAGAAACGCTTCCATCCTGGCATCTCTGAGTGTCTCTAGGCTCTAAACTAAAGGGCTGAGTGGTTTTCTGCTAAGAGGTTATCCCTGAAGGGCTTGAATGGGAGTTGTTCGCCCACTGTGGGATGCATACCTGCAGGAAATTTACTCTCCTTCCCTAGTTCTAAGTCTAGGTCCATTCATTGGAAACACCAATGAAGACGACTGCTACGGGATCAACCTAGATAGAGATTAAAATCAAGATATCACATGCCGACACTGTTACAGCGGCGCAAAGGCTATACATTGTAGCATGATAGGTATACACTGTTCATACACTATTCACTATTCACTTTACATTGTTCACTCAGTACTGTTCACTATTTACTATTCACTTTACACTGTTCACTCAGTACTGTTCACTTTACACTGTTCAGCACTGTAGCACTTTTACTATAGCACCCGCTATAAATACACCCTCTCGACACAAGAAGAAGGGACTCGAAATTTTTCCAAATTTCTCTCTTCTTCCTCCCTCTCCCACTTGTAAACCATCATCTCTTCCATCTCCACCCTCTCTTACCTTGTATCCCCTGGTTTTAAAGTAAGTTAGTTTTTCATATACATAGTTTTATACAGGGTTACCAACTTACATGATAGTTGGTTAAACATTTATTGTAATACAAACATCAATACTTCCTAGAGTGCGGATTACCGCCCTAATGGATGACTTGATGCTTCAGTTTCTGCATCCTTTAATACATGTAATTTCAGCTTTTCAGCTTTATATAATACAAGTTCATACCACCTTCATGGTTGGTTTTTGTTTATGCATACTCTTACTTTACATCTTATATATTGCTTTCGGTCTTTACATTATTTTTAATTCTCGCGATTTTATTTAGTTCTCATACAGTCCTTACAGTCTTTATACATTCCCTATTCTTATAGAACTGTTAACTCATATACTTCCTTGTTCTCTCATAGTACTCCGATCCTAACCCCTTATAGAACTATATATATATATGGATAAGGGTGGGGGATTATGGGACAAAAATAAATCCACTTGGTTTCAGACTTGGTACAACCCAAGGTCATCATTCTATTTGGTTTGCACAAGCCAAAAATTATTCCGATGGTCTGCAAGAATATCAAAAAATATGAAATTGTATCAAGAATTATCCACAAAAAAATATGAGAATATTCTCTGGTGTGGAGGAATTGCACCCATAGAAATTCGAAAAAGAATTTATCTGATTCAAGTCATAATTTATATGGGATATATATATATAAGAACAAATCGCTTATACCATAATTTTTCACTTGGTTGCTTTGCCATTGGGTCGCTGTCCTAGTTGCAATCTTTCAATAGCAAAGCATGCGGTTTGATTACCTGAGTGCAAAAGGTTTCTCACTTGGGAGCATAGAGTAGACCTATACAAGTTGGCGGCAAAAGAACACTTCAAGTGCCAAAAGTTGGTACAAAGGGACACTTAAGTGCCAAAACTTACGAAAGTGACACTTAAGTGCCACTTTTTATGAAAAATGGGACATTTGAGTGCCACATCCGGCAAGCCTCGCCGGCAATCCTACGTGGCATTTTTTTTATTAATTTTCTCGCTTACGTGGCTCGTCGGAATGCCGAATCAGCAAAACACACACAAAAACGACGTCGTTTTGAATAATTTAAATTTTAATATAATATAAAAATTAATTAAATTAAATTTAAAACAAAATAATAATAATAATAATAATAATAATAATAATAATAATAATAATAATAATAATTTATATTTATATTTATTAAAAAAACAGAGGAGGAGGAGGAGGAGGAGGAAGGCGGCCGGCGGCGAGGGCCCTCACCGCCACCGCCTCCCCACCTTCCCTTTTAAAAAAAAAATAATAATTAATTTTTTAAATTTTAATTTAATTAATTATTATATTAAAATTCGAATTATACCAAAGGGTTGTCGTTTTGACACTATTTAGCCACATCAGCATTCGAAACGACGTCGTTTTGCGCGCAGCTCATCGGAAAATTGCCATGTTAGCATTTTGGCCAGATTTTCTCGCCGGTGGCACTTAAGTGATCCATTTTAACACTTAAGTGTCACTTTCGTAACTTTTGGCACTTAAGTGTCTCTTTGTGCCAACGTTTGACACTCCAGGAGTCCGGGTGTCCAAGTTGGCTAACAAGCTTACGCTCTAGGGCTACATATCATTGGGCTCAGTCCCTAATGATCAGACCATTACTTTAAGGTGGCTCAATCTCTCTTTCTTATAATAGAATTCATTCCATCCCTTGACATCATTATCAAGTTGGAGTCTTTAACTTTACCTCATAAGATGACAATATTGCTATCCTCAATTAATGAAGTTAGCATATACATTTAGCTGAATGTGAGTATTCTCAAAAGCGTATTAGGATTTTTTTCCTAAGAGAAGAATAATTAACTTAATATGGAATTTTTGTTATTTTTTAAAAACAAAAGGTAAGGAAAATGGGGAGGATGAAAATTTAGATGAAAGTTAACCAATGAAACTAGCTCATATTTATAAAATAAAAAGGGAACGTTTTTCACGTGTACCAGTGGACACGGGCATGCCTAAAAATTTGCAATCATGTATGAAATTTTATTCTCGAATTGTACACATGTCAGGCGAGAGGAAAGAGAGAAAAGAGATTTAGAAAATTAATGGATAGTGCGTACGGAATCGACTCTTGCAACTCTTATTCAATTTCTGACGGAGTTTTGTTTTATATAACGCATGCTGGGGAGCGTTACAGACTTTTAGATGACCTAATAATATTGAGTTATGGACAGATTCAATGTAATTGGCTAAAAGTAATGGAAAGTAAAAATATGGATAAATACAATATAAGTCTTAAAACTTGTCGTAAAAGTGCCACTAAGTTTGCAAACTTTCAAAAGGTTCAATCAAGTCTTTTCGTTAACTCTGTTTAACTTGACTAATGAAAAATATTGACGTAGCTTTCTTTATTATTTTTTCTCTCCCACGTGGCATTAAAGTTAACTAAAGCATTAAAACGGTGTTGTTTTCATTTGATTTATAATTTTTACAATAAATTTTGGAAAAAATCCTACAAATGTCGACATAGTTTTCTTGTTTTTTTGTCTCTCCTACATGGTAATAAAGTTAACTAAAGCATTAAAACAATATTGTTTTGATCTGAATTATAATTTTTACAACAAATCTTAAAAAAATCCAAAAGTTTTTTTTTTTTTTAAAAAGAGAGAGAGAGAGAGAGAGAGAGATGAACTTAAAAAATGCGAAGTTAAAAAAACACAAAAAAAAAAGATTAAAAAAAAAACATAGGCTAAACGAGGGTTAGACCCTCCGCCTATGGCTAGGGGTGAGCATGGTCCGGGTTGGTCCGGGCCACCCCCTAACCCTAGGACCAACCCGTACAGTGTCGGTCCTCAATTTTTAGGACCGAGGACCGACCCTATTAAGCCTGGGACCAAGGACCGGACCGACCAAATGGGTTCGGTCCAGTTCCAAGGTCAACCCGGGACCGATCGATAATTTTTTCGTCTTGTTTTTTATACTCCCTAAAAAAGCAAACCTACAAATTCAAATTACACATCCATCCACAATGCGGCTTGTGCAACTAAACTATAAATACTAATACTTATTCAGCAAATTTAAGATGACATAATAATAGAAATTTCGTACCTGCTAACGCTCATCGAGATATGGGACAAGATAGGGTCCACAATGCGGCGAGCGGGATGTTGCTACTTTTGATTTTGGCAAATTGAAGAACAAAGAAGATAGAATGGAAGAGAACGTACTTTGGGGAAGGAAGCCATGAGGAGATTTATGGCGTAAACTTCACACCATATTGGATGTCACGAGTCCTCCTCACGGTGAAGAACGTACTCTGGACTGTGAAGGAAGAGGCCGTGAAGACCTTTACGGCATAAACTTCATGCCTTTTGGAATTGGATGCCGTCTGTCCGTGACTGTGAGCCTGAGGAGTCAACAGCTTTAACATCATTTTACTTGGGTTTTTTTTTTCTTTGAACAGACATTTTACTTAGATTTGAATATATAAAAGAATTATAAATAATATAATATAATATAACATAAATTTTACTTAGGTTTGAATTATAAATAATATAATATAATAATATACTGGGGTTGGTCTAGGGTTGGACCGACCCAAAACTTTTAGGACCGAGGACCAACCCGCACAGTGTTGGTCTTGGAATTTCAGGACCAAGGACCGACCCGGTCCCTTTGGGAACCGGACCAAGACCGGCAGGGTTGGGCCGGTCCAAGATTGGTCTAGGGTTGACCCTAGACCGCTGCTCACCCCTACCTATGGCTGCCTCCCCATCGGCAATGAGGCGGCGGTCGATGGCTTAACCATCACCGGTCGTCGCCGACACCCCATTGGTGATAAGGCAATAGCCATATGCAGACTTTAATCAACCTTAATGCCACTAGGAGAGAGAAAATATATTTTAAAAAAAGGCATGTTGATATTTTTCATCAGCTAAGTTGGATGAAGTTAACGGAAGGACTCGATTGCACCAACTTGACAAATTTTAGGGCTTGATTGTACTTTGTCATAATAGTGACAATTATTTCTATTGACAAGTTATTTTTGGATTAGAACAACAACATGATTTTCTTTTTGGAGATGACTATAGCGAATTGATTAGTTCGAGAATCATGTCTCTAAAGGATGTGTCTTATGTAGTCTCTTAATGATAAGTAATTAAATATCCAAAACCCGTTTGTTTTGCCGTCTGCTCTTGATGAAATTGCTTTGTTGGACAATTAACTGCCAATCCGATTTGCATTTCAAGTAGACAGAAAATAATTAGTCCTTGCAAGGTGATTGCTTAGACAAAACTTTCCGATAAGAGGAAATTTTCTAGTAGTTAATTTTAATGAACTCGTCATTGAGCTCTTATGAGTGACGAAACTAGGATTGACAAAAAGAAGTCGCATCATCATCCAAAATTACGAGGGAACTTGTGCAGCCAAGTCATACCAAATTTAGGAGATTTGACTTTGAGTAATACGTTTTGCTTTTGCTTACTGTTTTCTTGAATCAATCAACTGATTTTGATGGCCACACATTGCTTTCGCATTTTTAGTTCGTTGTTGGAAATTTATTTGTTTTTGGTCCTTGTATTTAGTTCCAATTACATATGCCGCCAAACTAGATAAAGGAAGCAAAGAAATTATAAGACCATATCGCTTATACCATAAAATTTTCTGGGTGGGAACATAAATATGTACCTGGTGGTGGTTCTGCAGGATTCGAATCTCCTTGTATTTCACTCAGTTGCGGCGCCATTAGGCTGCTCTCCTCGTTGCAATCTTTCAACAACAAAGTAAATGGAGGATGCAAAAATGGGTAAGATATCCAATTATCTAAGGGATATCCACAATAAACAAAAACAAAATGTGTGATGTTCTCAGTTATGGCAACTAGATCCAACGCATAAATAGAAACACTAACAAAAGAAGGAAAGTAAATAAATTGGAGGCTACCTCTTAAAATTGTAATTGAATAATTAAGGGCAACTGTCTTTTTAATGAAAATGGGGTGCATTTAGACATATAAGTGATGGAAATAGTGCCACCCAAAAGTTTTGAAGTATTATATACCTATAAAATAAAAATTTCCAATGTTTTCATTTCCAAATTTGTGGGGAAAATTACCAAAAAATGCCTAAACCTATTGTAATTGTGCCAATTCAATCCTAAACTTATTTTTTTTTTTTTATCAATTGAGTCCTAAACCTTTTACAATTATTCCCGATCAGTCCATCTAGCCAAAATTAGCCGGTTGGTGCCGGCGACCTTTTTTTTTAATAATATTTTATTTTTTGAAATATTTTATTAATTTTATCTTTTTTTTCCTTTTTTTCTCTTTTTAATGAAAATGGGGTTTCGCCCGCTGTCACCGGACGCAAGCTCACCGACTAGCGAGGGCTTGCCCCACCAGTGGCTAGGCGAGCTAGCCCGACCGCCTCAGTCCGGCGACCGACCAGCCCTCCTCTAGCCGGTCGGCTGGAGCCAAAGGAAGGAGGGAGGAGGAGAGAAGAGGAGGAAGGAGGGAGAGGGAGAAGGGAAAAAAAAGAGAGAGAGAGAGAGAGAGAGAGAAAAAAGAAAAAAAGATAAAAAAAAAAAACCACATCAACGCAGACGCCAATTTTGGCTGGATGGACCGATCGGGGAATAATTATAAAAGGTTTATGACTCAATTGGTTAAAAAATAAGTTTATGACTGAATTGACATAATTGCAATAGGTTTAGGACTTTTTTGGTAATTTTCTCAAATTTGTGAATAAAAATACGTGTGGTAAAAGTTTTGATTCTTGTGTTTGAAAATGAATACAGTTAACCTTGGAAAATTTAATTACACTTTGTATGCTTTAGATCTTGCATATATGACTAGTATCAGGCTCATTCATCGTAGTGGAATTTTCTGCATTAAACTTATATGGTAAATTTCTAAATAAAAAATAATAATAACAGAGATCATGAGTTTTTGTAAATAGGTATTGAATCATGAATTAGTTTTGTGGACCTTCTAAGTCTCATATATCAGTCAGTGCGTTTTTAGTGAGTTTTAATTCGTAGTTGCCATTGATCTAATCCGCGATATCATTAATTCATTGTATGCGCGTTTTGTTACTCTTTGGAAGTAAAAGAGTATTTCTTTTGGGCTTTCTCAATTATAGTTATTGTTCAAATTTAAAAAAAATGAAAAGATTATCTGTAAGTTTATATGTTAGCATTTGTATGCTGTGAAATTCAAAGTGATTTGGACTAACAAAAGTCAAAATGCATTAAACACGAGGTTTATGAAAAACTAAAATTAAAAGGTCAAAGAGACAAACTCCTAGTTGTTTTGCGACCAACTTTGGAAGCTTTATAAGTTGCCATGCCTTCTGTAGTCCCTTTTCGTGAAACTCTTCGATTTACCAAAAATTCAATGAACATAAATTACCTAATTAATTTTACTCTACATGCTTTAGATCATGTATAAATTATTGGTATCAGGCTCATTCATCACATGGAATTGTTTGCATGAAACTTAGATGGTAAATTTTAATCCAAAAAAGAAAAAAATCAACGTTAAACTTAGATTGTTCTGGAATCACATCGAATTAGCTTTGTGGGACATCCTACGTTCCATATATTGGATGATCTGTTTTTAGTGAGCTTTTATTTCTTGTTGCCATTGATCTTATCCACAATATCATTCATAAGTTATGAACATGTTCTTTTACTCTTTGAAAGTAAAAGTATGTCTTTTTGGACTTTTAAATTATAATTCAAGATATTATTCAGATTTTAAAAGTTATGGAAATATTTTATTTAAAATTGCATGTCAGTATTTGTATGCTTTGAAACTTAAATTGTTCTGGATTGAAAAGTCTAAATCCACGAAACACAATATTTATGAAAAACGAATATTAAAAGTTCAAAGTGACAAACCTGTGATTGTTTTGCAACCGTCTTGGGAAGCTTTATCAGTCGCCAAGCCTTGTGAACTCCCTTCTTTTTGAACTTCTTTGTCACCATAAAGAGAAACGAATTAATCAACCTCAAAAAAGTTAATTCCACTTTGTATGCTTTTTATCATGCATACTAGCTCAATTATTGCATGGAATTGTTTTCAATAAATTTAGATGGTAAAATTTTAAACAAAAACAATTAATGTTAAACTTAACAAAGATCATGATTTTCTTACCGAGATAGAAATTGTATCATGAATTAGTGGGAGGGACGTTCTAGCTTTCATATGGTGGACAATGCGATTTTACTAAGTTTTTGTCTCATTGCCATTGATCTTATCCATGATGTCGTTAAGTAAATTATGAGCACATTCTTTTACTTTTTGAAAGTGAAATTTTTTTTTTTTTTTTTTTTTTTTGGGCTTTCTCAATTATAATTCAAGATATTATTCAAAGATTTTAAAAATTATGAAAAGTTTATATTTCAATTTATATGTCAGCATATGTATGCTCTGAAACTTGAAGTATTTGGGATTGAAAAAGTTAAAATGCCTGAAACACAAGATTTATGAAAAACAAAAATTAAAAGTTCAAAGTGACAAACCTCTAGGTTGTTTTGCAACTGTCTTGGCAAGCTTGATCAGTTGCCATGTCCTTTGAACTCAAGTCTATATGAACCTCTTTGTTACCAAAAAGAGAAATAGACATAAATAACTTTAGAAAAATTAATTACACTCTATATGCTTTGGATCATGTATACATGAGTAGTATCAGGCTCATTCAGTGCCCGGAATTTTGTGTATTAAACTTAGATGGTAAACTATTTTTGAAAAAATTAATGTTAAACTTAATAGAGATGATGAGTTATTTTCGAGATCTTGGTGCCATGAATCTTGTAAGCGATATCGTTCATAAATTAAGTTTATACAAAATTTATGTATCTTCATAATTCCACATGATAACTATAATAGAACTATACATAAATAAAAAAATTATGAATTAACATAATCATATCGATTTTATCAATTAATAAAATTAATATATAAGTCACCACCTATACAAGATACAAGTTTACAACATTCATACAAATGCATTGCATGGATTTTTGTTCATAAATAAGTATATCGTTTAACTTTATTGGATAGACATAATGGTTGGGAAAAATAATTGATCTAATTTTTCTTAGAAAACTCATGTTATTTTTCTTGTTTTTGTGGCAAGAACGTTTAGTCGTGCATGTATCTTGCACTACGTGTTTGTTAGTGAATTTTCTTTTCTAATGTTATCTTAAACTTTGTCATGACAGTGACAACCACTTTTATTGACAAGTTATTTTTCACTCAAAACGACGTTACATAGTTCGTTATGGGAGATGACTGTAGTGAATTGATTGGTTCGGGATCATGTGTTAAGGGAATTAGTCTCGTGCAGTCTCTTAAAGATAAGTAATTAATTATGTAGAACCCGTTTGTTTTGCCCCGATGAAATTGCTTTGTACGACATTGTGTGTGTGCTTACAATTCACGTGAAAGGAGTAGTCATGCCCATGGGCTCAAGGAAAATGAATCAGTTAGCGGGAAAAATGTCAAAAAAGTTATAAATTTATTGCGTTGGTGTCAATTTAGTCATAAATTTTTTAATCTACTGCCAATTCAATCCCTCCGGCTAATTTTGGCAGGATATTGCTAAGGTGAACACGGGTCAACTCACGTGACATCGTCGACACCGACGTGAACAACTTTTAATAATATTTTAATATTTTTCGAATTTTTTATTTTCTTTTATTTTCTTCTCCTCCTCCTTCCTCTGGTCGCTCTCTGAACCTCGGCAACTGGCCAGAAACAAGGACAAACGAGGTCAAGGTCAACCTCACTAGCTACTAGTGAGGCTCAAGCCCTCACCAGAGGCCATGAGGACGACCTTGCTGGCCATGGGTGAGGCTCGACCTCGCCCGATCCGGCAAGGTCAAGCCTCACCCGGCCACTAGCGAGGGCTTGAGCCCTCGGCACGATCTCACGGACTCTAATGAGGGCTCGAGCCTTGCCCATAGCCGACAAGGCTTGCCAAAGGTGAGAACATCAACCTTGCCGACCCTCACTTCTGGCCAATTGCAACATGCCGGCAAGAGACTGGAGGAAGAAGGAGAAGAAGGAAAAAAAGAAAAGAAAAGGAAAAAGAAAATAACATAAAATAAATAAAAAATTCAAAAAATATATAAAAATATTATTAAAAGTTGTCTCACGTTAACGCCAACCGTGCCTCTTTAGTCGATCAACATCCATATCAGTAATATTTGGTCAAAATTAGCCAAAATGACTAAATTGATATTAGGTCAAAAAGTTTAGGATTAAATTGACACTAATGCAATAAATTTATACTTTTCTGACACTTTTCCCTGAATTACCTATATTAGCTTTTGCATTTTTGGTCTGGAGGAATTATATTTGTTTGGTCTCAGTAGGTTGGCAGATCTCACTTTTAGCCCCCATACTTTGTTTGGTTATAACTCCAGTCCTCATACTGTTCTATGGTGACAATTTAAATCACTTTGTTAAAATTACCGGGACAAAGAATGTTGTGTCTCCTAATAATTTGTAAGTAAGCTCTTTTTCAAAAAGAAAAATTTTTCTGAAAATTTAGTTGGACTTTCCAAATTATTTAGAAGTCATTTTCCGTTGGTCACACCAGAAAATTCTAAGCAATGTCATTTTAGGATATGTACTTGAGTCCAACGCATGATTTTTGGCACCTTGGACTAGGGTCAAGAGCACAACTATAACTGTATGAGTTCCAGCTTAGTCGAATCGACATTTTTGCCTCTTGAGTCAGCTCATGTATTTAGAGTACAGTCGGTTTATGAAAATGTTTTAGTGAAAATTGCTCCTTATTTCAACTTCCATTTTCTTGAAAAGATGTTTGGAGGGTGAAAAGTAAGAGCTTTCAACAGGAATGAAAGTTATAGAAACATGTTGGGTGTAGTTGTTTAAAGCAAACCTCGTAAAAATACTGTCAATTTTGGTCGTTTTGAGTTTTAAAGTTCAGATGTTGAAAACACGACAACCAAAATTTCTACCAAACGTATTTTCATTGAAAACTTGTGGAAAGAAAAACAGGAAATTGGAAAATTTTCTCAGACCAAACACGCCATCAAGTTCGGCACAAATTATTCTCCTTTCACACTCTTTCCTTTTTTACGAGGGTTTTCTTTATAAAGTGTCGGGATACTTGTTAAGTAATAAATAAATAAAAATGTTGCCATTTTATATATCTTAGAAATAAACCTCCAAAAAGCGACACTTTTCCAATTTTTCCATCACCTTTTGGGATGAAATCAGAACAAGAAAGGAAAGAACAGAACATACCTGGCGATGGTTTCGGAATCGAACTGTCTTGGATATCCATGGAGGTTTCCATGCCGTGCCGCGAGCCGGTAAAACTCTAAAGTGGAGAAGTAATTTCAAGGGGTTAAAGTCGAAGTTATTTTCTGCTCCCATGGGTCTTCGCTTTTATAATCGACCTGGGGATGGAGCCAAAGTTCTAGCTGTAAAGACGATGTACCTTTCTCTTTCCCGAATGACGTCCGCATTTCCAAATTTTATGAAAATTCCTATTTATTTTTTCTTTTCTTCCACCATTCCCTTTTTTTGCAAAAAAACATATTTCCATATATTTTTGTTCAGTGTGTCGGCGGTGTAAAAATAATGACAAATATTACGATTTTTATGTTTAGCATGTAGATTTAAGGTTTGTGTTCCTATCCTAAGACTGCTTGTATAAAAAAAGACTTTTACATCGTACATAATATAAATCATATTTCAATGGACTTTTATCCTGTACAATGGCAATGTGAAATTTTCTTGACACAAATAGATTTTACATAATCAAAACAATCAATTTTTATTTTTAACATATAACTTATACGGTAAATAGATTTGTATTTCCTTTCTCAAATTGTATGTACCGAAAATATATATATACTTTTACAATGACGATATATGTGATATAGATATCCATAATTTTTGTATTCATAGTCGTTATCCGTACTTTATGAACAACATGAGGAAAATCATTCTCTTCACTACTTTTTTTCTTAACTTTTATTTTTATTGCCAACTCAAAAAATCAGTTTAACATAATTTGATCCTAAATTGCGCTAATGTGTTATTCTCACAAAAGAATTACACTGACATCTTTAATTCTACCTCATAAGGTAAGAATATTTTCATCCTCAATTAATAAAATCACCAAATGCTTTTAGTTAATGTAAGTATTCTCAAAATCTTAATTTCAGAATTTTTTTTTTAAGAATAGAATAATTGGAATGGCTAAATAACTCTATTCACATTAGACCTAGTTAACAGAATATGGAATTTATGCTTATTTTTAAAAAGTACGGAAAATGGGGAGGACAAAAATTTTGGATGGAAAGTTAATCAGTGAAATTAGCTCATATTTACGTTTTTTCCATGTACCGTGGGAGGGGACACGGGCAAGTCTGAAAATTTGCAATTCTTTATAAAATTATTGAGGACCCTTCTCGAATTGTACACATGTCACGGGAGAAGAAAGAGAGAAGAGATTTAGAAAATTATTGGCGACTACGTACAGGAATCGACTCTTTTAATCAATTCTTATTGGATTTCTGACGGAAGTTTGTTTTATACAACGCATGCTGGGGGCATTATAGACTTTGTCATGACCTAATAATGCAGAGCACCTTTAGGATGCTTTACAGACTGGTTTGATGTAATGCCTGGGGGCATTAGAGATTTTATCACGACCTAATGATGTAGAGCACCTTTAGGATGCTTTACAGACTGGTTTGATGAGATGCCAAACAGTATATGAACAGTATCAATCAGTGCTTTTGCTACAGTACTTTGAGCAAATTTTCTTCCCCTTCACGTGGCTTGTTAGACTTTTTCTCAGGTTGCTTTTGACTCCGTTGCTCACTTTCTTGTTCACGTGAAGATAATTCAGATTTCTTCACACGTCATATTTGCTGTCGCGGCTCGACTTCGGCCCTCGGCAGATATGGGAAAAAGATCCAATTTAGGGATACTTGACTATAAAAGCTCCCCCACGGTATGTATTACAAAAAATATCATCACTTCATCCTTCGAGATTGATCATGTGAATTTATTCGATCAAGATCGTAAACTCTCCCAAACTCGTACTTCGTGTGACGGCGAGAATTATCGTGATACACATTTGTACGTGTGATATATCTTGAAAAGAAGATCAGACGTGAATAACAAAGTCATTAATATTAACTATAAAACCCTTATACGCATATATACAATGTATTTAAATGAATGCTTGCATCACTGAAATGAAAATATTAAAAGTTGTACCTAATATCATTATAAACAATGCTATGAGGACATTTAAAAATGAAATTGATAAGGGGACTAAAATTATTGTCAGAACAAAATATAGGTATCAAACTCGAAATTTCTAAAAGGATGAGGATTGTAAGTGTAAATTGTGTTTAGAAGCTCATTGGCATAAGTACCACGTGTTGATACTTGGTGTTGATCGAGCATATTTTGTCCACTTTTGAATAAAAAAATTGTTGCCATAGGGAGACTGACTCGCAGAATAAATTATAATGAAATATTTTTACATGACCAAAACGAAATGTCGAGTAATAATGAGGATGATTTTTGCGATTTCCACTGTTTGATATACGGCAACACGTCACAAATAGAAATCCATCGTCATATATCCAAAAGAAGTTAAATGGACAAGGTGATTCGATCTCGCCGAATTTATTGGAGAGGAATTGACGACTTCAACCACTACATAGACCCAATCTCCTACATTAAATTTAAGAGACGAGGGCCAATAGCTATCACCGTTAGATCAAGTGGATCGATACGACTAGGATCGACATTCTCTACCGTTAGATCATGAGAAACCAACGGCTGCGATTAGAACGATTTTTCTTTTATAAATGAGCAAAACCCTATTTTAGTCTCGTACGACTGTCTCCATACATCCCCTCCTCTCTCTCTCTCTCTCTCCAGTTTTCACCCTTGCCGCTGCCCTGCTCTCGCGACGATCGTTCGTGTCCCCTCTCGCGGCCAAAAAGGAACTGGCCTTTTTGGAGTCAGATTGCCAGTTGTGGATGTAATCATTGGCTTGACCTAAATCGAGCCCTCTTGTTGGGTTTAATTTGTTGATGGGGCTTACCTGTTAAAAAACCAATACGCGGAATTTTTTGAGAAGGGCAAACCTAGTTCAAGCCTCTTGAGCGAGGCTAACCTTGAAAATGAAATGCTCTTTTCTAAATCTACCCGAATGTGCCTTTATGCCAAATTGGACCAGTCGAGCATAAAGGGGCTTGCAGACTACTAGTTGAAACAAATGGGACGTACATTCTAATGTGTACATTACCATTCAAAAGTTCGTCAATGAGAAATACATTGCATGAATAAATATATTCAAATCCCTTGGTAGCCCATCTGAACGCAAATTCCTCAATTTCCATAATCATTACAGGTCGCAACAATGTACATTCCAATCATTATCACAACACTAATCATCGAAAACTCAAACTTAAAATTTTTTTTAATACGTTTTGTCAGATCCAACTTTGAATTTCAAATTTAGAATCATCGACTCTATCATGGCCATTCACTCTATTCCTCAGTTTTCTACAGGTGAAAACCCATGAGATTGAATTTGTCGATATATTCCACATGGTTCAATGAACTCGGGTCCACAAGGAAGAATTCCCCCTTCCCCCATTTTCACCCAAAGCCGAGATGGTCTTTCGGAAACCATCATACTTTCTCGGTTCGCCCCAATCAGAGATTATCGAATTTCCACATACTTTTCCCCCTTTTTCTTGCCCCCACCGAACCGTCCCCACGATGATCGCCGCCGTCAGTTTCGCCAAGGCTCGAGACGAAGAGATCATCGGACGGCGGTGGGGAGGGGGGGGGGGAGGGAGGGAGGGGTTGGTGAGCGAGGAATGCGGCGAGGGGGAGGCGTACGGAGGAGGAATCCGATGCGGACAAGACGCGTCCGGAATCAGAGGGGACGGCCCCAATTTTTTCTCCCCGCACTGCCCCGACATTCATGATTCGCCTGTCCCTCCCTCCCTCCCTCCCTCTCTCTTCTGCAGTCTGTCTTTCTCTCCACTGTTCTTCTTCATCTCGATCTCGTCCTCTCTCTCCTTTGACCGGACATGAGGGCAGAACCCTCGGCTCTCTCTCTTCCCCGCCTTTGACCATTCAAAGCTGATCCGTATAGGAAGAAAAGAAACAAAAAATATCAACTCATCACGCCTATTAGATCTGCATCGTAGCAATTCATTGTCGCTGCACGATCAGATTTGTTTGAGAAGTCATATCCAGGAGACAAATTTGCAGGACCCCGTTTCATCGGATGATAAATAGGAATTCGCCTCCGCTTGCTCATGCATTCGAGGTTTTTGATCTTTTGAGTAGTTTATTTACCTTTTCCAGGGTCTTTTATCTTTTCAGTATGTGATTGGCCCCTGATGGCGAATGTTAAGAATATGATAAATGTTGTACTATTCAATAACAATAAAAGAAAATTACAAAAGATATCTTTCAAAGAAAATCAATTAAGAAAGGAAAAAAAAAAAGAGCCACTGTAACAGCGAATGGGCGGGCTCGAAAGTGAATGGGCCGGTTCAGGCCCACAATCAGGCACGAGTTCTCTCCTTCTCTCTCTGTCGAGAACGTCGCCGCTTCTTCCACTTTCAGCCGCCGCGCCAGCGAGCTTCGCGACGGCCGACGGCGTCGCGGTTTCCCGCCGCTTTTCGTACTTCCCGGCGACCGGAGATAGCTGCGAAGAGCGATGAGCAACGAGAACGACGATGCGTGGCGAATCGTCCACATCCCCGGCAGGCCGCCAATTCTGCCCGATCAGCAACTCACAGGTATATTCTTCATGGACGACCGACCGAATCCTGAGCGAAAGATCCGAACTTGACGTGTTGCTGATGTGTTCTGCGCTTCAGAATTGGCGTTTCGTTGCGTTTTTTTTTTCCTTTTCCTGCAACCAGTAACAAAAAAAAAAAAAAAACGTTGTCGCAGCTCAGATTCAGCAGCCGAAGTTCTTTTTTTTTTTGGTCAGTCAGCAGCCGAAGTTCACGAACAATGATAAAATTTCTGGAACGAGAAATTGATTTCAGTTAGAAATTGATTTTTGATTTTTATTTCAGAAATTGAGAACTTAAAAATTTTGATTTTTTTTTTTTTCAAATCAATTTCGGAATAAAAATGCGTTAGGAAATAGAAAAATCAAATCGTTCTACCAAAGCGGTTTGTTCCAAATCTAGATAATAGAGAAACAGAAAAATAGAGAAGTAAAAATTTTATCATGCAGCCCTCAGTGTCTTGCTTTGGATTTATGTGTTCAAGCTTGTTCTGCGCTTCTCAGAAATTGCTGTTTTGTGTATGGTTTGATTTTCCACTCGAGTTTTTTGGGAATCCATTGTTTGGTTGTTGGTTAGGCGTTTGAGTCAAATTGCGCCATTGGAGGACCTCCACCACGTGAAGCGGGTGAAGAAGAAGTGTCTCGAAGGAGGTGCGTTCTTTGTTCATGAGCATATCGGTGTTATGTTTGTCACTGGTGTGATTGGTCACTTAATGATATTGATATTTCAACATCATTGTTTCTTGCAATTTTTGAAATTGAGGATCAATTTTTGCCGGGCATGTTGGTTATGGAATTCGAAGATTTGTGAAATCATAAGGTGAAGCTTTACTCATTAAGTGAACATAAGAGGCGAAGTTGCTTGACTAGGTCTTTCTATTGCTTTTTGTTTATGGGTTACCCTTCAAAAGTTAAAAAAACCATTGCAATGTTGTTGTCATCATGCGAGGGTCGTTTAACAGGAGCAATTTCATGCGGAGAATTAAATGTCTGTTGTTTATACTCACGCCTGTAGTTCTTGATCAGACATCAGTCCCGTGTATTTACTGCTTTTTAAGTAACATAAAAGAGGGAATAGAATCCTCTGACCCCATGCATGCCAATTGTCATCGGATCGAAGAAATTATATATGAACTTTTAAGCCCCAAAGTTATGAGAAAGCTTTGTCTGCATTGGAAGCACCATAAGTCATTAACTTGAGTATAACAAATCAATGAGCATTAGATATTTAAAGTCATATTCACATCATTAGTGTAATTGCTCAACAAGACTCTTAGTCCTAAGCCACACTCGAGTGATGAAGCTGTGGTTTTTGTGGATGGTTTGCTTATGTTGTGGGGTGAACGAGGGGTGCTCCTTGCCTCCTCCATTCTGCATGCATATCCTAAATTTCTTCTTCTACTGCTGGAAATTCTTTTGATGGACTATTATGAATATAAAATGCCTGATTCAGGAAGAATGTTATCTGATGAAACTCAAATGCTACCATTGGTTTCTGTCTTTAGCTTGTTTTCTATTATGTATTAGCTATGCAAGGCGTTGAAAAACCTGATGAACAATTATGAAAACAACCTGTATTGCTTGTTAATATAAGTGCTCAGTTTGTTGTTTTTCCCTTATCAATCATGAAAATTGATCGAATAGGATTACAATACCTCTTATGTGCACATCATGTGCGGAAAAGGAACATTAGCAGGAAGTTAATAGGATTGAAAGAACAGAAAATTGAGAAAACGAGAAACCAAACAAAAGCAGTGGCCCACTCAATATATGATAATTTGCATTTGAGAATGAACTGGTAATTGTCTCGAAGAATCTTCTAATTATTTCCTATGCAAGGTTGATTTGATGGAAACCCGGGATTGGTGTTTGTATTTTTTCATCAACAAATCATCTTTTACCTACCCAGCTTTTCAGCAGTTCTTTAACCGATTTTTTATGTATTTCTTGAACTGTCTGGTTGTTGTAATGGTTTTGACAGGAAAAATCCAGCTATCAGTAATCTTCTGTCTGGCTCCCGAAAATGGTGATTTTGATGGAATTCCATGTGACGTGAAGGATATAATTAGTTCTTATCAGTTGAGTCCTTTTGTGACAAAAGTGGGTTGTTTTCTTGTCAGCATTTCGTGTTGTTTTTCCCATGTTTTACATTATCTTCAATAACTCGTAGAGAGAACGATATGCAGCTTTGACAAGTTATGGTATCCGTGAGAAATGATGTTTACACACAGAGCATCTTAACTTACCATGGACCGCTAGCATATTTGACATTGAACCGCTAGCATATTTGACATCTGTTGATGCCTTTTCTCTTCTCCCATTTTCCAAGTTCTAGAAAATTTTATTTCACAAATTCTCCCTCCTTTTTTTTTCTCGATCGGACATCTCATTTAAGTAACTAATGCATATCGGGTGATATATTTATATCAAAGTGTCGCTTAGCTGAAAGGAGTTCTTTCGCGATGATCTCCTTTCTGCTGGTTTAGGAGGTAAAGTTGTGTTTATGACCTAAGTGGACCACTATGGGCTTCGCTTGGGAATTTCTTTTGGTCTTTGTAGGTTTTTTTCAATGCTTTATAGGCTATTTATGCCAAAGAGGGCTTCTTGGTATTGGTTGTTGTACACTAATATTGTTTGCTCTATCATGTCCATGCATCCAGTGAACTGCACTTAAAGTGAATAAGTAGTTGAAACATCTTTGCTGGTCGATAATAATGAAGCAACAGCAAACATCTGTATTGTCAATGGGATTCTGTAACATAGCACTTCAGTGGCTGGATAGGATGCCACTGTATGTATAGATCAATTTGGCTTTCAAACCCTGAATTTGAACAAAGTTTCCATCTCTTGAATTTTTTAACATTTTTTCTTTTTCATCATGTAATTTGTCTTTTTAAGTTTATTATGGCATGAAAAGAAGCCATATCCTATCTAATGTTAGGTGGAAGTGTGTATCCTTCTCAAATCTTTCAAAGTGCACAGATGATTTGATATTAGGAAAGTCTATTAGTTGTTAATAAAATTCTAAATCTTTATTTTCTGTATATCATGCTTATCTTAATCAGTGTATATTTGTAATTCAAATATAAGCATAGGAAGATATACTACATAAGAACTCCCTGTGACATGTAACCTGAAAATGGCGTTGTTTCACTTCATCATGTGATGGCAAAGTGGGATTTTGTTCTTTGTGCTTATTCGTGCTAATTTGCACTAGGTCTGCAAATATGCTGCATCATCAAAGGAAGAGTGGGTAGAACAGTGCAAGCTATGGCCCACCTCATACCATCCACCAACCTAGTACGTCTCTTTCAAATATTCCGATCAGTAATGGTAATGCATGTTCATGTCTTAAGATCAACATATTGCCATCATGTTTTAAAACATTTTTGCTGGTTTAGGGTATTTGCATCAGCTGTGCATATGTCTCTGATTCTGATGTTGTCTCAATTAAAGGAGCAGGTCAAGGTGGTTTTTCCAGGGTAACTTTCTTATGGATTTCTATATTCTCTTGGGCAGCATTGGGTGTTCATTTTATACTTTTTACCTCCTTCAGAATTTATTTCCAAGCAGATAAGTTGGAAGTTGGAGTCTGAAAACCAAAGACTTACAAAAAGTTGCAGTTTGAGTGGCTATCTCAAATTTGATAAGCTTTGTTTTTAGAAATTTAGGATGTGATTGATTTTACTTTGTTCTGCTGAGTTATATTAGTTTTGGTTGCATCTGGACTGAGAGGAGTTTTGGGTTATATATAAACCAGCGAAGTTACTTTCGGGGAATAACTAATCAAGCCATCTCCATTATGCATAATGGCTGCTAATGAATCTTGGCTGTAGAGACCAAGGTTGCCTGGTTGGTTGGAAAACACTCTTTTTAAGTCACTAGGCCAGGTTTAAGTCTTATCATTCTCCTCTCCCACCTTTTGCAATCAAACGTAAGCTCCACCTCTTTGTGTGACTCAATTCAATGGAGTTTGTGCAAATATTTGACCTTTATTTTAGCATTTCCTAATTTTACTTCTTGTCAATGACCACAAGGAATTATCTGTTACTCTATATTCATGTGTTTAATGTGCATTTATACATACCCTATGTCACTACTGATTTGTTCTCTTAACTTCTGATTTTCCAAATAGCAGCAATATCAGTGGCATAACTGGGTTTAGCGATGAAGACTCACAATCGGTTGTAAGTTTTATGAAATATGCTCTGGAATTGGCGAAATCTCATGGTAATGTGGTAAGTGTTCAGGTATGCCCTTGACTTGCGATTAATGAATGTAACTTTGATTGATTTCATCAAGTTCGCAGCTAATTATATCTCTGACTAGTCAAGATCTCAGAGTTCTTGAATATGAGTACTAATCTGGTACCAAATAAAAAAAGAAAAGAAATTCTCATATACATGGCAATCATTTCTTTCCGATCGTTATACTGCTTTGACATTTTGTGAGACAATTTGGCATGCCCAAAGGCCTTCCTTTTGTGCTACTTTTTAGTTTCCTTTGAATCAGTATTGTGTGAAGTAAAGCACATCCAAGTACATGTTCGACGAGTATCATTTCTAACTGCTCCAGTGTTTGCACTTTCAACAATTTTCCCATCAGGCCAGAGAGGACTTACCATAGCTCGCATTAGCTTACAAGAATCATTTTGGGTTCGGTAAGAAGTGAGATTTACTTGTTGCAATTAACTTGACAGGAATGTGAAGTTTTTATGTGAAAGTCACGTTTATTAACTTTGGAACCAAAAAACAAGAAGAAAACTGTTTTATAATAGTGGAGAACAATCCGATCATTTTGAAGGCTGGGTCCTTTAGACATTTATCCCTTGAAATGTTCATGCATAGATGTAGTGAAATAGAGGTTTCGGGAAGGAAATGTAGCTCTTATGTTGTGGAAATTGCACAAATTTTGCCTTCGTTACACCCTTCTCTTGTCCACAGGTGGTCAATGCTGCAGCAATTGTAGATCCTCTATCTAATCAAGTGATTGCAAGGGCATGTGATGAAGTCTGCTCTTGGCAAACTCCAAAAACAGAAGTTGGTGCTGGATGCAGTAGTTCCACCAAATCTTCTGCTGAAATGACTGGATGGATAGAGCATGAATCATGTCTTCAATGCTGTACCTCAGATGGGGCAGAGCAAGTTGAGACATCCATTTCTTGTCTACATCCACGATGGTGGGTAGATGAACAGACTGGCAGGAGCTTTTCATTTTGGCACCCGTTGTGACATGCTGCGATGGTGGCCATTGAATCATCTGCTGCCAGGGATAGACGCTTATTCCCCGATGTGAGATACAAAGATGAAGCCATAGAGGAGTATATTCTATCTCCTGCAAAGTCTCAAGTAAAAAGACGGAAAACTGATAGCAACGATGTAAGCTTTTCCTCTACATGTGAAGGAAATCCTGGCAAGCCTTTCTAGCATGACAATGGCATCTAAGTATCATCTGCTTCTTTGTCATAAAGTGCATGATCTTTTCTCAACATTTGCAAATATCTTCATACTATTTCATCTGTTATTGCTCAACTCAAACTCCGATTAGCTCTCGGATGGTTGGTTGGGTGCATGTTATAATCATCCCTTAGTCAACTTCATTGTCTTGATAGACTTGCTAATAGTCAATTCTGTATATACGATGATTATTAAGTGAACACCTTTTGATGACAATGCTTACTCAACCAATAATACATGCACTGTCCACCAATTAACTAGTTGGCACTGAAGATGAAATGCTCGAGGATTATTTGGCACTGAACATATGGAACCAACTATTGCATTTGATTCTATAGATCGATTCTCTGCTTCTCCTTTGCATTTAATCCGACGATATTTCATTTTGGCACTGACATCTATATAATTGTGGGAATCCAGGTCGACAATGATGGAAAAAATGATACTGCTTATGGAAATGGTGATCTCTCTAGTAGACCGTATTTATGCACTGGCAATGACATCTACCTTGTTTGGGAACCATGCACAATGTAAGTTAAACAAATCAGCTGCAGCTGTCTGGTTTGGTGCTTGTGCAGCCTATTGAGCTCATTACCCTTTGCCCAAAATATCTGAGATTCTTCCTTGGACAGTACTGGTTCTTTGCACATGCACTTTGCATTCCTGTCCTCTTTGTAGATGAGATATTTTTCACATTTGAGATCTGGAGAAATTAACATGGAGAGTTGCAATTCATTTGGCATAAAAGTGTTAAGAGTTGTAGATTTTTTGAAATAGAGTGATGAAATTCCTGGTATTGAACTATTCTGCTACATCTCGTCTTGTTTAAGGTGTGCGATTGCACTTGTGCATCAGAGGATCAGGCGTGTGTTTTACGCTTTTCCAAATCTGAGTGCGGGAGCGTTGGGCAGCATTCACCGGCTACAGGGGGAAAAAAGCTTGAATCATCACTATGCGGTGTTCGGATTTGTGGTGCCACAGGATATCCTCGACAAAGTCAAAACATAGATATCTGGGAGCTGAGAATGAGAATGTCGAGTTGAGGATGCCTCAAATTTTGCATGAAGAAGATAGTGGGAAGATTGTATTTCATTATTTATCTTCTTGGTCATCAGATTGTGGACTTCTTTTTCCCCTTTCTAATCTTGTTTGAGTTATGTATTGCATTTAGATGCCCACAGTTAAGTAGTAGATATTCCACAGTTATTATGAAGTTGGCCCTTGTGCTTTATCCTTATGAATGAGAGAATAAAATATGCAGAGCAAGGAACCAGAGAGATGGTATGGTAATTGGGAAAGAAGCGTCTTTCAAAGAAGCATCTGAAAGACTCGCTAAATGGCTTCGAAGACTAGGAGCGGTGACTTGCGAGTGTAGCATGTTGCTCAGCTCCGTCATCATGTATGTTACGGCCTCTTGACCCTTTCTTGAGATGTCTTGTTGAGTTGAATTGCCCACTAGCTTGAAACTGGCTTTAGGCTTGGGCAACTTCTTTGAAAGACCCAACCTGTAACTTATTCGAAGAGTTCGTGATCTGTCCTACCATTGCCTTGTAACGATGCATTTCTGCTCTTCTAAGATCTTTTGTACTATTTGTGGACTCAAAGTTTATACAGCAAGGTAATTTTTGCTGATTATACCTCGGGTAGGTCAGTTGTTTTATTTAGTTTCGCAACTAGTGAGTTTGGCACCAAAACTTTCCCCAAAGGAGCGCTAATGTTGATGAGTTCAATCAGAAGTTATCACAATGCAACAATAGATGAATTTCACTGATATTTTGAAGATACGACAATGGAATCAACAACCCTAGGGTGCAAAAGCCTCTACAGCTGAGCCAAGAAGCGGATACACGACACACGCTACTTAATTGAAACAAAGATTGAATTTGCTTGTACTTTTTCCAGACGGTGGAACATCTCCTTATTCTTCAAATCTTTACACTCATTTGGCAACCTGCATCGAGAGAGAGACTTGGCAAATTCTATACACAAAAGGGGTCCTTTGAATTTCTTGGCAGAATTCGCTTCGATCTCGAATCCTTGATTTGGCTCATATCGAGATGTCGAACATGTTCTTCACCAAGTTGTCCATCATCCGATTCGTGACTTCAATGGTGGCGCATTGTATGTCCAAACTCCGATTCTCGAACTTACCATACAGTGTGGACGGGACGGGTCCTTGTTGGTTTTGGGGAGTTTGAGTGGGCAAGAGGACGGGAAGAAGCGGCAAGTTGTCGCAGCTGCAGATCTTCATCATGTAACCGTCCGGGTCATGGAAGAACAGCTGATCGACCTTGATGCGGCCTTCTTCAACGGCCACGGTCATATGTACTCGATGTTCATCTCTTCCAGCATCTTCATCACGAGCTGAGCACTGGAAGGAGATGTGGTTGTCCTCGGGATTTATCGCCCCTTTCTTTGCAGGAAATCCCGCACTTCAAGCAAATGGATGCCAATTCCATAGTTGAACAGCCTGAAAACGAGAAGGGCCGATTCTGTTGCACCATCAACTCGCGTCTCGAACATCTTTCTTGAATTCGACAATTTTTGCAAAAGAGGAAAAAATCAACAAGATTCACAAAGACTACTGCTATACATGTAGCTTCCAAAAGAACTAAACATCCACCTAAACAAAACTGCCTCAAAGAAGCTATCAAGTGATGATGGATTGGAGACTTGTTCAGGGAACAATTGGTAACGTTTATGTTGGGGGAACAATTTTTGAACGAGAAATAGTTTTTTTTTTGTTGTTGTTCGGAAACAATTTTTGAGTATAAAAATGCGCTTCGTAATTGCAAAAAATTTCTACTCCGGGGAATAAAAATGCGTTTGGTAAACTTGTATAATTTTGTTGTTTATTTTAGTTTTTCAATATTTTTTATTATATTTTTCCTTCTTTTTTTTTTTTTCCTTCTTTCTCTTTGCAGCTGGTCGCCGGCCACGGCGGCGGCCGGTGACCGGCTAGGTGAGCTCTGCGAGCTCGCCGGAGCACCTGCAAGGGCCGGCGAGCTTGTTGGAGCCTCACCAGGCAGCCTTGTGCCGGTCAGTGAGGCTCGGCCTGACGAGCCTCGCCGTGGCTCGGCGTCTTTGGGGGCCGGCGACGCTCCGGCGAGGTCGCCGGCCCTCGTCTGGCCAGTCGCCGGCACCGGCCATGGCCAAGGCCGGTGACCGGCAAAAGGAAGAAGAAGAAGAAGAAAAGAAAGAGAAGAAAAAAAAGAGAAGAGAGAAAAATTGTTTCCCAAAATTGTTTTTTATTTTTTTTGGTACCCAGGGAACCTCCGTGGGCCGCTTCGCGGAGGAGTAAACCCTGGAGGAGCATTAGAGTCACCACCACCCTTGCTGCCGGGAAGTCGTGGGTTCCTTTCTCGTAAGGCAAGCGATGCGACGATTCGAACTCAGGATCTCTCCCGAAAGGAACCTGCGCTCAACCACTTTGCCGCCACCACGGGTCTTTGTTTCTCAAAATTGTTCCGGAACAAGAAACAACTTTTTTATACTTCTAAGTTTTATTTTTACCAAAAAAAAAAAACTTTTTTATACTTCTTATTTCTATTCCAAATCTGTTCGAGAACAAAAAAAATAGAATTTTTTGTTCCGGGAACAAAAGTTTTACCAAATGCGTTTCTGTTATTTTTTTGTTCCCTGGAACAAAAGAACATAAATTTTTGTTCCGGGAACGAAACAAAAATAAACAAAGGAAATTTGTTTGGTAACATTTCGTTCTTTTTTTGTTCCAAGGAACGAAAAAAAAAAGTGTTTGTTCAGGGGAACACTTTTTGAACAAAAAAGATGCGTTTGGTAAATTTGTTCCGGGAATAAAAAATAAATAGAAACACGTTTGGTAAATTTTTGTTCTTTTTTTGTTTCTTTTAATTTTTTAATATTTTTATTTTCATTTTTCATTTTTTCCTTTATTTTTTATTTTTTCTTTCGGCCGGTCGCCGGCCTCCGGCGTCGACGACGGGCAAAAATGGCGAGCAGCCTCGCCCAGCCACGGCAAAGTTGAGGTTAAAATGCTTTAATAACTCAAAAGACTTCTGTAGGTCCAAAGGGTTTGATGATAGAGACCATGTTGGAGTAAATTTCTTTAAAAGCTCTCAAAACTATAACAAAAAAAAAAAAAAAAACCCACAATTTGGTTTCAAAGATGACATGATAAAAGGTTTTGGTCGTTGATAAAGATTGGAATTGAGGAAAACATGTTTCTCACTATAAGCTGAGCCTCATTTCAAAAGTTTGTTGTTGATTTGAGTGAAATGGCTTGAAAAGATTCATGTAGGACAGGCAGTTCGCGATGCGAGAACCGCTCGTCCGACCCACACCAAACATCTCCAAGTAAGCTAGGGACGAGCCGAGAGATCTGCATGCTCTGACCACACTTACATTTCCCGTCGGATCGGACCGACCAAAACACGTACAAAGAAATGCCCACATCAAGATTGGGGCCAGTACCACGATGGGTACACCCCGGTCCGACTGACGTAGTACGAGTTTCAAAGCATTGATTCCGAGCGATTCCGACAAGGGAAGCAAAGGGGGGCAAAGCGAAAAACCAAAAGGGGCATGCTAGGATTTACCAGGCGCCTTCAAAGTTGAAGGAGGAAGGGCGCTTGATGAGGACGAAGCCTAGGAAACGCTCGTAGAACCTCACGGACTCGGCCACCGACTTGCACACGAACGAGACGTGGTTCAGTGAGAGCAGGAGCAGCTTCGGCTGCTGATGCATCGACGAGGAGGAGGAGGACTCCCTCAGCCATCTCTGCATCTCCTCCTTCTCTGCGCTCGCTATCTCTTTCCCCATCTGTGCGTGCGTGCGTGCGTGCGTTCGGGAACGATACTGAGTGTTTGCGAGCTTGATAAGCGAGCAGAATTATCTGAAATGAGTGAAGGAGGAGGGGAGGGTTTATATAAAGGCGGAGCCAGCCAGCACCAAAGTGAGATATCACGCTTGTCTTTTGATCCAGCAAAAATCTCTGTCATCACCCCCAAAAGAAAAAGAAAAAGAGAGAGAGAGAGAAATTGCAAAAATATACATGATAATGTGAGAGCCCTTTCTTTCAGCATTTTTCAAAAAAAAAAAAAAAAATATATATATATATATATATAGGTGCTATTTTCTAATAAGTGATGAATTGAGAAGGCTTTTTTTTTTTTTTTTACATACAATAAATCAAGAATAAGTCCTAGAGAATTGGTGAGATTAATGCGTTATAACAACTGATCGTGAAGGAAGTTTCTTATTTAATTTTTTTTCAAAATGTTACCAATTTCACTTTCTACCCTGAAGGATAACATTGTGCCTATAATTGTTTATGTGTATATGCATGATCTAATTTTTTATACCGGTATATAAAAGTCATGAATATTCGACAATCCTTTCTTTATGTAGCATCTCTCTTCTTTGAAAGGGCGAGCGATCAAGAATTCGAGCTAAGTACCGATGATTTTGACGAAGACAATGAGTGAAAACCGATGGTTCAAAAGTAGGGTTTTTTAATTATTAATTTTTAAATTTAGATATGTGTGATTATGTCTACATATTTCAATCCTTTATATTGGTCAATAAAGAAATGAAAGTGACAAATAATTCAAACGATGGGGGGAAAAAAAACTCTGCTTAAGTAGCCTCCAGCTACTTGTTAGAAAATAATAATTGACGTCATATAATTATGCGAAACTTTTAAAACATTCTGGTGATCATAACACTGTTTCACTAATTTAATCTATAAAACATGTGTAACAAGCTATTGTTATGGTCATGACGATCAACATCGCTCTAACAATCATTGTTCTATTTGGGATACGTGTCACCATGTATTTCGTAGCTAGGATTGCTCCTACTCCCGCTAAAATGACTTGATGATAAGAAAATGAGAAAAAATTAATATTGCCAAATATTTAATATTTATTGTAATATGAATACCTAAAATTTTTACTGTGTCAAAAAAATCATAAACTATGCCCACCACTATGCTAATATCCCAATTTTTTTGAGAAACAATTACTCAATCTATACTAAACATATTGTATAGATATTAATTTAATTCTAAATTTTTATGTGATATTTCAATCTAGTCCTATTGCTGACATGCAGTCCAATTGTTGGTAATTCTATGTAGCTCATCACCACGTTCACGATGTGTCGGCAAAAATTGGCCAACAAGAGTAGGTTAGAAGTTCACACAAAAATTTATAATTGAATTGATAAAATTAAAAAGTTTAGGATCGAACTAATATTCATATAAAATATGATTTGTGACAACTTCCCCTATTTTAACCTTAAACTGCACCAACATGACAAAAATCGAGGATTTTTTTGTCATGCTATGCAAATTTGAGAGTTTTTGTGACATATGTCATAGTGTCTATAATTTAAGATTTTTTTTACGGTACTTTTTGAAAAAAAAAAAAAGGGAAGCATAAAAGCCATTTACTTTAACATAAAAGCCATTTGAATTGGAGCTACAGGAGGCGAAACTGAAGGCAACGTATGAACATGCGAGAGGAGTGAAGGGACGGACCGATAATCGTTAGAATTAGACCGTGTCGGGGTACCACCGTACCACCACTCGTCTCTTTCTCTCCTTTTTCACTTTTTCTTTTATTTTTCCAAAAATAAATAATTGATTTTTATATTAATAAATTAATATATTATATATATTTGGCGATCTTATCCACACCAAACTCCTGAACCGCGTGGTCCTTTTCAAAGGCACGTGCGGCACGTTGCCTTCGGTTACTTCAGCCGGTATTATTTAATTTGATTTAATATATTATTTTTCTGGGCCCTCACATTGTAATTTAATTTAATATATTGGTTCGTCAATAAAAAGTTTCCATTTCAAACCGCACCGAAATTGACGACGGTAGTGGGTAGATGCTTAAACGCAGACAAAATTTTTTCTATTAGTTGGCATTAGTTTAGTTTTTAGTTTTTAGTTTTTGTGTCACTACGAAAATTTCTAAATTAGTACTAACGCCAAATTTATTTCAAATTAATTTTCCTGTTATAAAAAATTTTAAACTAATATATTCGCAATAAATTTATCCTCTATTTTTTTTGGTAAAAATAAATTTATCCTATGTTCGTTTATGTTTTGTTGAAAAGTTATCCACAAAAAACCGTTCGAAATGTAAGTCGATATGAAAATCGATAAATGATGCGCCGAGAAAATTAAAGGTATGAAGACTTGAGGCAATCACGGCCGCCCATGTAAAAAATGTATTGAAATGTGAAGATAACACAGATAAAATTAAACAATTTATATTCATTGCTTGATTGATGATGCCTTTACTCTAACTAGAATCCTAATACTAATAGCTATTTCCGGCGGTTGACAACGGTAATAAAAGAAAGCAACATGGCTCCTCAAATTCAGCAACATTTATTTTTAGTTTAAAACGGCCATTTTTCTGGGCTTTTATGGTCGGTAGCTTCCGAGATCATCGGCTCCACCGCATCATGACCGTGTCAGTTCCATTTCTCTATAGCCATACAGGCTTGCCTAAGGGCGCGTTTGGTAACGATTCTATTCCCGGGAGTAGATTCTGATCATAAATGATTCTTTTTTATTCTGTTCCTGGGAACAGATTCTAAGCATTTTAAGCTGTTTGGTAACTCTTCTTCTTCGTCTTCTTCTTCGTCTTCTTCTTCTTCTTCATCTTCTTCTATAAATTTATCCTATGTTCGTTTATGTTTTGTTGAAAAGTTATCACAAAAAACCGTTCGAAATGTAAGTCGATATGAAAATCGATAAATGATGCGCCGAGAAAATTAAAGGTATGAAGATTGAGGCAATCACGGCCGCCCATGTAGAAAATGTATTGAAATGTGAAGATAACACAAATAAAATTAAACAATTTATATTCATTGCTTGATTGATGATGCCTTTACTCTAACTAGAATCCTAATACTAATAGCTATTTCCGGCGGTTGACAACGGTAATAAAAGAAAGCAACATGGCTCCTCAAATTCAGCAACATTTATTTTTAGTTTAAACGGCCATTTTGCCGGTGGTGGGCTTGCCTTCGGCGAGCTCGCGGACCTCGCCTTGGCCGGCGAGCCTTCGGTGAGCTCGCGGACCGGTTACCCAGCGACGGCGGCCGGTAGCGGCAGCGGTGGCGGACGGCTGCGGCGGACTGCAACACGGGATGGCAGTAGATGAAAAAGAAGAAAATAGAAGAAGAAGAAGAAGAAGAAAAGAAAATGGAAGAAGACTTGATTCTCAAATTTGTTCTCAGAACAAGAATCAATTTTTTTTTTTTTTTTTATTCTTGGTTCTACTCTAAATCTATTCCCAGGAACAAAAATTTTACCAAACGCGATTCTGTTCCCAAACTGCTCCCAGGAACAAAAAATCAAAATCAGTCACTGTTGGGATGGTTACCAAACAGGGCCTAAGCAAACTATGTCCGAAACTATTGGTCCCATTACTTGGACAACTACCTGGTTTCTAGCTCGTAGTGATTTGTTTCAGTCGTGGCCTTCTTGTTGATAAAACGAAGCTTTATTCGTCGACACTCGTATCTAAGGAAGTAAAAATGTCCTTTCGTTTTTACCGTTTGCAAAACTTTTTAGTCGTCTTGTTGACTGTCTAGATCTGCCGACTAAAAGCTCCCAACACTCATCGAATTTTACTTCTGTAGCGTCTTGCTCACCCTCTCCAAGTCCCAGTTGTCAATCGGGAACTTGGGTACCTTTTTGTGTCAACAGCTTCCATTTAATATCACCGTTAAAATGCAAGCGTAAAAATGCACGTGATAAATGACTCAGATGATCGGCTTGCAACATGGATCCAACGCGTGAACTTAGAATGATTGGGTTTCCTGAACGTCACCCTTGGGAGCTAGAAAAAAAAAAAAAAAAGAACCTAGATTGGCAAACCTATTGATCTTACCCGAAAGCTTCCTCACATTTTTAAAATATGCTAAAATCCCTAATTCTATCCTAAGAATTTGGTAGATTCGTGACATTGGTGTACCAACACAAGATTTTCTGTAATACTAAATTTAGTTTGTAGTAAATATGACATCGATATATCGATTTAGAATTTTCGACAATAACAATCCTTAATTTTTCCCCATGACTTTTTTTGTAGGCCCGTAAATTGGAATTGACTAGTGGACACAATGACATGGAGAATTAAAAACAAGCGAGATATGGTACAGCTAGGCAGACATGATCTCTTCACAGTCGCATGTGGATCATTGTATACTTAAAGTTGTATAGCTAGATGTCTAGTCACAATCGTGTCACTATATTTCTCACAAGAGACCAACTTTATTAGACTCGATCCAATCCGTACATATATAAGAATATATTCATACTAATTAATAATAATCATGACGTGATATGATATCTTGAATTGGACTCCGCTTATCAGACTTGATCTAATCCACCACTTCAATCTATATTATGAAAAAGACCATTCTACACTACCTTATCGTTAGGACTTGCTTCATGTAACCTAATTCGAATTCAAAGTGGTTGTCTCAATTAGGGGTAATAAAACGTTCGAGTGATTCCTCATTTTAGTTTAGTAATAGATTCTGAATATGACTTATGGCGCGTTTGATAACGTTCATGTTTCTCTTTTCTTTTTTTGTTCCCCGAAACATAAATTTGTTTGTGTAGGTTTTTGCTCCTGGGAGCGGGTTTGGAATAGAAACAAGAAAAAAAAATTACTTCCTTGTTCTCAAAAACAACTCAAGAAATAAGCATTTTCTCTTTTCTTTCTTTTTCTCTCCCTTCTCTTCTCCCCCTAGCTAGTCACCAACCTTGGTGATGGCTGGCGACCGACCAAACAAGGCTTAGCGACCTCAACAGAGCCTTGCTAGCCCTCAACGAGGTTACCTCGAGCTTGTCGACCACCAATGAGGTCTCCCCTAGACTCACTTGGCCACCGTGAGGTCACCTCGCCCCAGCGGTGGCATCGCCGGTTGGTCATGAACGAGGTCGGCAATTTAGAGGAAGAAGAAGAAAAAGAAAAAAGAAAAGAAAAAGAGAAAAATGTTTAAAATTATTAATAAATTAAAATAAATTCTAAGTCACAAAAATATATGGAGTTGTATTAAATGCATTTCTATTTCGGAATATAAATTTTGTGCGGTTATCAAACGTCTTCAAATGTTCAAAACTCATCGAGGAACATAAATAGAAAAAAGTTTTTTGAATAGAAATTATTCTCGGGAATAAAAAACATTACCATACACACGCTTATTGTTCATTGAAGTTTGTTTATTTTCCCGGTTAATTCTTAGATGCTTCAGGTTTATGTTATGAGAATGAAACTGAAAGACAAACGGTGGGGTTGAAAGAAAAATAAATAGAAAAAGGTAATAAAAGAAGAGAAAAAAGACAAAATGGGGAGGAGTGAATTGGCATGGTGGACGTGGGCTCAAAATTTGCTTGTTGAGTTGGGGCTCAGCTCCGGTTATAATAGCACTGGAAGATTTTGGAGTTAAAGCGGGCTAGGTTAGTTTGAGGACTGGGCTTATATTTTTGTGGGCTAGATGGCCGGGCTGAGAATGGAAAATACAAATGGGTTGAAGGCTCCGAGTGGGCTAAGAATTTTATGGGCTGACTTGGTTAATTCGGAATGGG
Source organism: Eucalyptus lansdowneana (assembly GCA_017140395.1). Lineage (NCBI taxonomy): Eukaryota > Viridiplantae > Streptophyta > Magnoliopsida > Myrtales > Myrtaceae > Eucalyptus > Eucalyptus lansdowneana. The sequence goes on along the minus strand of CM029485.1, from coordinate 55,286,869 downwards.
TTCTAGGGCCAGTCCGGATTTTGACCTGACCCGGACCGATAGGGTCCGGGTTGGCTTCGTCGGGCCGGGTCACCTAGGCCGAATTTCTTTCTTTCTTTTAACAATGTTAAAATTCATGAAAAACATTAAAAAAAAAAAAGGAAATCATAAAAATTAGAAATTAGAAAAAAAAATATTAAAATTCAGGAAATGTATAAAAAAATTTTAAAAAAGGAAAATATTAAAATTTTAGAAAAATTGGAAAATCACTAAAATTCCAAAAAAAAAAATTCCAAAAATTTAGAATTCCTCAAAAAGGGGCTAAAAATAGTTTTTGGGTAGTTTTCTCCTAAAAGTGTGGGAAAATCTTGAATAAAAATTATGCTCAAAATTGAACAAACCTAGAGCTTTACATTAAGATTTGAATGTTTCTTTTAGATATAAATGCCTTTGATGGTGCACTTTCAAGATTTGAAATGGTTCTTGATTGTTATTTTAATTATTGTGCACTCACATGATCACTTTATTTGTTAATGGATGAGTTTAAAATCAATCCTGAATGCGTGATAATAATTTTGTTGAATTGAACAATATTAGGTACTTAAAAGGCACTAGTTGATTAATTAGTATAATCAAGATACCGACCCTACATTCCTTAGTTGCATAAAAAGTGAGGTATTAGTATACCTCACTTGGTTTATAGTCGACCCTAAAAGGCCAATGGTGACTTCTCATTTGAAAATCCTCATAGCATCATTTAAATCTAAAATTGAATATCCCAATTTTGTGCGATGTATGGGCTTAGAAGAGGCCGCGCCTGTCACGCCCCGAACCTTGAGCGCGCGGACATCCCTCTGCGGTCGATACAAATGCGACGTTCCCAGGACGCGTCGTCGACCCATTTATTTTAATGCACATGCGGAAGCGTATAAATACCCCTGACAACAAACAACATGGGATAGGAAAGTAGGGCACATTTCACAAAAACCAACTTTTATAAACAACGGGGTTTAGTTACAAAACGAGTTTGGTCAAAAATCTATAAAAGGTCGGCTCTCAAAAAGAAGCTGTCCTACGACATACTAGTCGGACACAAATGCCGATCCTTCAGACTCCACCTTCACAGACTCCGGGGCTTCGGTCCTCCACAACCACCAACTATGGACCTGAAAAAGATAAGCCCACAACGGGGTGAGACAATGTCTCAGCAAGTTCACCCCCTAAACCCCTATTAGGAAGGAAATACACTCAAGGGTGGCCTAGCCACACCATACAGAGGATTTACCTCGCCTTAGTTCCTTCCTACACGTTAGCACAATTCATATCACAATGCATATAAGTCATGCACACAACAATTGAAACGCCATATCAACTCAATCAATCATTCACAGGGGTCCATGAATGGACCTAGACTTAGAACCAGGGAAGACGGAGTCAATTTCCTGCAGGTATGCCTTCCCACTATGGGCGAACAACCCAGTTCAAGCCCTTCAAGGACAGCCTTTTAGCAGAAAACCACTCAGCCTTCTAGCTTAGAGCCTAGAGACACTCAGATATGCCAGGATGATAACGTTTTTAATCTATTTGAGCTGCATTTCTCAGAGGATCCTACCAGGCTGGAGAAGAAGAGGGGATTTAGAAAGCCATTGAGAGTTTTCACAAAACACTCACTTTACTTCAAGGGACTCTGCCCAACACATTACAATCTCCATGCCTTATATAGATTGAGGGAGGCTACAAACAAGGACCAAAGCTCACGGGTCCTAAAACTAACAGAGGCGCTGAAAGGGAATTATTCGCACGGTATAAACAGTGACAATGAACAGTGATTTCCCTAGCCTACTGCTACAGTAAAAGTGAACAGTAAACTTGCTACAGTGAAATTGTACAGACAGTGATCTTGTTCAGTAGTCTCATCCGTCACAAGCATTGTAGTCATAGTCCGAGTCATCTGAACTGTGTACTGTTGCTAAAAGATGTTCATCATATTTTTGTTCCAGTGCTTCAAGGTCTTCTGGTGAGAGGATCTGGTTTGGCTGATTTGTTGTGGATGCGGATGCTTCCTCTCGTGCTTGATCTGTCGTCGCGTCGAAGTGTCGGTAGGAATGCTTGGCTGAGGCCAATTAGATGGCTGTGCATAGAAGGATGTGTCCATGCTTGGAGATAAGGACAAAGGTCCTTGGTCATAGGGATCCTAGGAAAGAGGACCTCCCCATTTAGCATAGGGGTCTTGAGAGGACTGTGCAATGTCATCTGTGTCTGTCATTTCATGCTCCTGTGATGATGTAGCTTGTCTGAATTCTTTGAGTGTTTCTTTGACTTCTAGTGCTAGGTCATAATGATCCCATGTAGTGGGTACATTATAATTCCATACGTCTACAGAATGGTCTTATTTTCTTGACAAAGGATCCCTTAGAGTTCTCGGTATTGGTGTTCACAACATCCAACAGGTCTTGGATAAGATTTGTGAATCGAGTTTCTTTGTTGTCCAAATGAGGTTTATAGGATGTAGTACCCATAAACTGTGGAGCATTGGTGATGTGGCCATTGTTTGTCAAAAAATGCCATGGACGTCGGAAAAACAAAATAGTATGGACTTCAGGGTTCGGCTACATGATTCGCAATTCTTTTTCCAAGAGATATTTCTAGTAAGTAGGAGGATAAAACTAATTAAGAAAGTTTAAAAGATTTTTGTCACTTTCATTTTCAATGTTTCCTCTACCGAGTCCAAATATTCCGGTGAGGTTGGCAATGAATCTTCTTGTTGGAATTTCAATAGCTATTAAGTACTTATTGGTTAAGTACCATAATAACCATATGAGTTGATCAGGGAAATCATCTTCCTTCCAGATTAGAGGATGTATGAATGGATAATCTGCATTTAATGCAAAAGGATAAAGGATCGAACCTCCATTGAATCTGAACAGATCTGTGTGGCATTTCCACATGAGGTTTTCAAGATTCTCAGTGAGACTATCATTCTAGATTTGTACAATAATCTCCTGAGGATATTGCCAACTTGGCCAATCTTTGATCTTCTCAATCTTGTACTTTTCACCATGATAAAGAGCATGAAAAGCATGCCTCATGATGTATATGTTGATTTCTGTTGGTGCTTTTGGTCTTGACAAGAAGTCAGCAAGCACATTCTTCTCCCCGGCAATATGTTTGGTTTTAAAAGAATAGTTCGAGAACCATTTAGCCCATCGAAGCAGTTGAGAATTCGGAATTTGCTTCTATTTGAACTTGGTCATCTGAGGGAAAGATGCCATGTCTAATTCTACCAGGAAGTGGTGGCCGATGAGATGGAATTCGAACTTTTTTATTCCATTTTTCACTGCTAAGATTTATTTGAAAGTAGAATGATAATGCATTTCAGCCTGAGAAAACTTTCCACTTTTGTAAGCACACAGGTGACGCTTACCTTCAATTTCTTCAAACAAGATGGCGGCCCAGTATTCATCACTGGCGTCAGTCTGGAGAATTCTCTTCCCTGTTGATGGGATTTGTAATGGGGGTAGAGACTGCATGATCTCCTTAAGTTCAGTAACTGCTTTAGTCTGAGATTTTCCCCAAGGTGGAGAATTCTTCTTCAGCATTGATTGCAACGGAATCAGCAGCTTTGCAATATTTGGTACAAAATCTTTGAGATAATTAATTATCCCAAGAAATTGCTAAACTTGCTTTGTTGTGAAGTTTTCTTCAGGAAATTTCAGTAATTCCTGAGCAATATGTGTCCCTGGATAGTATGTCCCTTTGCTAAGGTGCATACCAAGAAATTCAATTTTAGTCCGGGTGATGTTCATCTTTCTTTAGGAAAGCATGATCCCATGCTTTTTCACTATTTTCTACAAACTGCTCAAGAAGTTGGCAGTGTGTTTGCTCATCAGGACTGTAAAGCAGGATGCCATCAATGTATACCGCTGGAATTGACAGGATGGGTTGGAAAATTTGACACATGGCCTTTTGGAACAAGGATGGTGCCACTTTTAAGCCAAAAGGAAGAACTTTCCATTGGAAGTGTTGGTTCGGGATACAGAACCCTGTTTTGGGTCTGTCTTTAGGATGGATGCCCAATTGCCAAAATCCTGCTTTGAGATCGAATTTGGATTAGATTTGGGCTTTTGATAGTCCAGCAAAAAGGGAATTTCTAGAGGGTAAAGGGAATTTATCATCCTGGAGAAAGAGGTTAAGAGGCTGGTAATTAATTACCAATCTCATTTTCCCTGTTTTGCTCAAAGACGTTTATTGACGTAGAAAGCTTCACAAGCCCATTGAGAATTAGAGATTTCAATAAGGCCTTGCTGCAATAGTTACGAGCATTCCCTTTGAGCTAAAACCAGGTGCTCGGGTGCATTCCCATGTGATTCGCCTTGGTTGAATTGATATCTTCATTCTTTTTAAAAGGAAGGCGAACAAAAAACTCTGGATTTTTCCACAAATGATGGGAACACTTCTGGGCAAATTCGGAATGGGATTCCGAACAGGATTCCAACAACTTCTGCATGATCAGATCTAACAGACTCATTTGAATGGAAAAAAGGCTTTGAGTATTGACAAATTCAGAGAATTGGTCTTTATATTTGAGTTCTTTTCTAGGAATGATACGAAGCTAAGAAACCTGAGTCATAATATCCCAACCAATGATCAAATCTTTGTTGGGAAGACTGGAACCAAAGATTTTAGGGGTTATAGCACATTGTGGAAAAAACTGGACAGTTATCGGAGTGATTATCACATTTGTAGAAAAAGTATCTCCTGAGGCAGAATTGAAATATCGAACACAGGAAGTCCAATATTTTTCAGGAAGAACTTTAGTATCCAAGATTGAAGAGGCTACTCCAGTGTCTATAAGAGCAATGGCAGTAATTGGCTTGGCATACTTTGAAGTGAATATTTTTACAGGGAAATGGGGACAATGAATTTGACTCGAGAAAATGTCAGTGCTTTGCTCTGAAGAAGTGAGAGATATGTGAAAAATATTTTCAGGATCCGAATCCGAATCAGTTTCACTGAGAGTTTGGTAACAAGGGATGACACAAAGGGTTTGTTCAGTTGGTTCTTCATCCGCGGAAAATAGGGATTCGATATCATCATTTTTAAGAGAAATACCAGTTTCATTCTCTATGTGATGAATTAGATGATTCTGACATTTTCTTAGAGATGTGGGTAATTAGGAACCACAGCCTGATCCTGTTACACCACAACCTCCATTACAAATTGATCCTGTCATTCCAACAGACCAAATTCTCTTTCCAACAGAATTAGCCTTTCTAAACATTTTTGACACTGAATCAGATTCGGTATCTCTTTCATCTTCATCATCTTTCTCAAACCCTGCTATTGATGCCTTTCCCATAGCACCAGTAACTTCATCAAAGAAATCTTAGCAGTGAAAAATGGAATAAAAAAGTTCGAATTCCATCTCATCGGCCACCACTTCGTGGTAGAATTAGACATGGCATATTTCCCTCAAATGACCAAGTTCAAATAGAAGCAAATTCCAAATTCTCAACTGCTTCGATGGGCTAAATGGTTCTCAAAATATTCTTTTAAAACCAAACATATTGCCGGGGAGAAGAATGTGCTTGTTGACTTCTTGTCAAGACCAAAAGCACCAGCAGAAATCAACATGTACATCATGAGGCATGCTTTTCATGCTCTTCATCATGGTGAAAAGTACAAGATTGAGAAGATCAAAGATTGGCCAAGTTGGCAATATCCTTAGGAGATTATTGAACAAATCCAGAATGATAGTCTCACTGAGAATCTGGAAAACCTTATGTGGAAATGCCACACAGATCTGTTTAGATTCAATGGAGGTTCGATCCTTTTATCCTTTTGGATTCAATGCAGATTATCCATTCATACATCCTCTAATCTAGAAGGAAGACGATTTCCTTGATCAACTCAGATGGTTATTATGGTACTTAACCAATAAGTACTTAATACCTATTGAAATTCCAACCAGAAGATTCATTGTCAACCTTACCAGAATATTTGGACTCGGCAGAGGAAACATTGAAAAGGAAAGTGACAAAAATCTTTTAAACTTTATTAATTAGTTTTATCCTCCTACTTACTAGAAATATCTCTTGAAAAAGTAATTGCGAATCATGTAGCCGAACCCTGAAGTCCCTACTATTTTGTTTTTCCGACGTCTATGGCATTTTTTGACAAACGGTGGCCACACCACCAATGCTCCACAGTTTATGGGTACTACATCCTATAAACCTCATTTAGACAACAAAGAAACTCGGATTAACAAATCTTATCCAGGACTTGTTGGATGTTGTGAACACCAATGCCGAGAACTCGAAAGGATTCTTTGTCAAGAAAACAAGACCATTCATGAAGACGTATGGAATTATAATGTACCCACTGCGTGGGATCATTATGACCTAGCACCAGAAGCCAAGGAAGCACTCAAAGAATTCAGACAAGCTGCATCATCACAGGAGCATGAAATGACAGACACAGATGACATTGCACAGTCCTCTCAAGACCCCTATGCTAAATGGGGAGGTCCTCTTTCCCAGGATCCTATGACCAAAGACCTTTGTCCTTATCTCAAAGCATGGACACATCCTTCTATGCACAGCCATCTAATTGGCCTCAGCCAAGCATTCCTACCGATACTTCAGACGCTGACAGTACAGACTGGGCACGAGAGGAAGCATCCGCATCCACAACAAATCAGCCAAACCAGATCCTCTCACCAGAAGACCTTGAAGCACTGGAACAAAAATATGATGAACATCTTTTAGCAACAGTACACAATTCAGATGACTCGGACTATGACTACAATGTTCGTGATGGACGAGACTACTAAACAAGACCACTGTCTGTACAATTTCACTGTAGCAAGTTACTGTTCACTTTTACTGTAGCAGTAGGATAGGGAAATAATTGTTCATTGTCACTGTTCATACCGTGCGAATAATTCCCTTTCGGCGCCTCTGTTTGTTTTACGACCCGTGAGCTTTGGTCCTTGTTTGTAGCCTTCCTCTGTCTATATAAGGCATGGAGATTGTAATGTGTTGGGCAAAGTCCCTCAAAGTAAAGTGAGTGTTTTGTGAAAACTCTCAATGGCTTTCTAAATCCCTTCTTCTTCTCCAGCCTGGTAGGATCCTCTGAGAAATGCAACTCGAATAAATTAGAAACGTTATCATCCTGGCATCTCTGAGTGTCTCTAGGCTCTGAACTAAAAGGCTGAGTGGTTTTCTGCTAAAATGTTGTCCCTAAAGGACTTGAATTGGGTTGTTCGCCCACAGTGGGAAGGCATACCTACAGGAAATTGACTCCGTCTTCCCTGGTTCTAAGTCTAGGTCCATTCAAACCGTATGACACGTCCCATACTATGCCACACAGTTTTGTCTCATAATCAGACGCATCTAACTCAATCAATCATGCATTCCAATTGTTAATTTCGCCCTTCTAGGGTACGGCCTACTTGAAGTTCGGCGGTCTTTCCCATTGAGCACGGTTACGTCTCTCCTAGACGACTTTCCCGAAGGAGCATAGGTCCAGAATCTACTGCGACCCGAACCTATTGTCTAGATATCCTATAAAGGTAACGTCCATCCAATTCAATTCGAGGACGGGTTCTCTTAACCAACACACGACCATTCAATCTCGGCCTAGGACACCGTGTATTGCACTCAAATGCTTCAATTAAAATAGTGATCCTGACCTATTTTCTTCGTATTAAAATATCCAGGAAGTAGTCGTGCGTGGGTATACGGTCAATCTGATCCAGAAAACTGATACATTTCCTTTTCAAACCCCACTATTTAATATAGTACTTAAAATCCATTTTCGATGTCAAAACCCGACACCCGGGATTTTCTGAATAAATATAATATTTTCATAATCATCACTCAATTTGTACAATCCAACAATCAAATGCATAATCGAACATATCACAGCAGGTTAGCACGAAATTTTGGTCACTTGGCTATCCGGTATAATTTCTAAAAAATAATAAATAATTAAATATATTCAGAAATTAAATAAATAAATAATATATTATATTTAATATAATTTAATAAAATAATATTTATAAATTCGAAATAATTAATTAATTTAAAATAATTAATTAAGGACCTAATCAAGATTACACTAATTTAATCGCCTAATTAGCCTTAATTAATTATCCACTAAACTAATAACATCCCTTAATCTAATTAACAATTAACTAAACTAATCTAACCACCAAACCATGCTTAGCCTAATCTAAAAAACCCTTAAGCATCATTAATCTCCTAAGCAAGTTTTAGTGAGTAAACTCATCGGTTTAACGTTTCGGTGAGTCCACGGCGACGGCGATGCCAAGGCGGACGACAATCCTCCTAACGGCGACACCAACCAAGGCCGGGAAGGGCTCGAAAATGGGCCACAAAGTCTCAAAGCCTTGCTGGTTTCTTGGCTTCTGTTTGCTGAACCGGGAAGGAAAACCAACGGCTGAACGGCAAGGAAACGGGCTGATCGGAGCTCCGACGAGTAGGTGGTTGGCAACCGATGGTTCCCGAGGGTCAAAGGGGACTTGCTGGTGGTTGAAACGGGTGGAGGAAGGGTCGGAATGGGGAGAAACAAGAAGAAAATGTTGAACTAGCGAAACTAGGTGGAACCAGGTGGTCCAGCGAGCCCTTCCTTCTCACCGGTGGATGGGACGGCCGGCGAATTGTTCCGGCGAGCGGTGGGGTGCTCTTATACGGACTGGATGTGCTGGTCACGGTGGTGGGTGGAGCTTGAGCTAATTCGCACGGGAAGACAACTTTTGACTCAGATCTTTGGAGAAAGGTCAGCTGGAGCAGAAACTAGCATAAGAGAAAATAGAGGGGGAAACAGGTCCGGCGGTGGCTTTGCGGCGTGCGACGGTGGAGGGGGCTGGTCTGCTCGGTTTTCTCCAGTTTTCTTGAGCTTCCAAGGGACCTCAACAATGGAGAAATGTGAGTTTCAAGGAGGAAGAAGGCTGCTGAAGAGAGGGGGACCCCAAGGGCTTCCTAGGCTCAACACTTGTCCAACACACCTCACAAGCCCCCACCAGCCATCAGCCTTCATCCTCAGCTATTCTCTCTCCTCAATCTTCCTTGGGAAGTCTCTTATTCAGAATACATCATAGTTTATATAGATGATGTTCTAGTGTTCTCATCCAATATAGAACAACATTTCAAACATTTATCTACTTTCATAAAAATAATCATACAAAACGATCTTGTAGTCTCTCCTACTAAAATTGCACTCTTCAAAACCAAAATTAGATTCTTAGGTCATTACATTCATTTAGGGACTGTAACTCCCATAGAAAGATCAATTTCTTTTACTGATAAATTCCCATATGAGATTAAAGACAAAACTCAATTACAAAGGTTCTTGGGTAGTCTAAATTATATTTTAGATTTCTTTCCCAATATAAATATCATTTGTAAACCCCTACACCAACGGTTACAAATTTTTTATCTATATCAAAATTCCAAGGAGATTTATTAAACAAAAAATTTCTCTTGCGAATTGATTGCAAATCAACCAAAGACGTTTTACAAAAAGACGTATTAAACATTGCATCAAAATAGATTTTTGCCAGATGGCAAGCCATACTTTCAGTATTCGATTTCGACATTGAATTTATAAATGGTTCTTCAAATTCATTACCTGATTTTCTCACAAGAGAATTTTTACAGGGGATACAAATATGCCAAGACCCAAAAAAGACAAAGAAAAAAGCAAAGGCAAAGCCATTGCTGAAACCTCCAATACACCACCAAAACCAAAAGGCTTGACACTGATCAAAACATGGCTTTAGATAGCAGAAAATCAATCATTCCTATAACAACACTCAATACCAAATACCCCTTTAAAATAGGAATCCATACCAGCCCTAGCTCAGCTAGCTAACATACTACCCAAAGAAACACTAGAATTACTTGCTCAATATTTACAAAAAACAGCAAAGAATGAGCTATCTAATGCCATTGAGGTAAGCAACAATCCCTCCCCGCTTGCTGAACAAAGACAAGCGGAATACAAAAGAATTTCGAATGAGGTGGTCATTAGGCCCGAGGCAACCCCTCATTCTCAAAGATCAAATTTTTTTTCCCAAAACATCTTTTCAAAAAATACTGACTGTGGAAGATGGATTCTTTGACGAAGATCCAATCAAATTCGCCAAAAACATCTTCCCAAAAAATTGGTTTTTCAAACCACACAATACAAATAAAACCATTGCTTATTATAAGCAAATTTTAGTGGAGACAGAATCAATAAGGTTCACTCACTTTGCTGACAAAAACAATATAGAAAACATCTTATACTCCACTATATCAATCAGTAAAGTCATACACCCCTCACATTGGGGAGCCTCACCTCATACATCTAGAAAATTCCAAACCAGACTTACCCAAAGCCTACCATACTCCTCCTCGTATACATACTGGGACTACCAACAAGCTTGGTGGAATGTTTTCTTCAGACAAAATACAAATTTTCAACACACTTGGTTGTTATTTTTTAAAGACAACTTTCCAAGACAAAGCCTACCAAACTGGTTTGACTCTTGGTGGGATCTCCTTGGTCCTTTGGACATAATACTACACCCCACAGTCAAACAAGGATACAAGGTTTTCAGTGCATACTTTGTACCAACACTGCATGATATAAGGTTCTCATGCCTTATGCATTTCTTTATAATATTCAAAATCTCTTGGGTAACGGCATGGGAATTTGAATACAATACATCCACCAAACCTGGTGTACCAGTACTTGTCCGAAAATACAAAATAAAATGGTGGGATGGATTCAAATTCCATGAACAAGGATCCGAAGCTGCGGTTAGGACATGGCTAAAAAGCCAAAAAACCCAAATAACCACAGCCCCATCAAATACATCATTTTTACAGGAGAAATCCATAGCAAGTGCAGCACTAGCTGCAGTCCAGAGCAGAGAGGAATACTGCAATATCCTCAGGACAATGCTCTTGGAAGTGGAAGAATCACAATGTGGATCTTCCAAATCACAAGATAGTCAAGACAGATCCTCACAGTCACATCACAGTGGAAACACCAATGAAGACGACTGTTACGAGATAAACCTAGACAAAGATTAAAGCCAAGACATCACATGACAACACTGTTATAGCGGCGCAAAGGCTATACACTGTAGCAAGATAGGCATATATTGTTCACTATTCACTAAGTATTGTTCACTTTACACTGTTCAACACTGTAGCACCTTCTATAAATACACTCCTCCGGCACAAGAGAATGGGACTCGAAATTTTCAGATCTCACTTCTCTCTTCTTCCTCCCCTCTCCCATTTGTAAACCCTCACCCTTTCAAGCTTTAAGCTTTCTTACCTTGTACCCTTTGGTCACAAAGTAAGTTTGTTTTCCAAATACATAGTTTTATACAGAGTTACCAACTTGCATAATAGTTGGTTAATCATTTCTTGTAATACAAACATCAAAACTCCCTGGAGTGCGGATTACCACCCTAGTGGATGACTTGATGCTTTAGTTTCTGTATCTTTCAATACATGTAATTTGCAATTCATATAATATAAGTTCATACCACCTTCATGGTGGTATATGAGATTAACAAACAGATCATGAAGGTGGTATGAACTTGTATTATATGAACTGAAAATTACATGTATTGAAAGATGTAGAAACTAAAGCATTAAGTCATCCATTAGGGCGGTAATCCACACTCCAGGGAGTTTTGATGTTTGTATTACAAGAAATGGTTAACCAACTATTATGCAAGTTGGTAACCCTGTATAAAACTATGTATTTGAAAAACAAACTTACTTTGTGACCAGAGGGTACAAGGTAAGAAAGCTTGAAGCTTGAAAAGGTGAGGGTTTACAAGTGGGAGAGGGCGGAAGAAGAGAGAAGTGAGATTTGAAAATTTCGAGTCCCCTTCTCTTGTGCCGGAGGAGTGTATTTATAGAAGGTGCTACAGTGTTGAACAATGTAAAGTGAACAATACTGAGTGAATAGTGTAAAGTGAACAGTACTTAGTGAATAGTGAATAGTGAACAGTATATACCTATCTTGCTATAGTGTATAGCATTTGCGCCGCTGTAACAGTGTTGTCATGTGATGTCTTGGCTTTAATCTCTGTTTAGGTTTATTTCGTAACAGTCGTCTTCATTGGTGTTTCCATTGTGATGTGACTGTGAGGATCCGTCTTGACTGTCTTGTGATTTGGAAGATCCACATTGTGATTCTTCCGCTTCCGAGAGCATTGTCCTGAGGATATTGCAGTATTCCTATCCGCTTTCCGGATCGCACGCCAAAGGCCGCACTTGCTATGGATTTCTCCCGTAAAAATGATGTATTTGATGGGGCTGTGGTTATCTCGGGTTTTCGGGTTTTTAGCCATGTCCTAACCGCAGACTTCGGATCCTTGTTCATGGAATTTGAATCCATCCCACCATTTTGTTTTGTATTTTCGAACAAGTACTGGTACACCGGGTTTAGTGGATGTATTGTATTCAAATTCCCATGCTGTTACCCAAGAGATTTTGAATATTATAAAGAAATGCATAAGGCATGGGAACCTTATATCATGCGGTGTTGGTACGAAGTATTCACTGAAAACCTTGTATCCTTGTTTGACTGTGGGGTGTAGTATTATGTCCAAAGAACCAAAGAGATCCCACTAGGAGTCAAACCAATTTGGTAAGCTTTGTCTTGAGAAGTTGTCTTTAAAATATAACAATCAAGTGTGTTGGAAATTTGTGTTTTGTCTGAAGAAAACATTCCACCAAGCTTGTTGGTAGTCCCAGTATGTATACGAGGAGGAGTATGGTAGGCTTTGGGTAAATCTGGTTTGGAATTTTCTGGATGTATGAGGTGAGGCTCTCCAATGTGAGGGGTGTATGACTTTACTGATGGATATAGTGGAGTATAAGATGTTTTCTGTATTGTTTTTGTCGGTAAAGTGAGTGAACCTTGCTGATTATGTCTCCACTAAAATTTGCTCATAATAAGCAATGGTTTTATTTGTATTGTGTGGTTTGAAAAATCAATTTTTTGGGAAGATATTTTTTGCGAATTTGATTGGATCTTCGTCGAAGAATCCATCTTCCACAGTCAGTATTTTTTGAAAGATGTTTTGGGAAAAAACTTTGATCTTTGAGAATGAGGGGTTGCCTGTGGCCTAATGACCACCTCATTCGAAATTCTTTTGTATTCCCCTTATCTTTGTTCAGCAAACGGGGAGGGATTGTTGCTTACCTCAATGGCACTAGATGGCTCATTCTTTGCTATTTTTTGTAAAGATTGAGCAAGTAATTCTAGTGTTTCTTTGGGTCGTATGTTGGTTAGCTGAGCTAGGGCTGGTATGGATTCCTCTTTTAAAGGGGTATTTGGTATTGGGTGTTGTTGTCGGAATGATTGATTTTTTGCTATCTCGAAGCCATGTTTTGATTGGTGTCAAGCTTGTTGGCTTTGGTGGTGTATTGGAGGTTTCAAAGAATGGCTTTGCCTTTGCTTTTTTTCTTTGTCTTTTTGGGTCTTGGCATATTTGTATCCCTTGTAAAAATTCTCTAGTGAGAAAATCAGGTAATGAATTTGAAGAACCATTTATAAATTCAATATCGAAATCGAATACTGAAAGTATGGCTTGCCATCTGGCAAAAATCTGTTTTGATGCAATGTTTAATACGTCTTTTTGTAAAATGTCTTTGGCTGATTTGCAATCAATTCGTAAGAGAGATTTTTGGTTTAATAAATCTCCTCAAGCCCGGATTACCCAAAACCTACCATACTCCTCCTCGTACACATATTAGGACTACCAACAAGCTTGGGACAAAATACAAACTTCCAACACACTTGGCTAGTATTTTTTAAAGACAACTTCCAAAGACAAAACCACCAAATTGGTTTGACTCATGGTGGGATCTTTTTGGTCCTCTAGAGATAATACTACACCCTACAATCAAATAATGATACCAAATATTTCGCCAATACTTCATACCAACGCCACATGATACAAGGTTTCCATGCCTTATGCACTTTTTCATAATATTCAAAATCTCATTAGTAACAGCATGGGAATTCGAATATAATACATTTACCAAACCTGGTGTACCTCTACTTGTCCAAAAATACAAGACAAAATGGTGGGATTGATTCAAATACCTTGAACAAAGATCCGAAGTGCGGTTAAGACTTGGCTAAACAACCAAAAAACCTAGATAACTACAGTTCTATCAAATACATCATTTTTATAGGAAAAATTCATGGCAAGTGCAGCACTTGCTGCAGTCCAGAGCAGAGAGGAATACTGCAATGTCCTCAGAACAATGCTCTCAGAAGTGGAAGAATCACAATGTGGATCTTCCAAATCATAAGACAGTCAAGACGGATCCTCCCAGTCACATCACAGTGGAAACACCAATGAAGACGACTGCTACGGGATCAGCCTAGACAGAAATTAAGACAGAATATCACATGCCAATACTGTTGCAGCGGCGCAAAAGCTATACACTGTAGCAAGATAGGCATATATTGTTCACTATTCACTATTCACTTAGTATTGTTCACTTTATACTGTTCACTTTACACTGTTCAACACTGTAGCACCTCATATAAATACACTATCTTCTTCCTCCTCATCCCTCTTGTAAACCCTCATCCCTTCAAATTTCGAGTCCCTTTCTTCTGTGTCGAGAGAGTGTATTTATAGGAGGTGCCACAGTGTTGAACAATGTAAAGTGAACAGTACTTAGTGAATAGTTAATAGTGAACAGTATATGCCTATCTTGCTATACTGTATAGCCTTTGCGCCGCTGCAACAGTGTTAGCATGTGATATCCTGTCTTAATTTCTGTCTAGGCTGATCCCGTAGAAGTCGTCTTTATTGGTGTTTCCACTGTGATGTAACTGTGAGGATTCGTCTTGACTATCTTGTGATTTGGAAGATCCACATTGTGATTCTTCCGCCTCTGAGAGCATTGTTCTAAGGACATTGTAGTATTCCTCTCTGCTCTGAACTACAGCAAGTGCTGCACTTGCCATGGATTTTTCCTGTAAAAGCGATGTATTTGATGGAATTGTAGTTATCTTGGTTTTTTGGCTGTTTAGCCAAGTCTTAATCGCAGCTTCGAATCCTTGTTCATGGTATTTGAATCTATCCCACCATTCTGTCTTGTATTTTCGGACAAGTAGAGGTACACCAGGTTTGGTAGATGTATTATATTCGAATTCCCATGCTGTTACCCATGAGATTTTGAATATTATGAAAAAGTGCATAAGGCATGGAAACCTTGTATCATGTGGCGTTGGTATGAAGTAGTATCCTTGTTTGACTGTAGAGTGTAGTATTATCTCTAGAGGACCAAAAAGATCCCACTATGAGTCAAACCAATTTGGTAGGTTTTGTCTTTGGAAGTTGTCTTTGAAAAATACTAGCTAAGTGTGTTGGAAGTTTGTATTTTGTCGGAAAAATACATTCCACCAAGCTTGTTGGTAGTCCCAATATGTGTACGAAGAGGAGTATGGTAGGTTTTGGGTAATCCGAGCTTGGAATTTTTTGAATGTATGAGGTGAGGCTCCCCAATGTGATGGGTGTATGACTTTGCTGATGGATATAGTGGAGTATATGATGTTTTCTATATTATTTTTGTCAGCAAAGTGGGTGAACCTCACCGATTACGTCTCCACTAAAATTTGCTCATAATAAGTAATGGTTTTATTTGTATTGTGTGGTTTAAAAAACCAATTTTTGGAAAAAATTTTTTGCAAATTTGATTGGATTTTCATTGAAGAATCCATCTTCTACAGTCAAGATTTTTTGAAATGATGTCTTTGGAAAGAATTTCGATTTTTCAGAACGAGGGGTTACCTGTGGCCTAATGACCACCTCATTCGAAATTCTTTTGTATTCCGCTTGTCTTTGTTCAGCAAGCGGGGAAAGATTGTTGTTTACCTCAATGGCATTGGATGGCTCCTTCTTTATTATTTTTTTGTAAAGAGTGAGCAAGTAATTCTAGTGTCTCTTTAGGTAGTATGTTGGCTAGCTGAGCTAGGGCTGGTATGGATTCTTCTTTTGGAGGGGTGTTTGGTATTGGGTGTTGTTGTAGGAATGATTGATTTTATGCTATCTGAAGCCATGACTTGATTGGTGTCAAGTTTTTGGGCTTTGGTGGTGTATTAGAGGTTTCGGCAATGGCTTTGCCTTTATCTTTGTCTTTTTTGGGTCTTGGCATGATGGTATCTCCTGTAAAAATTCTCTTGGGAGAAAATTAGGTAATGAATTTGAAGAACCATTTATAAATTCAATGTCGAAATCAAAAAATGAAAGTATGGCTAAAATCTGTTTTGATGCAATGTTTAATACGTCTTTTTGTAAAATGTATTTGGTTGATTTGCAATCAATTCTCCAGAGAAATTTTTGGTTTAATAAATCTCCTTGGAATTTTGATATGGACAAAACTATAGCAAGTATTTCTTTTTTGATTGTTGAATAATTTTGTTGGGTGGATTCCAATGTTTTGAAATAAACCGAACAACTTGTTTTTTGCGATTTTTGACTTGTTTGAGAATGCCACCATATCCTATCTTTGAGGCATTTGTTTCAACTATTTTGAAAGTGGATGGGTCAGCTAGATGTAAGCATGATATTTCTTTAACATGAGTCTTTATTTGTTTGACAATGTTTGTATGGACTGAAGTCCATGGCGGAGAATCCTTTTGTAGCCTTTGGTGTAAGGGTTTGCAAATGATGTTTATATTGGGAAAGAAGTCTATAATATAATTGAGACTATCTAAGAATTTTTGTAATTGAGTTTTGTCTTTAATCTCATCTGGGAATTTGTCAGTAAATGAGATAGATCATTCTATGGGAATTATAGTGCCTAAATGGATATAATGACCTAGTAATCTAATTTTGTCTCGGAAGAGTGCAATTTTGGAGAAACTACTAAACCATTTTGTATGATTATTTTTATGAAAGTAGAAAGATGTTTGAAATGTTGTTCTATATTAGAGGAGAAAACTAGAACATCATCTATATAGACTATAATGTATTATGAATAAGGATTAAAGATTCATTCATGATTCTCTGGAATTCTGAAGGGGCATTTTTGAGATCAAATGGCATAACATTCCATTCGTATTGACCAAAAGGGACAGTAAAAGATGTCTTGTATTTATCTTTTTCACTGATTTGTATTTGCCAAAATTCTGACTTCATGTCAAATTTTGAAAATATTTTTGATCTACATAATCTGTTTAACAAATCTTTTTTATTGGGTATTGGATATCTTATCTATCTAAGAGTTGTATTTAGAGATTTAATTAATAACTAATCTGGGAACTCCTCTTTCTAGTTCAACATTTTTATTAACATAGAAAGCATAACAGCTCCATGGTGATTGGCTTTTTCTTATGAGTTTTTTATTCAAGTGATCTTGTATTTCTATTTGGCAAAATTTCATAACTTCTTGATTCATTTGTGTAGGGTGAGCTTTTGTAGTTATTTTGTTTTCGGAAAAATCTTGTTCATAAGGTAAATCAACAATATGCTTCTTTCTTTCCCAAAAAGCATTGTAAAGTAGAGCATATAGTATTTTCTATGTGTTTTTGTAGGAAAGCTATCTTTTCTATGATGTTTGGTTTTATAAGATTTTCTTCTATTCTTTTTAATTCTAAATCTTCTTTTAAAAATTCAAGCTGATTTTATTTGTCTTTTATAAGGCAATTTATTTCTGAAATAGAGTGTCCTTGTAAAATATTTAAGCTTCTCTTCGTGGTTTTGTTATAAAGTTAAAGGTGATTTTTCTATTTAGAGCATGAGTTTCAATACCTTCATTAGTAACTATAAAAAGTTGGATTAATTGTATGAAAGGTGTTCCAAGAATAACTTGTTGCCTCATATTTTTAACTAAAAGAAAAGATGTTTTATAAGACATTTGATCTTTTATTATTAAGGCTTCTAGCAATTTGTATTAGATATTTAATTTGTCTCCCGAGGCTGATTTTAGGGATTCGGAAGTTTTATCGAAATATCTTGTTTGAACAAGGCCTTCTTTGATACAATTGAGATTAGCCCTTGTATCAAAGAATGCTGTTGTTTCAATGATATACCCATTATTGATTTTTATCATTATATTTATTATCTATTTCCTAGATGTTATTTCTGTTAATAACATAAGGAAGGCCGGGTCAGAAGTATTAGAAGTATTGGTGATTTCATTTTGGTCTTCTAATTTTGTCTTTCCTTTTATGACAAGAGATTTTATATCAGAAATTCCTTGTTTCATTTCTAGTTGGGTCACTTTCAAGGCTTGTATTTCTAATTTTTGTTGTTTTATTTCGTTTTGGAGATCATTAATATTTATAGGTTTGGATTGGGGTTTTTTGTTTCTATTCAGAATGTCTTTAAGATTGTAGGAAGTATTGGGCTTAGTAGTAATATTCATAGAAGATTGTAGTCTATCTAAGTATTCTTTTTTGGCTTCAGGGTCTGTTATTTTATCAGTAGTGCTGAAAAAGAATTCTTCTTCTTTTGTTAACATATTTATTTCAGGAATAGGTATATATATAGAGCCAGTGGGAAGGTATAGATAGTCTTTGTAAGAACATACTCATAGATCGAGAGCCATTCGTTGGCATCCTTCTTGTTTCTACAGAGTGGTCCAGCCGTAAGTCCCCGAGTGGTGTTAGACCGTTGGTTTAGCTCGAACGGTTCTGAATAAGGAATAGTTTCGATCTTAATTATGAGCTTACATAGACTACATCTTCCTCTAGTTCTCTACCACAAATGGACTCAGATCCAAGTCCTATACATAGAGAAGAAGTAAGGATAGAAGATTTCAACAAATCTATAGAAAATTGGGAAATTCCTAAAATACAGCTTAAGGAAATATACAAACAATCAAAATTGAAATTTTTCAAAAAATCAGACTATGTCATAGCCACCGAAGAAAGAGATGTTTCTCTTTCTAATTCCTATGAAAAAATACATCTTTTAAACAAAGAGTCCATCCAAAAGCATAAACAAAAATACAATTACATTCATATAGGACTAGTCCAAGTAGGAGTCAAACCTCTTACAAAAGAAGGTCTTAATACTTCCATTCTCTTAGTTTTACGAGATTCACGTCTCTTAAATTATGATGAGTCCATACTAGGTACTATGGAGACAAGTCTCTGCAAATGACCTATACATTTTGATTGTTACCCCAATTTCTCTGTTTCTCTCAAAGATAAGAATATTCTTAGAGCCCTAACACTCCAAATCAAAACCCATAATTACAAAGTGACAGATGGATCTATTCCTTTAGCCCTTGTCTATAGAATTCATTATAAAGCCATGTCCTCCGCTTTTGGAGAAAATGCTTTCAAACATAGTCCTCGAGGAGAAACACTTCTCCTCCAAACTGACATTTCCAGAGCAAATACGACAATTCCTAGGTCTATTAATTGGAATCAAGTTACTTTACCAAAACAATGGGAATTAGAAAACCAAATTCCCCAACAAGTTGTTCAAAATACAGATTCGACTAATGTCATTCAACATCCGAAGGAAGAGTAAACATTAGGTTTCCTAGAAGATCTTTTGACTCAAGATCTAGTTCTTCTTTTCATACTTCTTATACAAGGTCTATAAATCTTAATCCCAATCTTCCTCCTATTATCACCATTCCTCCAAGTACGCATAGAAACACTCCCACACGTGATAATACACCTTTACCTCCTTCTTCTAGTATGAATAATAATGAGACACCACCTGAACCGGAAATTAGTGATTTAGATAATAGATCGTGATTTCCAAGCCGCTTTACCAACAAAACCAGCCTGAACCAGTCCTAGAAAATACAAATTCTCCTCATCATTCTCCCACTTATTCGCAAATGATAGATGCCGAGCTTAATGTTTTAGAAAAACATTTTGAATCAAACAAGGCTTTCCTTAATAAAGAATTTAATTTTGAAAACAACAGACAAATCGTAGAATGGTTCTTCAAAACCTTTGCTGATAAAGCAAAAGATATCAAACAAAAATATTACGACTACATATATGAATATGAAGTCCATATATTTTTCTTGGATTGGTTAGAAGAACAATTCCTTGAACCAAAAGAAATAATTGTTTTAGATCATCATTATAAGTGGAAACTTGATAATGGTGAAACCATAGAATCCAATCATCCCCCTCTTAGGAGAATAAAAATACATGGAGAAAGCGAGGTTACAGCTACTCCTTTTAGGCTTCCAGATCAAGGAGACTCTCTTTATACTCACAAAGTCATTGAACAAAACAATTACACTAATCAACATTTGGCGACCATAGGAAAACAGTTGAATAGGATAGA
Source organism: Eucalyptus lansdowneana (assembly GCA_017140395.1). Taxonomy (NCBI): domain Eukaryota; kingdom Viridiplantae; phylum Streptophyta; class Magnoliopsida; order Myrtales; family Myrtaceae; genus Eucalyptus; species Eucalyptus lansdowneana. Next base: position 55,266,564 of record CM029485.1, on the reverse strand, counting down.
ATCCACCATCCAGAATCCTACCCAACTCATCACACCACAAGTAGACACTTTCAAAAAACCCATTTTTAAAGCTTTTGAATTTCCAAAAAATCTAGCCTAGAGTTTGCCAAAGTTATAGAACAAAAGAAAAAAGTCTTAGGAAAATCAAAGCTTGAGCTTGCCCCTATACTAGATACTCCTAAATTCCAATGACTAATTATAAAAGATACCCTAGACCAACCTACTATCAGTGTGACATCCCGATTTTCCAATTCTATTTTCAATAAATTGAGACGGGCATTTCGTTGGCACGCATATAGTTTCTTTTCTTGAGTCGGCCACTTATGTGAAAACTAGTCTATCGTGTGAAGCCGTTAAGAAATTCTAATGCATCGACTCGAGAATTTGACCGTAGAAGCGATCTTTCGACCAAGCTAATCTGCAAGGGTCATTACGGCACAATTAAAAATCGATTAGAGATCGGAGATAGGTCGACTCGACGAGGCATGTGATCGTGTGGGTGATTCCACCGGATCGCACAATTCGGTCGATCGACACCGGACCGACTTTTACGTCGATTAGGTACCTTGTGTCCGTATTTGAAACCTTGGGATTGCCCTGACAACCGAAAGTCGCTAATGTTTCAAAGATATACATTGTGGCTTGAGATGATCAACCACAGGTCAAATGCATGAAAATTTCTAAAGGCTACCCGGTAGGTTGGGCCGCGCTAGTATCGTACCAAAATGAAATTAACCGTGAAATTGAGATCGAATTCAGAAATTGGAAGTCTGGGTGTGTCACAAATCATTTTAGGAATATTGACTAATCTTCGGAAGATTTTTCATGTAAGCCGAGTTTTTCAGCAAAATAATCAGGGAATGGCTAATTTGGTTCGAGAAATTAGTAGGCCCGCCTTTGGTCGCGCTTTTGGGACTTAAGTTGGTTCTACGGATAAGTGAAGATGTGAATTGAAGTGTGGTGACATTGGATTAATTTTATGGACTTCAATTTAATTCAATTGGGAGATAATTGATTGGAATTGAAGGAATTGATGTACAAAGTTTCATGCCCCGCGGAAAATAAAATGGACCCATTGGAATAAGGTTGTGGGAGATAGTGGAGTGTGATGTCATGCATGAGGTCATGGTGGGCCATTTTTGTGGATTAAAGAAAAAGAAAAAGAAAAAGAAATGGCTCCTCCTTCTCTCTCCTCCCTCTCTTCTTCCTCCCTCCCGTCGGCTCCCTCTCTCCCCGATTTCTTCTTGCTGTTCAAAACCCAGCAACCGAAGAAGCTGCAGCCATGGCCGTCCCACGCCGCCAGCCGGAGCTCCTCGCCGTCGCAGCTCACCGCCGTTCGACCGCTCGCCCGCTCGCCGGCTCACGCCGCTGCCTCGGCCGCGCCTTCGTTCGCCCGAGCCTCCAGCTCGTCGTCCGGCATCCCAGCTGCTGCTCGACGCCGCTGCACTTTGCCGGGAGTCCCGCCAAAGCCGCTGCCTCGCTCGGCAAGCTGCAGCCGCCGCTTCTCCGCCGTTCCCCGCACCCGAACCGCCGCCGAGCAGCCTCCGTCGGCCTCAACCAGCAGCTGCAGAAAATGGGTTTCTCAGCCCCTTCTTGGCCCGTTTCGGCCGCCTTCCCGAGCCCGGATGCTCGGCCCGCCTTGAGGAAAGTCGATCCTCGCGTCTTCCTCGTCGTTTTGGTTCGCTCGGCTCGTTAATCCTGTGAGTTTAGCTCACTAAATCTCGATTAGACGGTTAATGATGCCCTAAGTGTGCTTAGTCTAAGTTAAGTAAGTTTAGGTGGTTAGATTAGTTTATTTGGTTGAGGATTAGATACCATGAATGGACCTAGACTTAGGATCAGGGAAGGAGAGTAAATTTCCTGCAGGTATGCATCCCACATTGGGCGAACACTCCCGCTCAAGCCCTTCGTGGACGCCTTTTAGCGTAAAACCACTCGGCCCCTTTAATCCGAGCCTAGAGACACTCAGAGGATGCCAGGATGGAAGCGTTTCTAATCTACCCAAGCTGCATTTCTCAAAGGATCCTACCAGGCTGGAGAAGAAGAGGGATTTAGAAAGCCATAGAGTTTTTTCACAAAGCACACTCTTTACTTTAGGGGACTCTGCCCAAAACGATACAACAACAATGCCTTATATAGGCAAATAAAGGGAAACAAGGACACACAGGGACCAACTCACGGGTCCAGAAACAAACAGAGGCACCGGAAACATCCGGGAGGGGAATTATTCGCACACTATGAACAGTAACTGTACTGCGAACAGTACATTCCCTAGCCTAGTGCTACAGTAAAAGTGAACAGTACTTTGCTACAGTGAAATTGTACGGACTCAACGATCTCGTCCGTCACGAGCATTGTAGCTACATACTGAATCGTCATCCGAGCTGTCTTCTAAGAGATGTGCTTCATATTTCGCCGGAGAGCTTCAAGGTCTTGAGGCGAAAGAATGGGTTCGGCCTTTGGGATGAGGATGCTTCTCCGGCCCAATGGGATGCTTCTTCGCGCCGCCTGCCCAGTGTTTTCGTCGAGTGTTGTCAGGAAAGCTTGGCTGAGGCCAGTTGGAAGGCTGTGCATAGTAGGCTGTGTCCATATGTTGGGATGAGGACGAAGGTCCCTGTTCGTAGGGATTCTGGGACAAAGGACCTCCAAAGCGTGCATAGGGGTCTTGAGTGGACTAGACAATGTCGTCTTCGCTTGTCATTTCATGCTCTTGGGACGATGCAGCTTGTCTGTACTGTCTGAGTGCTTCCTTAGCTCCAGGTGCTAGGTCATAATGATCCCATGTAGTAGGTACATTATCCCAAATATTTGCAGGAATGGTCTTGTTTTCTTGGCACAGAATTCGCTGGAGTTCTCGATATTGGGTTTCACAGGATCGAACGGATCTTGGATAAGATTTGTGAATCCGGGCTTCTCGGTTGTTCGAGTGAGGTTTATAAGCTGTGGTTCCTATTTCGAGTGGTGCATCGAGAATACCGCCATTATTTCTAAAAAAATTCCATGGACGTCTAAAAAACAAGATGGTGTGAACTTCAGGATTTGGTGTCATGGTTCTCAGTTCTCTTTCTAAGTCTTGTCTCCAACATGTAGGATGATAGAACCAATTTAGAAATTCTAAAAGATTTCTATCACATTCTTTTTCAATATTTCTTCCGAGCATGAATATCCTGGTGAGATTGGCAATGAATCTTCTGGTAGGAATTTCAATGGCTATCAAGTACTTATTGGTTAAGTACCATAGCAAGCGTTTTGAGCCGATCGGAAATCATCTTCCTTCCGGATAAGAGGATGAATAAAAGGATAATTCAAATTTAGCCCGAAAGGATAAAGAATCGAACCTCCATTAAATCGAAAGGTCTCGTGTGGCATTGCCACATGAGGTTCTCCATGTTCTCGTGAGACCGTCGTTGCCGGATTTGCTGAATAATCTCCTGGGGATATTTCGGCTTGGCAAATCTTTGATCTTTTCAATCTTGTATTTGACTCCATGATTAAGCATATGGAAAGCGTGTCTTTTGATATACATGTTGATTTCGCCGGTGCTTTGGGTCTTGACAAAGTCGCAAGGACATTCTTTTTCCCAGGAATATGTTTGGTTTCAAAAGAGTATTTTGAAAACCATTCAGCCCATCGGCAGTTGAGGGTTTGGAATCTGTTTCGTTTAAACTTGGTCATCTGAGGGAAAGATGCCATGTCTAGTTCGACCAAGAAGTGATGGCTGATGAGATGAAATTCAAACCTTTTGATTCCATTTTTGACTGCTAGGATTTCTTTAAAAGTGGAATGGTAATGCATTTCAGCTTGAGAAAACTTTCCACTCTTGTAGGCACAAACCTGTTTTTTACCATCAATTTCTTCGAATAGGACGGCTGCCCAGTATTCGTCACTGGCGTCAGTTTGAAGAATTCTTTTACCTGTTGATGGTATTTGTAATGGTGGGAGATTCTGCATAATCTCCTTAAGCTCAAAGAACGGCTTTAGTCTCGGATTTTTCCCCAAGGCATGGGAGTTCTTTTTCAGCATGGATTGCGAGGGATCGAAGCTTTGCAATGTTTGGGACAAAAACCCCGAGATAATTAATTATCCCAAGAAATTGCTGAACTTGTTTTGTCGTGAAGTTATCTTCAGAAACTTCGTAGTTCTTGAGCAATATGTGGCCCGGATAGTATGTACCTTTGTTGAGGTGCATACCAAGAAATTCAATCTCTCGTTTGGGCAATATTCATTTTCCTTTGAGAAAGCATAATGCCATGCTTTTTCACAATTTCTGCAAACTTCTCAAGGAGTTGATGGTGGCTCGCTCATCGTGGTAAAGCGAGAATATCGTCGATATACACCGCCGCAGTTTGAGAATAGGTTGGAAAATGCGACACATGGCCTTTTGGAAAAGGGATGGGGCAACCTTTAAGCCAAAAGGAAGAACTTTCCACTGGAAGTGCTGGTTTGGGATACAGAATCCCGTTTTGGTTCTGTCTTCAGGATGAATACCCAATTGCCAAAATCCGGCTTTGAGGTCGAATTTGGAGTAGATATGGGCCTTAGTTAAGCCGCTAAAGAGAGAATCTCTAGATGGTAAAGGGAACTTATCATCTTGGAGAAAAAGATTAAGAGGTTGGTAGTTAATTACCAGTCTCATTTTTCCTCCGTTTCGCTTCGCGCGCTTATTGACATAAAAGGCTTCACAAGCCCATTGAGAATCGAAACTTCAATAAGGCCTTGTTGCAATAATTCTGAGCATTCCCTTTGAGCTAAAGCCAAGTGTTTCGCTTCATTCCCGCATGACTCGCCTTTGTTGGGTTGATGTCTTCATTTTTTTTGAAGGGGAGGCGAACAAAGAATTCCGGATTTTCCCATAAAGGATGAGAACATTTCGAGCGAATTCCGCGTGGGATTCCGAACATGATTCTAACAGTCGCATGATTGGATCTAACGAGACTCATTTGGATGGAAAAGAGTCTCCGAATATCAACGAACTCGTAGAATTGATTTTTGTATCTAAGACCCTTTCCGGGAATTATGCGGAGTTGAGAGATTTGAGTCATGATGTCCCACCCAATTAGCAAATCTTTATTGGGGAGATTTGATCCAAAGATTTTTGCCTTTATGGAGCACCGGGGAAGAACGGACAAGAATCGGAGAGGTTCTGACACTTGTGGAGAAAGTGTCTCCAAAAGCGGAGTTGAAGTATCGGATATGAGGAGTCCAATATTCTTCTGGCAGAACTTTAGTGTCCAGAATGGAGCAACTTGCTCCAGTATCAATGAGAGCAATAACATTGATAGGTTTGGCGAACTTCGAGGTGAAGATTTTTACAGGGAAATGGGGACAGTGAGTTTGACTTGAGAATATGTCAGGATATGGTTCTGAGGATGTAGGGGATATGTGAAAAATGTCTTCAGATTCTGACTCGTCAGACTCGGTCTCGTTGGAAGATTGGTAGAAGGGGATAACACAAAGGGTTTGCTCTGTTGGTTCTTCGTCAGCAGAGAATAAGGATTCAATGTCATCATTTTCAAGAGACATACCTGTTTCATTTTCAATCAGATGATTCTGTCCTTTTTTCGCCTGAGGACAATTTTTGGCAAAATGTCCTTTTTTGTTGCAAATGTAGCAGCGGCTTGACTTCTTATGGCCTGTGTGGTCCTTTCTCTTGCGTAGGTATCGCCATTTCTTCTTTTTCCGGAAATGCTTGGAGCCATGTTTGGACTTTTTAATCGAGTACTTTTTGTAGTGCTTTTTCTTTCGGGAATAATGGCCACAAGTACCGTCACAATCCTGTCTGGAGCATTTGATTTTTAACTTCTGGTGGGAGCAGGCTGATTCAAGACGCTTGTCATCTGTGATGTATGTTTGGACCATTCGACGCTTCAAGCATAATTCTTCAAGGCATAAATGGACTTCTTGCTGAAGTTCTCCCATGGGAACGTCTTGTATCCTTCTTTGCTTTCCAAAGAAAGATCTTTCAACCATCTGCGATAGCTCTTTAGGAATAGAGGTGATGAAGACATGCTTTAGATTTGGGTCCGCTCCAATCGGTAGAAGAGTGAAGCATTAATCGATAATGCTTATCAAGATGCTTTTTCGAAGGGAGCATCATCTTCTTCGAAGAATTCTCTTCTTTTTAGCTCTTTGAGATCTCCGGAGTTCCCACAAAAGTATGATATAGGTAAGTCGGGCATGGCTGAAATTGGGTGACAAATGAAACGTAAGCCGGTCTTGTTCCGTGAGTCCTTGCCACCAAAATTTAAGGCTCCCGTGAACCTTGTAACAAAATTGTAAAGGACATCATTTATATCATGGTTGGTGATGAACTGTGTACCCAACCAAGTATGAAACTCTTCAAGTATTTCTGGCCATTTTGGATAAGGAATATCGTCAATGGAGAAGAATTGTTTTGATGCCATAGACACATGCCTGGCAGAATTGTTTCTAGTGGGATTACTTGTCTGTCCAAATTCTGGATCAGAATAATTTGATTGCATGTCGTAGTCTGAGGGAGTGTCAGCCATGAATATTTGCGAAGTTGGTGGAATGGTAGGGGGAGAATCGACTATTTGGCCTGAGAAGGATGAAGAAGAAGAAGAAAGAGATACTGAATCTGATGTAGTATCAGAAGTTTGTTCAGTGAACAGAATTTGTTTTTCTGGGATAACAGGATCAGGCTCAGGCTGTTAGGTAATAGGATCAATTTCTTGCTTACCCAACTCCTTCAAAAAGGATTCTAATGGATTTGATAACATCATCCGTGTCCGCCTTTCTCTTATAACAATTGAGCTTGATTCTGTAGGTGGTGTCTTCTCCTTCCCTCTTTCCTTTTTCAAGGCTTTGAGACGACTTCGTATATTTGAGTCTCTTCTGGAAGGATCTTCTGGGATATTGGCAAAAACAGACACTTGTGGTGCTGGGGATACATACCCGGTTTGAACAGGAGGTGCCAATGGATCGAAAGGTCTGAATCTTCCTTCTTCAAGAAGTTGGATCTGCTTCTTGAGTTTGTCTATTTCTGGCTTTGGACTTTCAAGATAATGGTACCCAAGATGTTGTCCCGATTCCAAAGCTTGAAGCCTTTTCTCGGAATTCGAAAGTATCTTCTTAGTACCCTCATCGTATCTTCGGAGATCTTGTTGCACATTTCCAATCTTGGAATCAATAGTCTTAAAGGCATTGTTGTGTGCTAACAGAGTCTCTAATTGCCAGTTTAGAACGGCTTCAGCAGCAGGAGTTTTCTTCTGTCTTCCATGTTCGTCTACATCAGTAGGGGTAGGTATTTTGGGAACATGGCGGTACCTGCCATGTGGATCAATAAACTCTTCTGTAGCAGGGAACGAGAGTTTAGAACTTTCCTTGACAAGAGGAGGAAAGTCAGTATCTTGGAACATGGCTATGGAAGAAGTGGGTGGTGTTTCTGCTGGGACTTCGAAGGGGTAAGAGTGTTTCTTAGCCCATTTGAGGATTGGTTTATAGAATGGAGAGAGAGCTTGCTTTTTCTGGGGAGGAGAAGGTGGAGGTGATTTTGGTGGATCTGGCGAGGTTCGGGATGTAGTACGGAACTCTGGTGGTGGAGGTGGTGCATAAGACACCATGAACTGGTATTTGTCACACTCACCGAGAGTATCTACGGAGGAATCTCCGTCTAAGTACCTTTGGTACAACTTATCCTTGGACTTTTTCGGTCGAGGAGGAGATCTTGCATGAGGGTTTACTTCGTCAAGAGAATTTATGCAGTAGGAACACTGGCAAAAAGGATCCCAAAAACAATGACCAAAATTGTCTTTATAGTAATGAACAGGATGTCCATCACCGTTGAAATGTCGAACATGCTTTTTTGGGTCTGGTTCATAAATGGATTCTGGAACACATGGTTCAATCATGAGGATGGTCTGGAATATAGAAGGACTTTCTTCCTTCTCTTTGCCAAATTTGATGGAAACAGTTCCATCTTTTTTCCTTACAAACTCTGAGTCCGTGGACTGGAAAGGCTTGTTATGCTGGTGTAGCTTTTCGTAGTTGGTGATCCAAGTATCTGGAAGGAGCTTGGCCAACGTATCCTTCGGGATCTGTCTGGGAACATGAATGCAGGACGCCTGGTCATTCTGCATGGAGATGAACAACGCATCTTCATTACCATTATTGAAGTTGAGGTCGAGGGCATGATTCTGCACTCGGTAAACCATTTGGTAATGTAAGGTTGCAGCTACAGAGTCAGCAATTTGTGGTGCTCCAGTGAGCTGGACTTGAACTTTCAGAAAAGAAAGAAGTTGGGGATCTGAAAGGGCGATGTTAAAGTTTGGATACAAAGTCACAAAAACTGTTCCGGCATTCAGAGTGGTTTGAACAGTACCGATGCAACCATGCTGGTATTGCAAAAACCTGGTGTCTAACAACGCGATTCTTGCCACTACTGGCAAGCCTTTACGACCATGGAAGGTGAGAGCAAGACGAACAGCTCCATAGTGGACATGAGAATATCCCTGTTGAACCCATTGTCTGGGAAATTCTGGAGGGATCTGAAGAGTAACAAAGTACTCTTTTCGCAGCGAGGATGGGATCTTTGGTCGAATTTAGAGGACTGAACGTACTCCTTTACTTGCTTCGGGGTTTGGTGAATCAATTGACGAATGAAGCGGATAGGTGAGAATGATGAGGTGGGTTTAGCAAAAGCTGAATAGGGGTTCATAAGAGGAAGCTGAGTTTCTGAGATCTTGGTTTCATCGCTAAGAGAGACTTCATAAAAATAATCTATCTTAGATGCATTTGAAACACGAAATTCTGAGAGTGCTGAGGAAGAAGAAGAAGAAGGAGCAAGAGAAATGGGTGCTTCGAGGATTTTGGGTCTGTCATGATGTAGGAGGATCTTCTCGCCGCTGGATTCAAACGGGAGTGTTCGCCCAATGTGGGATGCATACTGCGGGAAATTTGGGTTTAGTTTAAAGTTAAGTATGTTTATTTTAATATAAAGCCTTGATGTGACATAATAGGGTTTTTATTTTTGAATTATTTAATGATTTCGAATTCTGGAATTTATAATATTATATTACATTCCGAAATTATTAAAATATTATTATTTATATATAAAAAAAAACGGAAAAATTATTTTTGACCCTGGTTGCTCGAATTTCGTGCCGATCGCTGCTATGTAGTAAGATTTTGAAATTGATGATTGGATATTATAAATTGAGTGTGGATCATGAAAGATAGGGATATTATTATTTAATTAATTTTCGGAATAAATTTAATTATTTAATAAATTTTGAAAATTATTTTGGAACCTTATTTTCTCAGAATTTCATGCTGATCTGCTGTGCATTTAGAATTTGAATTTGATGAATGGATATGGCAAAATAATATTGATTGTGGTAAATAGGGATTTTATTCATAAAAACCCAAGTGTCGGGTTTTGATGCAAATATTGGATTTTAATGATTATATTAAATAGTGGGGTTTGAAAAAGTGAGATATTGGCTTTTTGATTCGAAATTAGCGTGTCCCCACACACGTGAGTAATTTCTGAAATATTTTTAATATGAAAAAAAATGGCTGGGATCACTATTTTAAGTGAAAGCATTGATTGAAATATAAAGTGTCCTGAGGCCGAGTATGCTTTGGCTGTGTGATAACTAAGAGGAATCGTCCTGGGCTGTTGAGCCGGACTTGCCCCTATATGGGATGCCCACGCGGTGGATGCGGGTCGCAGTTGATTCTGGGCCCATGCTCCTTCGGGAACGCCGTCGACGTACTGACGAAGCCGCGCTCCAAGGTGGGGAGGCGATGCCTAGCTATGTGCCAGTAGATAGCCAAACTGCGAGTAGGCTATGCCCTTGTGTGGCAATGAATACCAATTGGAATGCATGTTAAGTGTTGTTGATGTGTCGGATTATGGGACGGAATTGTGTGACATGGAATGAGACGTGTCATAACAATTTAGTCTTATAATCAGGACCCCCGCGGTTGTTGGCTATATGAAAGTGAATGCGTTCCGGTTGTTTAAGTTCTTATTACTGCATATGATTGAGTGATATGAACTGTGCTAACCTGCAGGAAAGAATCGAGGTGAGGTAAGTTCTCTATGATGTGTGGCTAGGCCACCCTTGGGCGTATTTTCTTTCTAATAAGGGTTTAGGGGGTTGAACTTGCTAAGACATTGTCTCATCCCGATTTTGGGATTAAAATCTCAGGTCCCTGGTGGACGGAGCGGCTAGATAGCTTTGGTTGGCCTTGAGGAGTTGCAGAGGTGAAGTTCTAAGGATTGGAGAATGTGTCCGACTTGTAGGTCGTAGGACAGTTCATTTTTAAGAGCCGGTCTTTTATAGACTTTTGGCCATAGACCTCTGTTTGTAATTCTGTTGAATTATGAAAGTGTTAAGTTGTGGTTTTGCTTCCTGCTTTTCTATCCCATATTTCATTGTCAGGGGTTTTATAATACGTTCCGCTTGCGCAATAATAAATGAATGGGGTCGGCGACACTACCTGGGAATGTCGCATTTGCATGACCATGGTGGGATGTTGGCGCGCTCGAGGTTCGGGGCGTGACAATCAGTACCTTGACCAAACACTTTGGTGACTCTGATAATGAATTGGTCACTGAGATTAATAGACTCAATTAGAGACAACCTCAGAAGCTTTATTATAGTAGAGTGACTCCACCAGACATTGCCCAAGAAGAATCATCACAGAAAATACAGAATAAATACTCTCTTGACGCCATTTATGAATGGAATTTAGATGGTGTTGCCGAAAGCAATATCATGAATATTTTAAATAACATGGTAATGCTTGCCAATGCCTACAAAACCCAGCAGGATGTTTCTGATCATGCTGTTGCTAATCTTTTAGTAGCCGGATTTACTAGACAACTAAAAGGTTGGTGGGATAATTATTTGACTGATGAACAAAGAATACAAATTTTAACTGCCTATAAAATCGATGACTTTGGCCAACGCATGGATGATGATCAAGGACATCTCATCCAAGATGCGGTGAATACTCTTATCTATTCCATTTCACAACACTTCATAGGAGACCCTTCACATATTAGAGATAGGAACCAAGATCTCTTATCCAATATGCACTGCAAATCCTTAGGAAGATTTAGAGAATACAAAGAACTCTTCCTTCAAAGGGTTCTAATTAGACCTGATTGCAATCAACCCTTTTGGAAAGAAAAATTCTTAGCAAGTTTACCCCAAATTATAGATGACCAAGTTAGAGATAGAATTAGAGAAGAATACAATGGCGAAATACCTTATGATCTTCTTTCTTATGGATAAATAGTCTCTTATGTTTACAGACAAGGAACCTAAATGTGTACTACTATCAAATTACAAAGACAACTCAAGGAAGAACAATCTCTCACCAATAGAAGTCTAGGAGATTTTTGTGCTCAATACAACCCCTCTTATAATGAAAAAACAAAACCAAAATGTAAGGGAACTTGTCCTTCTGAGAAAGAAACAAAGAAACATCACAACAAACCTCCACCTCGTAGGAATAAATAAAGACACCATAATAACCAAAATAGACCACATACCGATAGAAAATTTTTTAAAGACATTAAATGTTATTCTTGTGGTAGAAAATGTCATATTTCAAAATATTGTAGGATTAATAAAAAATTAAATGAACTCTCTCTTAATGATAATACTCTTAACCAGTTAAACAACATCTTCATAGAAAATGGTGATACTTCTTCTGATGAACTTCTTGAGGAAGAAAGTCTTCAGATTAATGAAATAGATTCCTCTTCTAACTCGATTATGAAGATGCCTCTCCGAGAAAAACCCGTTCCGAAATAAACATGTTAACAAAAGAAGAAGAATTTCTCCTTAGCACCGCCGATAAGATCACGACCTAGAAGCCAAGAAAGAATACCTAGATAGACTACACTCTTCCTTGAATATTACCTCCAAACCCAATACTTCCTACGCTTTAAAAGACATTTTGAATAGAAACAAAAACCTCAGTCCGAGACCGTTAATATAAATGACCTCCAAAATGAAATAAAACAACAAAAATTAGAAATCCAAGCCTTGAAAGCAACACAGTTAGAAATAAAACAAGAGATTTCTGACATAAAATCTCTTGTCATAAAAGGAAAGACAAAATTAGAAGACCAAAACGAAATCACCAATACATCAGATACTCCGGACCCAGCCTTTCTTATGTTATTAATAGAAATAACATCTAGAAAATGGATAATAAATATTATGATAAAAATCAATAATGAGTTTATTATTGAAACAATGGCACTCTTTGATACAGGAGCTGATCTCAATTGTATCAAAGAATGCCTTGTTCCAACAATATACTTTGATAAAACTTCCAAATCTTTAAAATCAGCCTCGGGAGATAAACTTAATATCCAATACAAATTACCAGAAGCCTTAATAATAAAATATCAAATGTCTTACAAAACATCTTTTCTTTTAGTAAAAAATATGAGGCAATAGGTAATTCTTGGAACACCTTTCATACAATTAATCCAACCTTTTACAGTTACTAACGAAGGTATTGAAACCCATGCTCTAAACAGAAAAATCACCTTCAACTTCATAACAAAACCACAGAAGAGAAGCCTAAATATTTTACAAGAACATTCTATTTCAGAAATAAATTGCCTTATAAAAGACAAAGAAAACCAGCTTGAATTCTTAAAAGAAGATTTAGAATTCAAAAGAATAGAAGAAAATCTTATAAAACCAAACATCATAGAAAAGATAGCTTCCCTACAAAAACACATAGAAAATACTATATGCTCTACTCTACCCAATGCATTTTGGGAAAGAAAGAAGTATATCGTTGATTTACCTTATGAACAAGATTTTCTGAAAACCAAATACCTACCAAAGCTCGCCCAACACAAATGAATCAAGAAGTTCTGAAATTCTGTCAAACAGAAATACAAGATCTCTTGAATAAAAAACTCATAAGAAAAAGCCAATCACCATGGAGTTGTTTTGCTTTCTATGTCAATAAAAATGCTGAACTTGAAAGAGGAGTTCCCGAGGTTAGTCATTAATTATAAACCTCTTAATACAGCCCTTAGGTGGATAAGATATCCTATACCCAATAAAAAAGATTTGCTAAACAGACTTTGTAGATCAAAAATATTTTCAAAATTTGACATGAAATCAGGATTTTGGCAAATTCAGGTCGAGTGAAAATGATAAATACAAGACAGCCTTTACAAAGTCCTTTTGGCCAATATGAATGGAATGTTATACCATTCGGCCTCAAAAATGCCCCTTCAGAATTCCAAAGAATTATGAACGAGATTTTCAATCCTTATTCAGAATACATCTATAGATGATGTTCTAGTATTCTCTTTCAATATAGAACAACATTTCAAACATTTATCTATTTTCATAAAAATAATCATACAAAACGGTCTTGTAGTCTCTCCTACTAAAATTGCACTCTTCAAAACCAAGATTAGATTCTTAGGTCATTACATACATTTAAGTACTATAACCCCCATTGAAAGATCAATCTCTTTTACTGATAAATTCCCAGATGAGATTAAAGACAAAACTCAATTACAAATATTTTTGGGTAGTCTCAATTATATTTTAGATTTCTTTCCCAATATAAATATGTTTTGTAAACCTTTACACCAAAGGTTAAGTAAGAATCCTCCACCCTGGACCTCTGTCCATATAGACATTGTCAAACAAAAAAAAATGCATGTGAAAGACATACCATGCTTACACCTTGCTGACCCTTCTACTTTCAAAATAGTTGAAACAGATGCTTCAGAATTAGGATATGGTGGAATTCTCAAACAGGTCAATAACAATAAAGAACAAAGCATTCAGTTTATATTAAAACATTGGAATTCCACTCAACAAAATTATTCGACAATCAAAAAAGAAATACTTGTTATAGTTTTATCTATATCAAAATTCCAAGGAGATTTATTAAATCAAAAATTTCTCTTGAGAATTGATTGCAAATCAGCCAAAGACGTTTTACAAAAAGACGTTTTAAACATTGCATCAAAACAGATTTTTGCCAGATGGCAAGCCATACTTTCAGTATTCGATTTCGACATTGAATTCATAAATGGTTCTTCAAATTCATTACCTAATTTCCTCACAAGAGAATTTTTACAGGGAATACAATCATGCCAAGATCCAAAAAAGACAAAGGCAAAGGCAAAGCCATTGCCCAAACCTCCTCCAATACGCCAAAGCCAACGGGCTTGACAAACATCAAGACATGGCTCCAAATGGCAGAAAACAACCAGACATTCTTGCAACAACACCAAACACCTTTGAAAATAGAACCCATATCATCTGAACCCATGCTAGCCTTTAATCAGCTAGCCGACATACTACCAAAAGAAACAATATTGTTACTTGCCCAGTCTTACAAAAGAAAGAGCCATCTAGTGCCATCGAGGTAAACAACAATCTTTCCCCGCTTGCTACACAAAAACAAGTGGAAAATAAAAGAATTTCGAATGAGGTAGTCATTAGGTCACGAGGCAACCCCTCATTCTCAAAGATTAAAATTTTTCACCAAAACATCTTTTCAAAAAATACTGACTGTAGAAGATGGATTCTACAACGATGATCCAATCAAATTCGCAAAAAATATATTTCCAAAAAATTGGTTCTTCAAATCACATAACCCAAACAAAACCCTTGCTTATTATGAATAGATCTTAGTGGAAACAGAATTGGCAAGGTTTACTCACTTTGCTGACAATACCAATACAGAAAACATCCTATACTCCACTATTTCTATCAGCAAAGTCATACACCCCTCACATTGGGGAGATTCACCTCATACACCCAGAAAATTTCAAACCAGACTTACCCAAATCCTACCATACTCCTCCTCATACACCTACTGGGACTACCAACAAGCTTGGTGGAACGTCTTCTATAGACAAAATACAAATTTCCAACATACTTGGCTAGTCTTCTTCAAAGATAACTTCCCACGACAAAGCCTACCAAATTGGTTTAGCTCTTGGGGGGATTTCTTTGGTCCTTTGGACATCATACTACACCCTACAGTCAATCAAGGATACCAAACATTTCGTAAACTCTATACACCAAATCAACATGATTCAAGGTTCCCATGCCTTATGCATTTTTTCATAATATTCAAAATTTCATGGGTAACAGCTTGGGAGTTTGGATACAATTCATCCACCAATTTAATACACATACTTGTCCGACAATACAAAACAAAATGGTGGGATGGATTCAAACGCCATGAACAAGGATCTGAGACTGCGGTTAAAGCATGGCTAAATAGCCAGAAAAATCAAATAACCACAGTACCCTCAAATACATCTTTTCTACAAGAAAAATCCATTGCAAGTGCAGCACTAGCTGCGAGTCGAACAAAGGGGAATCGCAACATCCTCGGGACAATGCTCTGACGAGCGGAAGGATCACAATGTGGATCTTCCAAATCTCAAAACAATACAAACGGATCCTCACAGTCACATCACAGTGGAAACACCAATGAAGACGACTGCTACGAGGTCAACCTAGATATAGATTAAAATCAAGACATCACATGCCGACACTATTGCAAGCGGCGCAAAGGCTATACACTGTAACATGATAGGCATACACTGTTCATACACTATTCACTATTCACTTTTACACTGTTCACTCAGTACTATTCACTTTACACTGTTCAACACTGTATCACTTTTACTGTAGCACCCGCTATAAATACACCCTCTCGACACAAAAGAAGGGGACTCGAAATTTTTCCAAGAAGAGAGAAATCTGGAAAAATTTTGAGTCCCCTTCTCTTGTGTCGAGAGGGTGTATTTATAGCGGGTGCTACAGTAAAAGTGCTACAGTGCTGAATAGTGTAAAGTGAACAGTACTTAGTGAATAGTGTAAAGTGAATAGTGAACAGTGAACATTGTATGAACAGTGTATGCCTATCATGCTACAGTGTATAGCCTTTGCGCCGCTTGCAACAGTGTCGGCATGTGATGTCTTGATTTTAATCTCTGTCTAGGTTGACCTCGTAGCAGTCGTCTTCATTGGTGTTTCCACTGTGATGTGACTGTGAGGATCCGTCTGTATTGTTTTGAGATTTGGAAGATCCACATTGTGATCCTTCCGCTTCAGAGAGCATTGTCCTGAGGATGTTGCAGTATTCCCCTTTGTTCTGGACTGCAGCTAGTGCTGCACTTGCAATGGATTTTTCTTGTAGAAAAGATGTATTTGAGGGTACTGTGGTTATTTGATTTTTCTGGCTATTTAGCCATGCTTTAACCGCAGTCTCAGATCCTTGTTCATGGCGTTTGAATCCATCCCACCATTTTGTTTTGTACCGCTCTGACAAGTATGTGTATTAAATTGGTGGATGAATTGTATCCAAACTCCCAAGCCGTTACCCATGAAATTTTGAATATTATGAAAAAATGCATAAGGCATGGGAACCTTGAATCATGTTGATTTGGTGTATAGAGTTTACGAAATGTTTGGTATCCTTGATTGATCGTAGGGTGTAGTATGATGTCCAAAGGACCAAAAGAAATCCCCCCAAGAGCTAAACCAATTTGGTAGGCTTTGTCGTGGGAAGTTATCTTTGAAGAAGACTAGCCAAGTATGTTGGAAATTTGTATTTTGTCTATAGAAGACGTTCCACCAAGCTTGTTGGTAGTCCCAAGAGGGTGTATGAGGAGGAGTATGGTAGGATTTGGGTAAGTCTCGTTTGAAATTTTCTGGGTGTATGAGGTGAATCTCCCAATGTGAGGGGTGTATGACTTTGCCGATAGAAATAGTGGAGTATAGGATGTTTTCGTATTGGTATTGTCAGCAAAGTGAGTAAACCTTGTCGATTATGTTTCCACTAAGATTTGTTTATAATAAGCAAGGGTTTTGTTTGGGTTTGTGGTTTGAAGAACCAATTTTTTGGAAAGATGTTCTTTGCGAATTTGATTGGATTATCGTTGTAGAATCCATCTTCTACAGTCAGTATTTTTTGAAAAGATGTTTTGGGGAA
The DNA here is from genome assembly GCA_017140395.1 of Eucalyptus lansdowneana. Lineage (NCBI taxonomy): Eukaryota > Viridiplantae > Streptophyta > Magnoliopsida > Myrtales > Myrtaceae > Eucalyptus > Eucalyptus lansdowneana. The sequence goes on along the minus strand of CM029485.1, from coordinate 55,249,581 downwards.
AAATTTTGATCTTTGAGAATGAGGGGTTGCCTGTGGCCTAATGACCACCTCATTCGAAATTCTTTTGTTTTCCACTTGTTTTTGTGTAGCAAGCGGGGAAGGATTGTTGCTTACCTCGATGGCACTAGATGGCTCTTTCTTTTGTAAAAACCGGGCAAGTAACAATATTGTTTCTTTTGGCAAAGATGTCTGGGCTAGCCGATTAAAGGCTAGCATGGGTTCAGATGATATGGGTTCTATTTTCAAAGGTGTTTGGTGTTGTTGCAAGAATGTCTGGTTGTTTTCTGCCATTTGGAGCCATGTCTTGATATTTGTCAAGCCTGTTGGCTTTGGCGGTGTATTGGAGGAGGTTTGGGCAATGGCTTTGCCTTTGCCTTTGTCTTTTTTGGATCTTGGCATGATTGTATTCCCTGTAAAAATTCTCTTGTGAGGAAATTAGGTAATGAATTTGAAGAACCATTTATGAATTCAATGTCGAAATCGAATACTGAAAATATGGCTTACCATCTGGCAAAAATCTGTTTTGATGCAATGTTTAAAACGTCTTTCGTAAAACGTCTTTGGCTGATTTGCAATCAATTCTAATTACTTTGTTAAAATTACCGGGACAAAGAATTTTGCATCTCCTAATAATTTGTAAGTAAGCTCTTTTTCAAAAAGAAAAATTTTTCTGAAAATTTAGTTGGACTTTCCAAATTATTTAGAAGTCATTTTCCGTTGGTCACACCAGAAAATTCTAAGCAATGTCATTTTAGGATACGTACTTGAGTCCAACGCATGATTTTTGGCACCTTGGACTGGGGTCAAGAGCACAACTATAACTGTATGAGTTCCAGCTTAGTCGAATCAACATTTTTGCCTCTTGAGTCAGCTCATGTATTTAGAGTACAGTCGGTTTATGAAAATGTTTTAGTGAAAATTGCGAAACATGTTGGGTGGAGTTGTTTAAAACAAACCTCGTAAAAATACTATCAATTTTGGTCGTTTTGAGTTTTAAAGTTCAGATGTTGAAAACATGACAACCAAAATTTCTACCAAACGTATTTTCATTGAAAACTTGTGGAAAGAAAAACAGGAAATTGGAAAATTTTCTCAGACCAAACACGTCATCAAGTTCGCACAAATTATTCTCCTTTCACACTCTTTCCTTTTTTACGAGGGTTTTCTTTATAAAGTGTCGGGATACATGTTAAGTAATAAATAAATAAAAATGTTGCCATTTTATATATCTTAGAAATTAACCCCAAAAAGCGACACTTTTCCAATTTTTCCATCAGCTTTTGGGATGAAATCAGAACAACAAAGGAAAGAACAGAACATACCTGGCGATGGTTTCGGAATCGAACTGTCTTGGATATCCATGGAGGTTTCCATGCCGTGCCGCGAGCCGGTAAAACTCTAAAGTGGAGAAGTAATTTCAAGGGGTTAAAGTCGAAGTTATTTTCTGCTCCCATGGGTCTTCTCTTTTTATAATCGACCTGGGGATGGAGCCAAAGTTCTAGCTGTAAAGACGATGTACCCTTCTCTTTTCCCGAATGACGTCCGCATTTCCAAATTTTATGACTTCAGAAATTTTATGAAAATTCCTATTTATTTTTTCTTTTCTTCCACCATTCCCTTTTTGCAAAAAACATATTTCCATATATTTTTGTTCAGTGTGTCGGCGGTGTAAAAATAATGACAAATATTACGATTTTTATGTTTAGCATGTAGATTTAAGGTTTGTGTTCCTATCCTGAGACTGCTTGTATAAAAAAGACTTTTACATCAACAGTGTACATAATATAAATCATATTTCAATGGACTTTTATCATGTACAATGGCAATGTGAAATTTTCTTGACACAAATGGATTTTACATAATCAAAACAATCAATTTTTATTTTTAACATATAACTTATACGGTAAATAGATTTGTATTTCCTTTCTTAGATTGTATGTACCGAAAATATATACATAGACTTTTACAATGACGATATATGTGATATAGATATCCATAATTTTTGTATTCATAGTCGTTATCCGTACTTTATGAACAACATGAGGAAAATCATTCTCTTCACTACTTTTTTTCTTAACTTTTATTTTTATTGCCAACTCAAAAAATCAGTTTAACATAATTTGAGCCTAAATTGCGCTAATGTGTTATTCTCACAAAAGAATTACACTGACATCTTTAATTCTACCTCATAAGGTGAGAATATTTTCATCCTCAATTAATAAAATCATCAGATACTTTTAGTTAATGTAAGTATTCTCAAAATCTTAATTTCAGAATTTTTTTTTTTAAGAATAGAATAATTGGAATGGCTAAATAACTCTATTCACATTAGACCTAGTTAACAGAATATGGAATTTATGCTTATTTTTAAAAAGTACGGAAAATGGGGAGGACAAATATTTTGGATGGAAAGTTAATCAATGAAATTAGCTCATATTTACGTTTTTTCCATGTACCGTGGGAGGGGACACGGGCAAGTCTGAAAATTTGCAATTCTTTATAAAATTATTGAGGACCCTTCTCGAATTGTACACATGTCACGGGAGAAGAAAGAGAGAAAAGAGATTTAGAAAATTATTGGAGACTGCGTACAGGAATCGACTCTTTTAATCAATTCTTATTGGATTTCTGACGTAAGTTTGTTTTATAGAACGCATGCTGGGGGCATTATAGACTTTGTCATGACCTAATAATGCAGAGCACCTTTAGGATGCTTTACAGACTGGTTTGATGTAATGCCTGGGGGCATTAGAGATTTTATCACGACCTAATGATGTAGAGCACCTTTAGGATGCTTTACAGACTGGTTTGATGAGATGCCAAACAGTATATGAACAGTATCAATCAGTGCTTTTGCTACATTACTTTGAGCAAATTTTCTTCCCCTTCACGTGGCTTGTTAGACTTTTTCTTAGGTTGCTTTTGACTCCTTTGCTCACTTTCTTGTTCACGTGAAGATAATTCAGATTTCTTCACACGTCATATTTGCTGTCGCGACTCGACTTCGGCCCTCGGCAGATATGGGAAAAAGATCCAATTTAGGGATACTTGACTATAAAAGCTCCCTCACGGTATGTATTACAAAAAATATCATCACTTCATCCTTCGAGATTGATCATGTGAATTTATTCGATCAAGATCGTGAACTCTCCAAAACTCGTACTTCGTGTGACGGCGAGAATTATCGTGATACGCATTTGTACGTGTGATATATCTTGAAAATGAGATCAGACGTGAATAACAAAGCCATTAATATTAACTATAAAACCCTTCTACGCATATATACAATGTATTTAAATGATAGCTTTTGTACCTAAAATCATTATAAACAATGCTATGAGGACATTTAAAAATGAAATTGATAAGGGGACTAAAATTATTGTCAGAACAAAATATAGGTATCAAACTCAAAAATTCCTAAAAGGATGAGGATTGTAAGTGTAAATTGTGTTTAGAAGCTCATTGGCATAAGTACCACGTGTCGATACTTGGTGTTGGTCGAGCATATTTTGTCCACTTTTGAATAAAAAAATTGTTGCCATAGGGAGACTGACTCACGGAATAAATTGTAATGAAATATTTTTACATGACCAAAACGAAATGTCGAGTAATAATGAGGATGATTTTTGCGACTTCCATTGTTTGATATACGGCAACACGTCACAAATAGAAATCCATCGTCATATATCCAAAAGAAGTTCTTTAGAACTGTTAAATAGACAAGGTGATTCGATCTCGCCGAATTTATTGGAAGTTGATTCGATCTCGCTGAATTTATTGGAGGGGAATTGACGACTTCAACCATTACATAGACCCAATCTCCTACATTAAATTTAAGAGATGAGGGCCAATAGCTATCACCGTTAGATCAAGTGGATCTATACGGTTGGATTAATTAGACTAGGATCGACATTCTCTACCGTTAGATCATGAGAAATCAACGACTGTGATTAGAACGATTTTTCTTTTTTAAATGAGCAAAACCTTGTTTTAGTCTCGTACGACTGTCTCCATACATCCCCTCCTCTCTCTCTCTCTCTCTCTCTCTCTCTCTCTCTCTCTCTCCAGTTTTCACCCTTGCTGCTGCCCTGCTCTCGCGGCGACCGTTCGTGTCCCCTCTCGCGGCCAAAAAGGAACTGGCCTTTTTGGAGTCAGATTGCCAGTTGTGGATGTAATCATTGACTTGACCTAAATCGAGCCCTCTTGTTGGGTTTAATTTGTTCCTCGGGCTTACCTATTAAAAAACCAATACGCGGAATTTTTTTGAGAAGGGCAAACCTAGTTTGAGCCTCTTGAGCGAGGCTAACCTTGAAAATGAAATGTTCTTTCCTAAATCTACCCGAATGTGCCTTTATGCCAAATTGGACCAGTCAAGCATAAAGGGGCTTGCAGACTACTAGCTGAAACAAATGGGACATACATTCTAATGTGTACATTACCATTCAAAAGTTCGTCAATGAGAAATGCATTGCATGAATAAAATATATTCAAATCCCTTAGTAGCCTATCTGAACATAAATTCCCCAATTGCCATAATCATTGTAGGTCGCAACAATGTACATTCCAATCATTATCACAACACTAATCATCGAAAACTCAAACTTAAAATTTTTTTAATACATTTTGTCAGATCCAACTTTGAATTTCAAATTTAGAATAATCGACTCTATCATGGCCATTCACTCTATTCCCCAGTTTTCTATAGGTGAAAACCCATGAGATTGAATTTGTTGATATATTCCACATGGTTCAATGAACTTAGGTCCACAAGGAAGAATTCCCCCTTCCCCCATTTTCACCCAAAGCCGAGATGGTTTTTCGGAAACCATCATACTTTCTCGGTTCGGCCCAATCAGAGACGATCGAATTTCAACATGCTTTTCCCCCTTTTTCTTGCCCCCACCAAACCGTCCCCACGTCGATCGCCGCCGTCGGTTTCGCCAAGGCTCGAGACAAAGAGATCATCGGACGGCGGTGGGGAGGGGGAGGGGGAGGAGGGGGTTGGTGAGCGAGGAATGCGGTGAGGGGGAGGCGTACGGAGGAGGAATCCGATGCGGACAAGACGCGTCCGGAATCAGAGGGGACGGCCCCAATTATTTCTCCCCGCACTGCCCCGACATTCATGATTCTCCTCTCTCTCTCTCTCTCTCTTCTGCATTCTGTCTTTCTCTCCACTGTTCTTCTTCATCTCGATCTCGTCCTCTCTCTCCTTTGACCGGACATGAGGGCAGAACCCTCGGCTCTCTCTCTCTCTCTTCCCCGCCTTTGACCATTCAAAGCTGATCCGTATAGGACGAAAAGAAACAAAAAATATCAACTCATCACGCATATTAGATCTGCATCGTAGCAATTCATTGTCGCTGCACGATCAGATTTGTTTGAGAAGTCATATCCAGGAGACAAATTTGCAGGACCCCCGTTTCATCCGATGATAAATAGGGATTTGCCTCCGCTTGCTCACGTAGGTTTTTGATCTTTTGAGTAATTTATTTATCTTTTCCAGGGTCTTTTATCTTTTTAGTATGTGATCAACTCCTGATGGCTAATGTTAAGAATATGATAAATGCTGTACTATTCAATAACTATAAAATAAAATTACAAGAAATATTTTTCAAAGAACATCAATTAAGAAAGGGCAAAAAGAAGAAGAAAAAGAGCCAGTGTAACAGCGAATGGGCGGGCTCGAAAGTGAATGGGCCGGTTCAGGCCCACAATCAGGCACGAGTTCTCTCTTTCTCTCTCTGTCGAGAACGTCGCCGCTTCTTCCACTTTCAGCCGCCGCGCCGGCGAGCTTCGCGACCGCCGACGGCGTCGCGGTTTCCTGCCGCTTTTCGTGCTCCCGGCGACCGGAGATATCTGCGAAGAGCGATGAGCAGAGAGAACGACGATGCGTGGCGAATCGTCCACGTCTCCGGCAGGCCGCCGATTCCGCCTGATCAGCAACTCACAGGTATATTCTTCATGGACGACCGACCGAATCCTGAGCGAAAGATCCGAATTTGACGTGTTGCTGATGTGTTCCGCACTTCGGAATTGCCGTTTCGTTGCGTTTTTTTTCCCTTTTCCTGCAAGCAGTGAACGTGGTCGCAGCTCAGAATGAGCAGCCGAAGCTCACGAACACTATCATGAGGTCAGTCTCAGTGTCTTACTTTGGATTTATGTGTTAAAGCTCGTTCTGCGCTTCTCAGAGATTTCTGTTTCGTATATGGTTTGATTTTCCGCTCAAATTTTTTTGGGAATCCGTTGTTTGATTGTTGGTTAGGCGTTTGATGGAGGACCTCCACCACGTGAAGCGGGTGAAGAAGAAGTGTCCCGAAGGAGGTACATTTTTTGTTCATAAGCATATCGGTGTTATGTTTGTCACTGGTGTGATTGGCCACTTAATGATATTGATATTTGAACATCATTGTTTCTTGCATCTTTGAAATTGAGGAACAATTTTTGCTGCGCATGTCGGTTATGGAATTCGAAGATTTGTGAAATCATAAGGCGAAGCTTTACTCATTAAGTGAACATAAGAATAGTTGCTTAACTAGGTCTTTCTATCGCCTTTTGTTTACAGGTTACCCTTCAAAAGTTTAAAAAAAAACCATTGAAATGTTGTTGTCATCATGTGAGGGTTGTTTAACAGGAACTATTTCATGCAAAGAATTAAATGTCTGTTGTTTATACTTACGCCTGTAGTTCTTGATCAGACATCGGTCCCAGGTATTTACTGCTCTTTAAGTAACATAGAAGAGGGAATAGAATCCTCTGACTCCATGCACAGCAATTGTCATCCGATCAAAGATATTATATCTGAACTATTTAAGCCCCAAAGTTATGAGAAAGCTTTGTCTGCATTGGAAGCACCCTAAGTCATTAACTTGAATATAACAAATCAATGAGCATTAGATAAATAAAGTCATATTCACATCATCTGTGTAATTGCTCAACAAGACACTTTTAGTCCTAAGCCACACTTGAGTGATGAAGCTGTGGTTTTTGTGGATGGTTTGCTTACGTTGTGGGGAGAATGACGGGTGCTCCTTGCCTCCTCCATTCTGCATGCATGTCCTGAATTTTCTTCTTATACTGCTGGAAATTCTTTTGAGGGACTATTATGAATACAAAATGCCTGATTCAGGAAGAATGTTATCTGATGAAACTCAAATGCTACCATTGGTTTCTGGTCTTTAGCTTGTTTTCTAGTATGTATTAGTTATGCAAGGCATTGAAAAACCTGATGAACAATTATGAAAACAACTTGTATTGCTTGTTAATTTAAAGTTTGTCGTTTTTGCCTTATCAATCATGAAAATTGATTGAATAGGATTACAATACCTCTTATGTGCACATAATGTGCAGAAAAGGAACATTAGCAGGAAGTAAATAGGATCGAAAGATCAGAAAATTGAGAAAACAAGAAACCAAACAAAACAGTGGCCCACTCAATATACGGTAATTTGCATTTGAGGATGAACTGGTAATTGTCTCGAAGAATCTTCTTATTATTTTCTGTGCAAGATCGATTTGATGGAAACCTGGGATAGGTGTTTGTATTTTTTCATCAACAAATCATCTTTTACCTGCCCAGCTTTTCGGCACTTCTTTAACTGATTCTTTATGTATCTCTTGAACTGTCTGGTTGTTGTAATGGTTTTGACAGGAAAAATTCAGCTATCAGTGATCTTATGTCTGGCTCCCGAAAATGGTGATTTAGATGGAATTCCATGTGATGTGAAGGATGTAATTAGTTCTTATCAGTTGAGTCCTTTTGTGGCAAAAGTGGGTTGTTTTCTTGTCAGCATTTCATGTTGATTTTACCATGTTTTACATTATCTTCAATAACTTGGAGAGACAACCATATGCAACTTTGACAAGTTATGGTATCTGTGAATAATGATGTTTACTCACGGAGCATCTTACCCTACCATGGACCACTAGCATATTTGACATCTGTCGATGCCTTTTCTCTTCTCCCATTTTCCAAGTTCTAGAAAATTTTATTTCACGAATTCTCCCTCCTTTTTTTTTTTTCTTTTTATGGGACATCTCATTTAAGTAACTAATGCATATTGGGTGATATATCTATATCAAAGTGTCACTTAGCTGAAAAGAGTTCTTTCGCGATGATCTCCTTTCTGCTACTTTAGGAGGTAAAGTTGTGTTTATGACCTAAGTGGACCACTATGGGCTTCGCTTGGGAATTTCTTTTGGTCTTTGTAGTTTTTTTTTTTTCAATGCTTTATAGGCTATTTATGCCAAAGAGGGCTTCTTGGTATTGGTTATTGTGCACTGATATTGTTTGCTCTATTATGTCCACACATCCAGTGAACTGCACTTTCAAGTAAATAAGTAGTTGGAACATCTTTACTGGTCGATAATAATGAAGCAACTGCAAACATCTGTATTGTCAATGGCATTTAATTCTGTAACATAGCACTTCAGTGGCTGGATAGGATGTCACTGTATATATAGATCAATTTGGCTTTCAAACCGTGATTGTGAACAAAGTCTCTATTTTCCATCATTTTTATTTTTCATCATGTAACTTGTCTTTTTAAGTTCATTATGGCATGAAAAGAAGCCATATCCTATCTAATATTAGGTGGAATTGTGTATCCTTCTCAAATCTTTCAAAGTACACGGATGATTTGATATTAGGAAAGTCTATTAGTTGTTAATAAAATTCTAAAGCTTTATTTTCTGTATATCATGCTTATCTTCATCAGTGTATATTTGTAATTCAAATATAAGCATAAGAAGATATACTTTATAAGAACTCCCTGTAACATGAAACCTGAAAATGGCGTTGTTTCACTTCATTATGTGATGGCAAAGTGGGATTTTGTTCTTTGTGCTTATTCTTGCTAATTTGTGATAGGTCTGCAAATATGCTGCCTCGTCAAAGGAAGAGTGGGTAGAACAGTGCAAGGTATGGCCCACCTCATACCATCCACCAACCTAGTACATCTCTTTTAAATATTCCCATCAGTAATGGTAATGCATGTTCATGTCGTAAGATCAACATATTGCCATCATGTTTTAGGACATTTTTTGCTCGTTTAGGGTATTTGCATCAGCTGTGCAGATGTCTCTGATTCTAATGTTGTCTCAATTAAAGGGGCAGGTTGAGGTGGTTTTTCCAGGATAACTTTCTTATAGATTTTGATATTCTATTGGGCAGCATTGGGTGTTCATTTTATACTTTTTACCTCCTTCAGAATTTATTTCCAAGCAGATAAGTTGGAAGTGGGAGTCTGAAAACCAAAGACTTGCAAAGAGTTGCAGTTTGAGTGGCCATCTCAAATCTGATAGGCTTTGTTTTTAGAAACTTAGGATGTGATTGATTTTACTTCATTCTGCTGAGTTATATTAGTTATGGTTGCATCTGTACTGAGAGGATTTTTGGGTTATATATAAACAAGAGAAGTTACTTTCAACGAATAACTAATTAAGCCATCTCCATCATGCATAATGGCTGCTAATGAATCTTGGCTAGTTGGTTGGAAAACACCCTTTTTAAGGCACTAGGCCAGGTTTAAGTCTTATCATTCTCCTCTCCCACCTTTTGCAGTCAAACGTAAGCTCCACCTCTTTGTGTGACTCAATTCAATGGAGTTTGTGCAAATATTTGACCTTTATTTTAGCGTTTCCGAATTTTACTTCTTGTCATTGATCACAAGGAATTATTTGTTACTCTATATTCATGTGTATAATGTGCATTTATACATACCCTATGTCATTACTGATTTGTTCTCTTAACTTCTGATTTTCGACATGGCAGCAATATCAGTGGCATAACTGGGTTTAGTGATGAAGACTCACAATCGGTTGTAAGTTTTTATGAAGTATGCTCTGGAATTGGCGAAATCTCATGGTAATGTGGTAAGGGTTCAGTGTATGCCCTTGACTTGTGATTAAGAAAATTTACCTTTGATTGATTTCATCAAGTTCGCAGCTAATTATATCTCTGACTAGTCAAGATCTCAGAGTTCTTGAATATGAGTACTAACCTGGCCTCCCATCTTACCAAATAAAAAGAGAAGAAATTCTCTTATACATGGCAATCATTTCTTTCCGAGCGTCATACTGCTTTGACATTTTGTGAGACAATTTGGCATGCTCTAAGGCCTTCCTTTGGTGCTACTTCATATTTTCCTTTGAATCAGTATTATATGAAGTAAAGCACATCCAAGTATATGTTCGACGAGTATCATTTCTAACTGCTCCAGTGTTTGCACTTTCAACAATTTTCCCATCAAGCCATAGAGGACTCACCATAGCTCGCATTAGCTTACAAGAATCATTTTGGGTTCGGTAACAAGAAGTGAGATTTACTTGTTGCAATTAACTTGACAGGAATGTGAAGTTTTTATGTGAAAGTCACGTTTATTGACTTTGGAACCAAAAAACAAGAAGAAAACTGTTTTATAATAGTGGAGAACAATCCGATCATTTTGAAGGCTGGGTCCTTTAGACATTTAGCCCCTGAAATGTTCATGCATAGATGTTGTAAAATAGATGTTTCGTGAAGGAAATGTAGTACTTTATGGTGCTCCCTAGCTGTGCATCCAATTTTGTTTTAAGCTGGTGTGGAACCTCTTATGTTGTGGAAATTGCGCAAATTTTGCCTTTGTTACACCCTTCTCTTGTCTATAGGTGGTCAATGCTGCGGCAGTTGTAGATCCTCTATCTAATCAAGTGATTGCAAAGGCATGTGATGAAGTCTGCTCTTGGCAAACTCCAGAAACAGAAGTTGGTGCTGAATGTAGTAGTTCCACCAAATCTTCTGCTGAAATGACTGGATGGATAAAACACGAATCATGTCTTCAACACTGTTCCTCAGGTGGGGCAAAGCAAGTTGAGACATCCATTTCTTGTGTACATCCATGATGGTGGGTAGATGAACAGACTGGCAGGAGCTCTTCATTTTGGCACCCATTGCAACATGCTGCGATGGTGGCCATTGAATCATCTGCTGCCAGGGACAGATGCTTAGTCCCTGATGTGAGATACAAAGATGAAGCTACCAAAGAAGGGTATATTCTATCTCCTGCAAAATCTCAAGCAAAAAGACGGAAAACTGATGGCAATGACATAAGCTTTCCCTCTATATGTGAAGGAAATCCTGGCAAGCCTTTCTAGCATGACAATGGCATCTAAGTATCATCTGCTTCGTTGTTATAAAGTGCACGATCTTTTCTCAACATTTGCAAATATCATCATACGATTTCATCTGTTATTGCTCAACTCAAACTCCGATTAGCTCTCAGATGGTTGGTTGGGTGCATGTTATAATCATCCCTTAGTCAATTTCATTGTCTTGATGGACTTGGTAATAGTCAACTCTGTATATGCGATTTATTAAGTGAACACCTTTTGATGACAATGCCTACTCAGCCAGTAATACATGCACTGTCCACCAATTAACTAGTTGGCACTGAAGATGAAATGCTCGAGGATTATTTGGCTCTGAACATATGCAACCAACTATTGCATTTGATTCTATAGATTGATTCTCTTCTGCTCCTTTGCAATTAATCTGACGATATTTCATTTTGGCACTGACATCTATATCATTGTGGGAATTCAGGTCGACAATGATGATAAAACTGATACTGCTCATGGAAATGGTGATCTCTCTATTAGACCGTATTTATGCACTGGCAATGACATCTACCTTGTTTGGGAACCATGCACAATGTAAGTTAAACAAATCAGCTGCAACTGTCTGGTTTGGTGCTTGTGCAGCCTATTGGGCTCTTTACCCTTTGCCCAAAATATCTGAGATTCTGCTTGGACAGTACTGATTCTTTGCACATGCACTTTGCATTCCTGTCCTCTTTGTAGATTAGATATTTTTCACATTTGAGATCTGGAGAAAATAACATGGGGAGTTGCAATTCATTTGGCGTAACAAGCATTAAAGAGTTGTAGATTTTTTGAAATAGAGTGATGAAATTCCTGATATTGAACTTTTCTGCTACGTCTTGTCTTGTTTAAGGTGTGCGATGGCACTTGTGCATCAGAGAATCAGGCGTGTGTTTTACGCTTTTCCAAATCTGAGTGCCGAAGCGTTGGGCAGTGTTCACCGGCTACAGGGGGAAAAAAGCTTGGATCATCACTATGCGGTGTTCAGGGTTGTGGTGCCACAGGATATCCTCGACAAATCCAAAACATCGATATCTGGGAGCCGAGAATGAGAATGTCGAGTTGAGGATGCCTTGAATTTTGCAGGAAGACGATAGTAGGAATATTGTATTGCATTATCTATCTTCTTGGTCATCAGATTTTGGACTTCTTTTCCCCCTTTCTAATCTTGTTCGAGTTATGTATTGCATTTAGATGCCCATATTTAAGTGGTAGATATTCCACAGTTATTATAAATTTGGCCCTCGTGCTTTATTCTTATGGGCGAGAGAATAAAATATGCAAAGCAAGGAACCAGATAGATGGTATAGTAATTTGGAAGAAGCATCTGAAAGACTCGCTAAATGGCTTTAGGAGCAGCGACTTGCGAGTGTAGCATGTTGCTGAGCTCCATTATCATGTATGTTATGGCCTCCTTGACCCTTTTTTGAGATGTCTTGTTGAGTTGAATTGCCCACTGGCTTGAAATTGGCTTTAGGCTTGGGCAACTTCTTTGAAAGACCCAGTCTATAAATAATTCGAATAGTTCGTGATCCCTGTCCTTACATTGCCTTGTAATGATGCATCTCTCCTCTTCTAAGATCTTTTGAATTATTGTGTAACTCAAAAATTTTTATAGCAAGGTAATTTTTGCTGATTATAGCTCGGGTAGGTCATCGGTAAGTTATCACAATACAACAGTAGATGAATTTTACTTATATTTGAAGCTATGACAATGGAATCTACAACTTATGGTGCAAAAGCCTTTACAGCCGAGCCAAGAAGAGGATACACGATAGACGCTACTTAAATGAAACAAAGATTGAATTTGCTTGAACTTTTTCCAGACCGTGGAACATCTTCTTATTCTTCAAATCTTTACACTCATTTTGCAACCTGCATCGAGAGAGAGACTTGGCAAATTCTATACACGAAAGGGGTCCTTCGAATTTCTCGGCAAAATTCACTTCGATGTCGAATCCTAGATTCGGCTCATATCGAGATGTCGAACATGTTCTTCACCAAGTTGTCAGTCATGGCTCATATCGAGATGTCGAACATTTTCTTCGCCAAGTTGTCCGTCATCTGATTCACGACTTCCATGGCGCATTGTATGTCCAAACTCCAATTCTCGAACTTACCATACAATGCGGATGGGGATGGGTCCTTGGTAATTTTCGGCTCATATCAAGAATTCAAGTTAAGTATCAATGATTTTGATGAAGACGAGGACTTAAAACTGATGGTTGAAAAATAGGGATTTTTTATTATAAATTTTTAAATTTAGATACGTGTGATTATGTCTACATCCTTCAATCCTTTATATTGGTCAATAAAGAAACGAAAGTGACCAATAATTCAAATAATGGAAAAAAAAAAAACTCTACTTAGGTAGCCTCCACTACTAATTACAACATTCGTTTTTTTTTTTTTAATATGTCAATTCCGAAATTTATAGATGTAAGTCCACCTTTTCCGCTTTACAATAATAATAATTGACGCCATATAATTATGCGAAACTTCTAAAACATTCTGGTGATCATAACACCGTTTCACTAATTTAATCTTTAAACCATGTGTAACAAGTTTTTGTTATGGTCACCACGATCAACATCGCTTTTACAATTATTGTTCTATTTGGGTACGTGTCACCATGCACTTCGTAGCTAGGATTGTCCTTGCTCCCCGCTAAAATGACTCGATGATTAAAAAAATAAATTAATATCACCAAATATTTAATAGTTGTTGTGATACGAATATCTACAATTTTTACTATGTCAAGAAAATCATAAATTATGCCCTCCGCTATGCTAATATCCCATTTTTTTTTTTTTTTTGAGAAAAATTACTCAATTTGTAATAAACATATTGTATGGATATTAATTCAATCCTAAATTTTTGCATGAAATTTTAATTTAGTCCTATCACTGACATGTAGTCCAATTGTCGGTGTTAATTCAGCAGCATGCATTTATATACGGTTACTAGACAAGCCCGCTACTCGATAATCAATAGCACTTCTCCACTTTTCACGTCTAGCAATGGCCGATACTTTCGTAACTTGGGGATCGACTTCCCAATGTTTAAAACGGCCCATTTTTCCCGGCTTTTGTGGTCGTAAGCTTCCGAGATCTTCGGCTCCACTACACCATGATCATGTCAGTGCCATTTCTCGATAGCCATACAGGCCTGCCCAAGCGAACTGTGTCTGAAACTATTGATCCCATTACTTGGACAATTACCTGGTTCCTTTTTTTTTTGGTCGAAAATTACCTGGTTCCTAGCTCGTAGTGATTTGTTTCGGTCGTGAACATCTTGTTGATAAAACCAAGCTTTGTTCATCGGCACTCGTATTTAAGGAATTAATAATTTCCTTTCGTTTTTACCGTTTGCAAAACTTTTTTAGTCGTTGATTGTCTATATTTGCCGACTAAAAAGCTCCCAACAAAATTTTACTTTTATCACGTCTTGCTCGCCCTCTCCAAGTCCCAGTCTTCGGTCGGGAATTTAGGCACTTTTTTGTGTCAACGACTTCCCTCTAATATCCCCGTTAAAATGCAAGTGTGGAAACACATGTGGCAAACGACTCGGATGATCGGCTTGCAATGTGAATCTAACGGGTGAACTTAGAATGATTGGGTTTTCTGAACAACGTCGTCCTCGGGAGCTAGATATAAAGAAAATGAACTTAGATCGGCAAACCTACTAATTTTGCCTAAAAACTTCCTCACATATTAAAATTATGCTGAATTCCCTAATTTTATCCTAAAAATTCAGTAGATTTGTCTCATTAGCATACCAACTCAAGATTTCTTTGTAATACGAAAATTAGTTCATAATAAATATGAGGCCCGTTTGGTTCAGCATTCTCAAGGGACTTTGAGCCCCCAAAACCCCTTGGGAAAAATATTAAATGTTTGGTTCAGCAATTTAAAGTGTCATTTGCCCAATACTAGCATTCCAAATGCTAAAAGCCCAAAGGAGGTAGGGACCTGCTTTGGGTTTTTCAGCATTTTCGGAATGCTATATAAGGCTTTAATGATTTTTTTTTCTTTCAATATTACCCTTATTGAAAATTTTGTTTTCCTCTTTTACCCTCAAAAGTTACTGTTCATTGTCTTTCTCCTTGGACTTGTAGCTCAGCCGGCGAAGCTTAGCCGATCGGCGCTGATCGCTGGGAAGGGTAGCTTGACCACGCATAGGCGTCGCCTGGGTGGGTCGTGCGACCCAAGCACCGGCGTCGCCTGGGTGGGTCGTGCGACCCAAGCACCGGCGTCGCCTGGGTGGGTCGCACGACGGTGACCCACGCATTGGCATCGCTTGGGCGGGTGGCGCGCCGCCGCCTCCCCCACCACAACCACTAGCTGCCTCCCGACCATTTCACCTTTGCTTCAACAGATCCTTCTCCTTTTTCCTTTCTTTTTTTCCTTTTTCTTTTTACCTCAAAGCTACTTTGCAAAATACACCCAAATAAGAGTATCCAAACACCATTGCCTTCTTCAAATGCCCATTCCTCTAAAGATATTTGGAGCAATTTCCCCAAAACTGAACCAAACGGGCCTTGACATCGATATATCGATTTAGAATTTTTGACAACAACAATCCTTAATTTTTTCCGCGTAACTTTTTTCACAAGCCTATAAATTGGAATTGTCTAGTGGACACAATAACACAGAGAATTAAAATACAGGAGGGATATGGTAGGGTTAGAGCACACATGATCTCTCCACAGTCACATGCGGATTATTGTATACTTAAAATTGTACAGCTAGATGTCTAGTCACAAGTATTTATCATGGGGGACCAACTATTTATTAGACTCAGTCCAACCCGTAAATAAATAGGAATATATGCACACTTATTAATAATAATCATAACGTGACATGATATCTTGAATCAAATTCCACCTATCAAACTCGATCCAATCCGCCTCTTCAATCTATCTTATACAAAAGACCATTCTACATTATTGTAGTAGTTGCTTGATCTAACCTAATTTGAATTTGAAGTGGCTATCTCAATTAGGGGTAATAAATCATTCGAGAATGCCTCATTTTATTTAGTAATAGATTCTAAATATAATTTAGAGTGCGTTTAGTAACGTTTTTGTTTCTCTATTTTTTGTTTATTTATTCCTGAGAATAGAAATATACTAGAAATCCGTTTGTGTAGGTTTTTATACTTGGGAATAGATTTGGAGAAGAAACAAAAAAAAAAAAATTATCTCTTTTTTTTTTTTTTTTTTTTTTTTTTGGGTAAAGAAAAAAATTGTCTCTTTGTTTCCAAGAACAACTAAAAAAAAAACAAGCATTTTCTCTTTTCTTTTCTTTCTTTTTCTCTTTCTCCTCTTCTATCTCTAGCTGATCGCCGGCCTTGGCGATGGCCGACAATAGGCCAAACAAGGCCTGGCGACCTCACCAGAGCCTCGTTTGGCACCGGCGAGGTCCCCTCGAGCTTCGCCTAGCCACCGCGAGGTCGGCGTCACCCGGCTAGGTGATGCCGACCTCGCGATGGCTAGGCAAAGGTCAGGGGCACTCTCTAGCGACTAGTTAGAGGAAGAAGAAGAAGAAGGAAAGAAAGTTAAAAGAAAAAAGGGAGAATCTCAAATAAGGGTCTAAAGTGGGTTCATTTTCTCAAAAAAGGACCCAAAGTGGACACTGTATCAAATAAGAACCCAAAGTAGCTAATTTAGTTTCAAATAAGAGCCCAAATTTTCAATCTTATTTACAGCTTGGGGTAGTTTTGTCCAAGAACATTTTTTCTTTAATTTTCTTTTTCTTTCTTCATCTTCCTCACACCTAAGTCTACATTGCCTCCTTCTTCAACACCATAATCAGGCCCCTACCCGGCGACCTCATGAGCTTCATGTCATCACATAGTTGGTCCTCATGACAAGAAGTCAGATTGGAGTTATTTGCTACTAGCCATCTTCTCGGATGTTAAAATCCTCAGTTCCTCAAGATGCATCAAATCTCAGCTCGCCTGTGCTTAGCATAAAGCTCAAATTGACCTCCATCTGACAACTACGATGTTGGATTTTCTATTAGGAGCAATGATTGATGAGGTCGAGAACTCGAATAGAACTTGTCAAAGGCGGCAATGGGGCAATGAAGTACAATAGTTTCTACAGTTAATGATGTCAGATACGACTAATGATCAATCTTAAGATGGGGTATCGATTGAGGAGAAGAGCTGTGTTGATGAGAATGGCAAGAGTGTGAGTGGATGCCTCCAGACTAGGGATTATTGAAAGGAGCCATTGGCATTGCAAAGGGGAAAGGGGATCTTTGAAATATTGAATTTACGCAAGAGAGGCAAACCCAAATTTGAAATTGATGAGACAAACTATTGCCGAGGTTGAAATAGTCACCAGCTGCAACAAAATTGTTCTTTGGTGGTCAATTGTTGATCACCAAGTGTGTTAATTGAATAGAGGCATAAGTCAGTCAAACAAGACGATCTGGCGATGCTTGGATATTGCTGCTTTGTTGTTGGCAAGCAGGATCGAAAACAACACAAAAAATTGCAGTTGCTGGGTTAGCGGAAGGCCTAGAATAAGTGGAGTTTGATGCACTCTCAAGGCGAGAGAAATACGTTTCCCAAGGGATTAGTTGCATAGCTTGGGAGTTGGACAAGAAGTTGAGTCTTAGCAAAAGTAGATTCATATTATGGCTTTGAGATCAAAATTTGCGATGAATGTTGGAATAAAAAGAACTTATTTTTGAATGCTCATTTTGGCTTCGTGGAATTCTCTACAAACCATTTTGAGGAGTGAAAATTAAAATTTTCGACGAGTTAGACTATGTTGTAATGGCTCGTGTTAAAGAAAACCCAATCTTGGTCATACAACGAGATGACATAGAGAGTGATGGAGGGGCTGAATGGAGGTGATGTAGAGAGTAAGAAAGATGAAGAAAGAAAAAAGAAGCAAGAGAGAGACAAAAAATAAACAACAATGTTCTTAGATAAAGGTGCCCTGGCTATGAATAAAATTAGAAGTTCAGTCATTAATTGAGAGTAAGTTAGCCATTTCGGGTCATTATTTGAGGTAGTGTCCACTTTAGGAAAATGGCTCCACTTCAGTCTTTATTTGAGATTTTCCCAAGAAAAAATATTTAAAATTATTAATAAATTAAATTAAATTCTAAGTCACAAAAAATTTGGGGTTGTACCAAATATGTTTATGTTATGAGAATAAAAATTTTGTGCAAGTACCAAACATCTCTAAATGTTCAGAAATTCTTTCGGGAACAAAAATAGAAAAAAATTGTTTGAATAAAAATTATTCTAGGGAACAAAAATGTTATCATACGCACCATTATTGTTCATTGAAGGTTGTTTATTATATCGGTTAGTTCTTAGATGCTTCAAGTTTATGTTACAAGAATGAAACTGAAAGCCAAGTAGTGGTGGTGGAAGAAGAAGAAATAGAAAAAGGTAATAAATAGAAGAGAAAAAAGACAAAATGGGGAGGAGTGAATTAGCATGGATGAATCACTGGGGTTTGCACCGGTAGGGGTTTGAATCCCCACCTTCTCCGGGGAAGGTTGGGGATGGGGGCGATTTAGTTTTAAGTGTGGGTTTTGACTCTCACGCCTTGTAAAGAGGCAAGACAAAAGTTTAAGAGTGAGAGTTATAATAATAATAGAGTAAGACTGACAAAAAAAAAAAAAAATAGCATGGGTTTAATTGATTAATTAGGTCTGGGCTATAACGTGTTTGGGTTCTAGTGAACATGGGCTCAAAATTAGCTTGTTGAGTTTGGGCTCTGCTTATATTATAATAGCACTGGAAGATTTTGGTGTTAAAGTGGGCTAGGTTCGTTTAAGGACTGGGCTGATATTTTTGCGGGCCGGAGTTGGCTAGGCTGAGAATAGAGAATAGAAATGGGCCGGAGGCTTCGAGTAAGCTAAGATTTTATGGGCTGACTTGGTTAATTCGGAATGGGCTCTAGGGCTGGTATGGATTTAGACCCAACTCGGACTGATAGGGTTTGGGTCAACTTAGTCGGCCCGGGTCACCTGGCCCGAATTTTTTTTTTTTTAATAATAATATTAAAATTCATGAATTTTTTTTTAAAAAGAAAGCAAAAAAATTATAAAAACTCAAAAAATGTATAAAAATATTTTTAAAAAATCATTTAGAAAGATAGGAAAATCCATAAAATTCCAAAAAATAAAAATAAAAATAATTAGAATTCCTCCAAAAGGGTTCAAAATAGTTTTTGGGTAGTTTTCTCCTAAAAGTGTGGGAAAAACTTGGATAAAAATTATGCTCAAAATTGAACAAACCTAGGGCTTTACAATAATGTTTGAATGTTTATTTTTTAGACAAATGCTTTTGATTGAGCACTTTCAATATGTTGGTCGTTTTTTCCCCTTAGCCTAGTTAGAAATGGTTGTTGATTATTATTTTAATAATTGCGCACTTGCATGATCACCTCATATATTAATGGATAAGCTTAATTTCAATCCCGAATGCGTGACAAAAATTTTCTTAAATTGAACAAGATTAAGTATCAAAAGAGCACTAGTTGATTCATTACTTTAATCAAGATACCGACCCTAGATTCTTTAGTTGCATAGGAAGTGAGTTATATTCTGATGTCTCACTTGATTTCTAACTGACCCCAATAAGCCAATGACGACTCCTCATTTGAAAATCCTCATCGCGTCATTTGAAGCTAAAATTGAATACCCCAACACAGTGTGATGTTTGGGCTTAGGATAGCACACGCTTACCTGAGAGTTATGGGCCCACCTTTTAGATAATATTCCTAAATCTATGTCATTTCTCCTCCAGACGAAAAGGGTATGTCACAACAACTATGTACTAAGCAGCATACATGAGGGGCAAACAAGTAGGAAATTTAAAATAACAAGCATGTCGGTGGATTAAAAGATATATATATATATATAGTTTAAATAATCCTAAACGTCAGCTTCACAAATCTGTTTAGGCAAGGAATGAGATTGAGTTGAGCGGAGATAAGAGGGAAAATTGTTCAAAAAATCTTAAACTTATCAACATTTCAATTTTGCTAAGTGAATACATCCAACCCACTTTAGTTGAAAATCGTTGACGTAGACGTTAACCATCCTACATAGCACAACTAATGTTGACATGAACAATTTTAATAATACTTTTAATTTTTTTATTCATTTTCCCTTTTTTTTTTTTTTTTGCTTTCTTTCTTTTTCCTTTTTCTCTTTCAAGCCCAACGAGGGCCCTCGGTGCCCCTTGGGCGAGGGCGATGGCTGATGTCCATATAAGTGATTTCCAATCAAAATTGGTTGGATGGACTCAATCGGCAAAACGTAAAAATGTTTAGAGTTAAATTGGCATAAGTGTAATACGTTTATGACTTTTTTTGATAATTACCCTAAGGAAGCTGGCCTGGATTGGTGCTACTCATGGTTTAGCCGATTTGCTTTAGGACTCAAGCCCATCGTGTTATACATAGAGACTTCAAGGCCAGCAACATATTATTGGAACGTGATTTTACACCCAAAGTGTCGAATTTCAGTTTGGCTCGCATCACTATGGATGAAGAAAATAGACGTATCCGTAAACGTGTAATGGGAACCTTCTGGTTAGGAAACTCCTCTAGATAGTTCCTTTGGTTTCTCATCTTGTATTCTTTGGTTAATTCTAAATGCGTCCGTCATAAATGTTGGTCCAAAGCAGCATAAGATCAGTAAATTCTAAGGTTGATTAGGAAGAATCGGTATCCTATTCCTCGAAACCTCAATCGTAACATCACAAGGTGAATTCAAAATGAACTTTGCTCTTGCTTACTTTCGTTGGACTTATGGTCTCGAGAGACGTGCAGAGATATCCGCTAGCTCGTAGACAATTTGTTCTCTGATGTTTGGCCGTTGAGACGTGACCTTTGAGATTCTAGGTTGTTTGCTCTGAGAGTATATCTCATTTGGTCATCTTGTCACGACATTGAAACGTCTCCACATATCGATTGCATCCAGGTATGTTCATCCTCCCCACTTCACTGTCCGGCCAGGTGCTTGGTGTACAAGTGCTATTCACCAAAGAAACGTCTAAGCCTTTTGTTGCTGTGATCACAGAGATACCTGAAAGAGGCTAAAGTCGTGGTGAGGCGGGAGTGTGGGATTTTGATGGCTATGTCTCTGATGGAGTTGGTGCTGCTGCTAACGAGCACTGTGCGCTGTTGTTGGGTGAGAAGTTAGGAAGGGGTGATGCGGCGGAGAAGAAGCGGAGCATGATGATAATGGAAGTGCAGGAGGCATCGATGGCCAACGCGACTAGATGGCGGAGGTCAAAGCCAAAGATTTGGATGAGAGGATGCGGTGGAAGTGTGGGCAGTGGGTGAAGACTAATTTTGAAGGCTGAGCTTCCATTGAACTAAAATAGTTGCTTGCTCGGCTTGCCATATGAGAATTTCCTTGTGGTGGGTCATTGCTTGGTCGGCCATCTTTTGCAGGATAGAGAATTTCTATGGATGAACCCTATCAATATTAAATATTGATGGCCATGTTGCCAGTTCTTCGAAGAATTGGGTTCACCTTAGTAGTTAATACCATGAGCAATGAAGTAATTGCTCACTATTTGGGGTAACAAAACCAAATAACCCATAGAGATAGAGTGTGCACTTGACAGCATACATTAAATTTAAAGCATAAATATGGCTAATGTCATACCTCAATAGTCTTAAAACATGAGAAAACACCACAATATTTGCATTTCACACACAATAACAAGTGCAAACAAAGATCACATCATGGATGTCCTTGTTCCATAATAATAACAGAAATCATTTCCAAATCTTCACAGGGCGATAGAGGCGAGGGCAAAAGGTGGATTCAATCATTTCAACATACAAGGGAAGCTGTAGAATTGCAAACAATATGACAGGGACGGCAGCCCACAAAGCAATGGGGATGTAAATCCACTTCCATCGTTCGCTTAGGACAATCGTAAGAGCAGAGCCAAAAGCCACGAGCATAAAGGCCAAAGAGAGAAAGAGAAAGGTGAGGCCCAATATCATTTTTCTTGGTAGTGAGTGGAGAAAATCTTTGGCAGCATAGCGCGAAGTTAGGATAGCCAAGAACATCAAGGTGGCAGTGATAGAGGAGAAGAGAGCTAGAGCGTCCGCAATCGCGAATACCGTGAATGAGGTCTTCTTCAAAAAGATCGGGATCCCTGTATTATTGTTGTTGCCTCCAGGTACAGTAAAAGCTGCAGCAAAAGCTACTGTAATGATGAGAGTCGCTACAAGGCTACAAGATGATGATGTATCCTTCATCCATTGTCTTGCCTCTTGGAGCAAATCTTTGCGCTGTTCTACAAAAACTTCCCAGCACGTTTTCCCTTTCCTTTTTTCCGCTTGTTCCAATTTCAGACTTCTAGAAGAAGGATCGCTCTCATCTTTCATCACCTTCATCCATTAACACAAATGTAAATTAAATAGCCCAAAAGGGTGGCAGAACAAATAAGGTGAACCGACCTCAAATCTTCGACTTTGGAGAAAAGGACTGCTCCTATCTTCCAGTACCTACAGAAAATAAAGGACGTCTATTAAAATGAATGTAAATAAATTAAAGAGTGGCAAGCAAATATAGTGAACGAACCTCAAACCATTGAAGTTCCCTTTGCATAAGAAAAGCTGACCCAGAAACATCAGCCGGTACGTTTCCTGGTGTCCATTCTACTACGTCCAGCATCAAGTCGTGACGCAATCCTGGAATTGTGTCATATGCATTCAATAGTCTATACAACTCAACATGCCGTGCCCTCACAGCCTTTTTAACCAGTTCTATTGTGAATTCTTTATCCCACATCAATTCCGGATATTGCTTAAGACATAACTTTACAATTTCAAATATTCCACTAGATGTAGCTCGAAGGACAACGCCCGAAATCAATTGGAGTATTTCAGGAGTTTCCTTACGTCTCTTCATCCCCTTAAAAACTAGATTTGATAACTCAAGCCAGCATTCGTGCCTCAATTTCAATTCTCCAATCCTATTGACAAAAGGTACTTCACGTAACATTCGACGAGCAATTTTACCTGCGATGAAAATTCAAGAGGTTATAGAGGCTTTTGCATTTGCTTCGTTGAGAAGAGAATGATGAATATAACATATTAATGGAGGAAGCAAACTTCATATGACTTGAAAATCAAAATGCATGCATCAGAGAACAGATAGATTTATGGATGAACACAAACAATGTCAGAGATTTTTTTTTTCTGAAAAACGGATAGATTTAGCTATGGATCAATAGATCTGTTTTCGACCTGACTATTTTTACAGATTCTCCTAATGGACATATATTGATTAGACTTTGAATTGAATGGAATCCAATCATATCATAATATATGAATTGAGAACCAGTCCATATTAAAAACTATGATCCTAAACGGATACATCGATCATATCAATTTACAATATAAAATAGAGATCTCTACCATTAATAAATAAAGTCATTTTTCTGTAGATACCACCACTTTTTTTTTTGTCTAAATATACTATGCGAATTCGTGTACTTGGTTTTGTGGCAAGATTTTAGAGTAATTTCTTGAACCGACGAATTACTGTTACTGGTTCTACCACCACTAAGAGGAGAGAAGAATCACAGTCACAAATTAGGAATTGATGATGAACGAAAAGATACATATCACATTTATGAAATGAAAATTGCACATGTCATTAAATTTAATAATGCTCAAATATGTTAGAAAGCAACTTGGATCAATCAGCCCATATGACTTGATATTCAAATTTACGATTCCCAATAATTCTACTTCACAATTTGACATTGAGTAAGACTTCTCAAGCTAATTATACAGATGTTAAGGGCAGCTCTATTTCCACCCCCATTTTAACTAAGACACTCCTTTTTTAAGTTAACTTACCAAAATACCCTCATCTCTATTTTCAAATTATTGTTTCTTTTTTCAGTAGGCTAACCCACGAAACTACATTTATTTTTATCATCTCTCTCATCAATTTCACAATACAAACGCTCCATTACACTCAACAAAATATCACTCACAAGATATTTCTAATTATGATAGCTTATGAACACACAATTAATTTCCTATTTTTATCAAATAGTATAAATGAAACTATATTTCAAAGTCGAAAATTAAAA
The DNA here is from genome assembly GCA_017140395.1 of Eucalyptus lansdowneana. Classification (NCBI taxonomy): domain Eukaryota; kingdom Viridiplantae; phylum Streptophyta; class Magnoliopsida; order Myrtales; family Myrtaceae; genus Eucalyptus; species Eucalyptus lansdowneana. The sequence continues at coordinate 55,225,335 of CM029485.1, read as the reverse complement.
TTCAATTTAGTTATCTAACTGATCTTGATCAGAAATGGAAAAGAAAAATTGATCACATGTCAAACATATTTACATTTAGATCATATCTTAATATTAAAAAAGGATAAGAACTTAAAGGGAAAAAAAATAAGAAACTTCTTGTTGTTCTACTCCAATTATGAAGAAAGTAATTACTATCAATTGTATATTCGATCTCATATAAAGTGTATCAAAACTTTAAAATATGATTAAAACTTTCCTTTGAAAAATTCTAGTGTGAGTTTTAAAGTGAAGAAGGCATAAATAAATTTTTAACTCCTGTCCTGTAATTCATATTAAAATGTAAAAAGCCCAAAAGAAAGCACAAATCAACAATGTTAAACTTTATAAACCTACAAACTTATTTCAGAAAAACACTCACAATGTCAAATCGGCTAGATAATTAGATTAAATTTTAATCTTCAACTTTGAAATAAAGTTTCCCTCAAACTATTTGATAAAAATAGGCAATTAATTGTGTATTCATAAGCCGTCATAACTAGAATTTTTTAATCTTCTATGTAATGGTACACACTGATGTAGTCCCTATCCCCTAACTTTTTTTGTGAATAAGATCTTTGAATGATATGCTTTTTGCTGTGTTAGTCCATCCATTGGTAGATTAACAAAAATACCTCGAGCCATCTTCGTGTCTTTGGCATTGTCAAATGATGTACCAACCAATGGAGGGATGCCTATTAAGGGAATAGATAGAGTGAAAACTATGAAAATAGAGTTGCTTTAATTGTCATATCTAACAAAAGAAGCACAAAAAGTACCTACATTGGTATATACACTTTTCCCAGAAATTGAGTTGAGCTCCACTACGGTAGTAATACTTGCTTTCCGCAATGTCTTCGAATATGCTCTCTTCAATTAAGTCCGGGTATTGTTCAGCTAAATACAAGAGTATGTCTTTTGTGACGCAAAAAACAAAAAAGTTAGGTCAAGTAAATAATGAAGGAAATCAGATAAGATGAGTAGTGTGAAATCCTACCCGAATGGCCAGCCATGATAAGGTTGAGCACGATATCATGCTCTGGGATGGATTTTGTACGCCTGGCCAGGTACCAGATAACCTCCTTTCGCCTAAAAGCCCTTTGAGTAGCAAACCACAAGGCAATGTCTACACCTGCGAAACAATCTTCTTCTAGTTCGTCTACTATTTCCATTGTCCTCCTTATGCTTCCTCCCCGAGCGGTCTGGGAGAGGACAAAAAGTAAAGTGTAAACTTTATTTTCTGTAGGGAGACGCTTGACCAGGTTTTCGACCAATTGATATTGTCTGGCCATAAACGCAATATCGAGCACCGTAGCTCGAACATCTTCTGCGGTCAAAAGTATGGCCGTGATCGCTTCAGGATCATGATTGAGGATTTCCTCGGCACTTTTCCAATCACCTTTTACTGCGGCTTCAAACAATGGTCGATACTTCTCATTGATCTCCACCGCTTTTCGCTTGACTGCAAATACTGAACTTTAAAAGTCCTCAGTCTTTCGCACTTCTTGTTTTTAAGGTCAAGTGCAAGTACAAAAATTTCCGATGAAATGCCAATCCAAATCAAGGGGCGGTCGTTACTCAACAGGCCTGTTTCCATGAGCGCCTTCGTTTACTCTTTGGAAGTCAGTTCTTTCTTCTCTTTTATTTTATTTTATTTTTCTTTTGGCCGGGAGGGGGGGGGGTGGCGGGGGTTGGGGGGAGTGGGGTGAGGGGTGAGGGGTGAGGGGCGTGGGGCTTTCTCAATTAAAATTGAAGATATTATTATGATTTTAAAATTATGGAAAGATCATGTTTTAACTTTTATGTCAGCATTTGTACGCTGTGAATTCAAAATATTTCTAATTAAAAAAAGTAAAAATGAAAGAAACATAAGATTTATGAAAAAGAAAAATTCAAAGTTAAAAGTGACATCTTCGGAAGCTTTATCAGTTGATGTGTCTTCTGAACTCGAGTCCGCAGGAATCTCTTTGTTACCAGAAGATAAATGAACATACATAACCTTAGATAAATTAATTACACATTGTATGCTATAGGTCATCTATTCAAGATTCGTATCAAGCTCATTCATTGCGTGGAATTTTTTGTATTAAACTTAGACAGTAAACTTTTAAACAAAAAATTAAACATTACACTTAAGAGATATCCTGAGTTATTTTTTCAAGATATGTATTGTATAGTGAATGAGTTTTCTTGTTGCCATTGGTCTTATCCCCAATATCATTCATAATTGATGAGCATGATCTTTTACTCTTTCAAAGTAAAAATAAAAAAATAAAAAAAAATTGGGCTTTCTTAGTTATAATTCAAGATATTATTCAAATTTTTAAAATTATGATGAAATTATATTTGAATTCATATTTTAATATTTATATGCTACAAATTTTTAGTGTTTCGGAGCAAAATAAAATGCAGCCAACACAAGATTTATGAAAAATGAGAACTAAAACTTCGAAGTGGCACACTTTTAAACGGTCCATGACCACCCTGAGAAGCTTTATCAGATGTTGTGCCTTTCGAATCAACATCTTTTTAATCATTTGTGTTCCATGACTTCTTTTTTATTTTTATTTTTTATCATTTGAGAGCCATATCAGTAAAAAAATCATTTACTTGAGTGCCTATTCTGGCAATTCATTTATTTTTTATTTTGGTAGAAAGAGAATTATGCAACATATATCAACTCATTATGAACGACTTAGGTAAATCCTATTTAATAAACAGAAAAAGGAATGGCTCCCTTGTCAACGGCGTACCCTGCACTGCTTCATCAAGAGAAGTGTTCCTTTAACTCATTCTAAAGGATTGGTTTCTTTGTTGGAGTCACACGTCCACACAAACATCTTGGATAATAGAAGGAAGAAAACCAGAGTTGCGCAAAATGCCTTTCTGAAACTTATATGTTCCTTCAATTTAGGGGGGCGAAAAAGCTGAATAGTCACTCTAGAATCTAGAATTTTTAAATGGGGACGTTTTGCGTATTTACTGTTTGCTTGAAACGAATAGTCATGCCATGGCCTCGAGAAAATGAATCAACTAGCAGTATTTGGTGGCCACACATTGCTATTGCATTTGTAGTTCGTGGGAATTAAAATTTTTCGGCCTCTGTAATTAGTTCCAATTGAATATGCCGCCAAACTAGATAAAGGAAACAAAGAAATTATAAGACCACATTGCTCGTACCATAAATTTTTCTGGGTTGGGACATGAACATGCCTGTACCTGGTGGTGGTTTTGCAAGATCCGAATTTCCTTGTCTTTCACTTTCTTCCGGCGCCATTGGGTTTCTCTCCTCGTTGCAATCTTTCAACAACAAAGTAAACGGATGATGAAAAAATGGGTAAGATATTCAATTATCAAAGAGTTTTAGTCTTCCTAGGCCGAGTTCATTCCTTCCTTTTATACAAGTACCTCCCCTGAAATAAACCTACACCTAGAGCAAGTAAAGCATATAATTCTTTATTCACTTTATAGCAAGTGGATTACTTTTCTTTTCTTTTTCTTTTTTTATCGAAGCAGTTGGATTACTTGAGTGTAAAAAGATTTTCTTTTTTTTTGAATGTAAAAAAGATTATCACTAGAAATAAAGACTTAGACCTTTACAAGTTGGCAAGTAAGCTCATGCTCTAGGGCCACACATAATTAGGTTCAATACCTAGTGATCGAACTATTACTTGAAGGTAACTCTATCTATTTTTTATGATACAGTTCATTTTATTCCTTGAGACCAAAGGAGTCTTCCAAGTTAAGCAACTTCTTTCTTGAGCTTGGGAAAGTTATTTGGGCAAGTTATTTTGCAAGCTTTTAGCTGAATAAATCTATTGGCAAAAATGGGCATCTCACTTTGTCAGGTCCAAAAACAGGTATAAGGACAGTAGCATCACTCATAATAGTGGCAACCATTTTTATTGAAGAGTTATTTTTGGCTTAGAACAACAACATGATTTCCTTTCAGGGGATGACTATAGTGAATTGATTAGCTCGAGAATCATGTCTTTAAAGGACGAGTCATGTAGTCTCTTAATGATAAGTAATTAAATATTCAAAGCCCATTTGTTTTGCCGTGCGCTCTTGACGAAATTACTTTGTTGGACAACCAACTGCCAATCCGATTCGCATTTCAAGTAGAAATGGAAAATGATTAGTCCTCGCAAGGTGATTGCTCGGACAAAACTTTCCGATAAGAGGAAATTTTCTGGTAGTTTATTTTAATGAACTGATCATTGAGTTTTTATGAGTGACGAAACTAGGATTGACAAAAAGGAGTCGCATCATCATCCAAAACTACGAGGGAACTTGTGCGGCCAAGTCATACCATATTAAGGAGATTTGACTTTGAGTAATACGTTTTGCTTTTGCTTACTGTTTTCTTGAATCAATCAACTGTATTTGATGGCCACACATTGCTTTTGCATGTTTAGTTCGTTGTTGGAAATTTATTTATCTTTGGTCTCTGTATTTAGTTCCAATTACATATGCCGCCAAACTAGATAAAGGAAATGAAGAAATTATAAGACTACATCGCTTACACCATAAATTTTTCTGAGTTGGAACATAAATATGTACCTGGTGGTGGTTCAGCAGGATTCGAATCTCCTTGTATTTCACTTGGTTGCGGCACCATCGGGTTGCTCTCCTCGTTGCAATCTTTCAACAACAAAGTAAATGGAGGATGCGAAAATGGGTAAGATATCCAATTATCAAAGAATTTTGGTCCCCCTAAGCGAGTTCATTCCTTCTTTTTATAGAAGTACCTCGCCTAATGTAAAGGTATGCAAGTAAAGCATAACTTGTTTTTATTTTGTTTTTATGTTATAGTGGTTGGATTTCTTGAGTGAAAATGATTATCACTGGGAATATAAACAAGACCTATACAAGGTGGCACGTAGGCTCAAACTCTAGGGCCATAGATCATTAGGTTCATTTTTTTTCTAGGTTGGAACATAAATATGTACCTGGTGGTGGTTCAGCAGGATTTGAATCTCCTTGTATTTCACTTGGTTGCAGCGCCATTGGGTTGCTCTCCTCGTTGCAATCTTTCAATAACAAAGTAAATGGATGATGCAAAAATGGGTAAGATATCCAATTATCAAAGAATTTTGAGCTCCCTAAGCGGAGTTCTTTCCTTTTTTTTATAGAAGTACCTCTCGCCTAATGTAAAGGTATGCAAATAAAGCATAACTTGTTTTTATTTTGTTTTTACGTTATAGTGGCTGGATTACTTGGGTGAAAATGATCATCACTGGGAATATAAACAAGACCTATACAAGTTGGCAAGCAGGCTCAAATCATTAGGTTCATTTCCTAGTGATCAAACCGTTGCTTTAAGGTAACTTTGTCCCTCATTCTTATGATAAAGTTCATTATGTCCCTTGACACCAATGGAGTCTTTACCAAATTAAGCAATTTCTTTCTCGGGCTTAGGCAAGTTATTTAGGCAAGTTAATTTGCAAGGCTTTAGCTGAATAACGCCATCCGCAAAAACGAGCGCCTCAATTTTGTTGAGCGAAAGCAGAAGTAAGAAACTTCAATTCCATAAATTTGCTTAATGTAGAAAATAACTAGGTTTCTTCGAAATTTCTCTTTTTGACAAAATTAATTTCTAAGGAAGTAAAATCTAAAAATAAAGAGAAAACGTATTGCATTTGATATATAAGGGATATCCACAATAAAGAAAAACAAAACATGTGATGTTCTTAGTTATGGCAACTAGATCCTACACAGAAATAGAAAAGCTCACAAAAGAAGGAAAGTAAATAAATTGAGGGCTACCACTTAAAATTGCAATTGAATAATTAAGGGCAATTTTGTCTTTTTAAAGAAAATGGGGTGCATTTACTCAGATAAGGTATGGAAATAGCGCCACCTGAAAGTTTTCATCTAATATATAATGGAAATTTTCCAATATTTTCATTTCCAAATTTGTCAATAAAAGTACGTTTGGTAAAAGTTTTGATTGTTGTGTTTGAAAATGAATACAGTTAAACTTGGAAAATTTAATCACACTTTGTATGCTTTAGATCTTGCATAGATGACTGGTATCAGGCTTATTCATTGCTGTGGAATTTTCTGCACAAAACTTATATGGTAAATTTATAAACAAGAAAAATTAACAGAGATCATGAGTTTTTATAAATAGGTATTGAATCATGAATTAGTTTGGTGAGACCTTCTAAGTTTCATACATTAGACAATGCGTTTTTACTGAGTTCTAATTCGTTGTTGCCATTGCTCTAATCCGTGATATCATTCATACATTGTAAGCGCATTTTGTTACTCTTTGGAAGTAAAAGAGTATTTCTTTTAGGGGTTTCTCAATTATAGATATTGTTCAAATTTAAAAAAAAAATGAAAAGATTATCTGTAAGTTTATTTGTTAGCATTTGTATGCTATGAAATTCAAAGTGATTTGGACTAACAAAAGTCAAAAATGCATTAGACAAAAGGTTTATGAAAAACTAAAATTAAAAGCTCAAAAAGAGACAAACCTCTAGGTTTTTTGCGACCAACTTGGGAAGCTTTAAAAGTTGCCATGCCTTCTGTAGTCTCTTTGTTACCAAAAATTCAATGAATATAAATAACCTAATTAATTTTACTCTATATGCTTTAGATCATGTATACATTATTGGTATCAGGCTCGTTCATCACATGGAATTGTTTGCATGAAACTTAGATGGTAAAATTTTAAGCAAAAAAAAAAAAAAAAAAACTCAACGTTAAACTTAGATTGTGAGTTTTCTCTTTTTTTTTTTTTCAAATAGGTATCAAATTAGAAATTAGTTTTGTGGGACCTTCTAGGTTCCATATATTGGATGAAATTCAAAGTGATTTGGACTAACAAAAGTCAAAATCCATGAAACACAAGATTTATGAAAAACGAAAATTAAAAGTTCAAAGTGACAAATCTCTGGTTGTTTTGCAGCCATCTTGAGAAGCTTTATCAGTCACCATGCCTTATGAGCTCTCTTCTACGTAAACTTCTTTGTTACCATAAAGAGAAACGAATATGATCAACCTTAGAAAATTTAATTTCACTCCATATGCTTTATATCATGCATACTAGTTCAATCATTGCATGAATTTTTTTTTCATTGAACTTAGATGGTAAACTTTTAAACAAAAAAAAAAATTAAAGTTAAACTTAACAAAGATCATGACTTTCTTTTCTAGATAGAAATTGTATCATCAATTAGTGGGAGGGACGTTCTAGCTTTCATATAGTGGACAATGCAATTTTGTAAGTTTTTGTCTCATTGCGATTGATCTTATCCATGATATTGTTAAGTAAATTATGAGCACATTCTTTTACTTTTCGGAAGTAAAAGAAATAAAAATTGGGCTTTCTCAATTATAATTCAAGATATTATCTGGATTTTAAAAATTGTAAAAAGGTTATATTTCAATGTATATGTCAGCATATGTATGCTCTGAGACTAGAAGTATTTGGGATTGAAAAAGTTAAGATGGTTGAAAATCAAGATTTATGAAAAACAAAAATTAAAAGTTCAAAGTGACAAACCTCTGGTTGTTTTGCAACTGTCTTGGCAAGCTTGATTAGTTGCCATGTCCTTTGAACTCAAGTCTATGCGAACCTCTGTGTTACCAAAAGAGAAATTTACATAAATAACTTTAGAAAAATTAATTACATTTTGTACGCTTCGGTCTTAGTAGGTTGGGAAATCTCACTTTTAGCCCCTATACTTTGGTTATAAGTCCAGTCCTCATACTGTTCTATGGTGACAATTTAAATCACTTCATTAAAATTATCGGGACAAAGAAGTTTGCGTCCCCCAATAATTTGGATGTAAGCTCTTTTTCAAAAAGAAAAATTTTTCCGATGATTTAGTTGGACTTTCCAAATTATTTAGGAGTCATTTTCCGTTGGTCACACCAGAAAATTCTAAGCAATGTCTTTTTAGGGTATGTACTTGAGTCCATCGCATGATTTTAGGTACCCTGGACTCGGGTTAAGAGCATAACTTTAATTGTATGAGTTCCAGCTTAGTCAAATCGACATTTTTGCCTCTTGAGTCAGCTCATGTATTTAAGGTACATTCGGTTTACGGAAACCTTTTAGTGAAAATTGCTCCTTATTTCAACTTCCATTTTCTTGAAAAGATGTTTGGAGGGTGAAAAGTAAGAGCTTTCAACAGGAATGAAAGTTATAGAAACATGCCGAGTGTAGTTGTTTAAAGTAAACCTCGTAACTATATTGTCAATTTTGGTCGTTTTGAGTTTTAAAGTTCGGATGTTGAAAACACGACAACAGAAATTTCTACCAAACGTATTTTCATTGAAAACTTGTGGAAAGAAAAATAGGAAATTGGAAAATTTTCTCAAACCAAACACGCCCTTAAGTTCGGCACAAATTATTCTCCTTTCACACGCTTTCCTTTTTTACAAGGGTTTTCTTTATAAACTGTCGGGATACTTTTTTTTTTTTGGTCGTTAACAGGAAACTTCATTCATGAAATAGAAAAGTTACAGCAGTTCAACATATCAGTGCATAACAGATCAAACAAAGCAGGAGGGGGGGAGGTGACCTAATTCGCTGGGAGAAGATTTTGGGCTTGGGCTTTTGCAGGCCAGTCAGCAACCGTGTTGGTTTCTCTTCTGCAATGTTGGATGCGCAGGGTTGGGAAGAGACGGAGCAGAGCCCTAGCTTCAGCAAAAAGAGCGCCGAGCTCCCATGGTGTGCGATCTTGGTCGTGAATTGCTTCAACCACAGCAAGAGAATCTGATTCCAGAAGGAGGTTGTGTTGATTTCTTCTTGTGGTGATGAGGTATCGAAGGCCAAAGATGAGAGCTTGGGTTTCGGCGTGCAGGGGCGAAACAGAGGGTGTTCGGTGAGCACTGCCATCAAATAGCTTCCCGGAGGAGTTGCGACAAATACAAGAGACAGCAGCACCATCCATGACCGTGGGGAAGGATGCATCAATATTGATTTTAAGCACACCAAGAGGCGGAGGACACCAAGACAGATCCAAAGGGGGACGCTGAGGAACAGTCTTTCTAGCCGATCGAACCCCAGAATGAGAAGAAACTGCATCAAATCCACTGGTGAGTGATCTGTTTCACTGGACTGGGCGGTCTTGCTGGTGTGGCTTCTGATGATTTTGTTGCTACACGGCCTGATGACAGCGATAATATGAGCGGGCATGGGCCAGAGCAGAAGCTACAATGTGATTGGGGTGCGGGGGTCTTCGGCGAAAGAGAAAGTCATTCCTGGCTTTCCAGATGTGCCACAGAACATATGTAATTTGCGCATAAAACTGTAAGTTTCTCTCTTGATCAAAGATATGTAATAGCCAGGCGTTGAATCTGTGATGTTGAGCATGCTGAATAGTACATGGTAGATGGGCATGAGTCCAAACCTTCTTTGTCCATGGGCAATGTAGAAACAAATGTTCAGTGGTTTCGGGGGTGGGGCTACTATCACCACAGAGTTTACAAATAGGATCTTCAATAATATGACGATAGTAGAGATTTGCAGCAGTAGCTATAGCATTGTGGCATAGTGACCATAAAAAGATACGTAGTTTTGGAGGAGCTGGTACCTGCCATATAGTAGCCCAAAGGTGCTTAGGGGGTTGAAAGGATGAGGAGGGCTGATTTTGAAGAACTGTTGTTGCTGCTGTTTTGATCCAGTGATATCCATTTTTGACAGTGTACACACCATTTAATCGTCCTTTCCACATCAATTTGTCTTCAGTATAGTGCAGACTGAGTTGTATTTTTAGAATTTCAGCAACTTGATGCGCATCAAAACTTCTAGAAAGCAGAGGGATATTCCATGTCTGAAGGTCTGGACAGATGAAATCCGCGACCTTAGTAGGCTCATTCCTAGGTGCTGGTCCCCCAATAGTGCCTGTAGACAGCCATTTATCCTCCCTAATGTTAATGTTCTGCCCATTGCCTACTGACCATTGTAGATTAGATGCTATAGAATCTCTGCCTAACAAAAGGCTTTGCCATCCCCAAGAGGGCCGAGCACCTCTGTCCGCATGTGCAAAGTCAGTGGAGGGGAAATACAACCCTTTAATAATGCGACTCCATAGAGAGGTAGGTTGTTGAAATAGCCGCCAAGCTTGTTTAGCCAACAATGCTTTATTAAAAGAGATAAGATCCCTAAAACCAAGACCACCCGAGTCTTTTCGAACTTTGAGAGAGTCCCAATTCCGCCAATGAATACCTGACTTATTGCCCTGAGATTGCCACCAAAAGCTAGCCACCTTTTGTTCAATAGACTTACACAGTGAGATAGGTATTTTAAAAATCGACATAGCATACTGTGGAATAGCTTGTACTACAGCTTTAATCAAGATTTCTTTCCCACCCTTCGAAAATAACTTTTTCCTTCCAGCCATGAAGTTTAGAGTGAACTTTTGACAAGATCCAGGAAAACATTTCTTTTTTAGATTTCCCCCAATCTGATGGGATGCCGAGGTATTTGCTAATCTTTTTAATCACAGGAACTCTAAGTTCTCTAGCAAGCGACTCCTGTAGAGCAGTAGGACAAGTAGGACTAAAGAAAACACCAGATTTATTACGGTTAATCTCTTGTCCCGATGCCCAGCAGTATTGAGATAATATATTGGATAGATTCTGACATTCTAGCAGTTTCCCTTCTATAAAAAAGATGGCGTCATCAGCAAAAAATAAGTGTGAGAGGGTAGGGCACCTGGGATTGAGTCTAATGCCTGAAATGTTACCCATCTCCATAGCTTGGTGTATTAGAGTGGAGAGTGCGTTCGCCACCAAGATGAACAAATATGGTGATAATGGGTCGCCCTGTCGGAGCCCCCTCTTCAGTGGAAACGGAGGGAGGGGTTCACCATTTAGCTTGACACTCATAGAAGCAGTGGTGACACACTGCATAACCAGATGGACTTCCTGGACTAAGAGAATGTTATCCTGGATTTGGCGACCACTGATAAATGCACTCCATTCTGTTGAGATAAGGGTCGAGAGTAACGGCTTCAAACGATTAGCTAAGATCTTCGAAATGATTTTGTAGGAAAAGTTGCATAGGCTGATTGGCCGATATTGGTCCAAAGTTCAGGGTGAGAGATTTTTGGAACCAAAGTGAGATAAGTCTTATTAAGGGCTGGGTTGAGCACACCTGAACGGAAGAAGTTTTGAACGCAGCTAACAATGTCTGCCTGTAGAATATCCCAGTGCGCATGATAGAACTGGCCATTTAACCCGTCCGGGCCAGGTGCTTTGGTAGCTCCTAATTGAAAGGTAGCGTGGCGAACTTCCTCAGGAGTTACTGCAGTAGTAAGACAGGCATTCATAGAATCAGTGACCACTATTGGACATTGATCAAGTATTGGGCCATAGTCTCGGTGACCCACAGTTGAATATAAATTCTGAAAAAAGTCCTGTGTCATATCCTGTAATGTCTGACAATCTCTGACCCATTGCTGATCAGCATTGAGTAACATGCTGATTCGGTTACGCTGTCTTCGCTGAATAGTTGTAGCATGAAAAAACTTGGTATTTTTGTCACCCCACTTGAGCCATTGAACTCGGGAGCGCATGGCCCAGTATTGTTCTTCTTGCTGCCACAAATGCTGAATTTGAGTTTTTAAGGAATTCATCCGGAATTGGTCTTGATGAGAGGTGGTTTTGTTTGTCAGGATTTGAAGTTGGTGCTGTAGTGCATTGAGTTGGCAGTAGCTGTTCTTAAATTTGGAGCGACTCCAACTGGTAAGGGCTGCTGATACCTTTGTTATCTTCTTTGTTATATCCAAAATCTGAGAAGGAGCAGTTTGCCATGCAGTTGATATTACGGAACGACACTCCGGCTCTTGTAGCCAATAAGACTCAAAGATAAAGCCTCTCCGTTGCCTTGGTGGAGTGGCAGTTGTCGTTAACAGCAGTGGACTATGGTCCGATCCAATGGCTGGGAGCGCAAAGACTTCAGCTGCAGGAAAAGTAAGGCGCCAATCCATAGTACAAAAAGCTCGATCTAATCTTTCTTTAACCAAAGCATCCCCAACTCTATTGTTGCACCAAGTGAAAGAACAACCTTTACTTTCAAGGTCCATAAGTAGGCATTCGTTTAACATTTGATGAAAAACCTGCATTCGCTGAGTAGAGGGTGATTGTTTACCTTGTTTTTCCCATGGATACATAACCTCATTGAAGTCACCAATGCATAACCATGGTAAAGTGTTAAACTGGCTTGTGAGTGTCAGGGCTCGCCATAAAGATTGTCGTGGCTGAAAAACTGCTGGTGCATGCAGACAAGTCAAGCGCATCATAGGTCCACTCTCCCCCTCCGCACAAAACATATCAAGATAGTCTGGGGTTTGTTGATCCAGTGTGAGGTAAATATGATCTTTCCAAAACACCGCAAGGCCCCTTGCTATGCCTAAAGGCTGTTCCAAAAGGCCATTTGTATAAGTAAGTTGTTTCTGAAGCATTCTGAGTACCTGTTCTTTGTTCTTAGTTTCCATAAGGAATAGAATATCCGCCTGTTCCCGGGCCACCAACGCCCTAAGGGCTTGAATTGTCAGGGGATTGCCCAACCCCTGACAATTCCAACTAATGAGCTTCATTTGTCTTTGGGTGGCTTATTAGGGCCAGCCACCATAGGGCCAGCCACCATAGCCCAACTGTTAGGGGTTTCAGCTTGAAAGATTGGAGTCTCCAAGAGGTATGATTCATCAAGTCCCTCTTTCAACATAGTACAGCGTTTGACCTTTTTTATTGGGCCTGACTTGGTACTCAGCTTACTGCTCCTTACTTTTTTTGTTGTCGGGGAATGCTCTGAGCTTTCAGATGCCATGACAGGAGGATTGGAGACAGGAGCCAGGTGTGTGGGAGTGGGAGCAGCACAGTACTGGTCAGGTAATGGACGCCAATTGAGAGGTTCAGCCGTAGTAAAAGATGGGCCATCCTCCAGAAATTGAACAATCTCTTTACCTTTGTTAGCAGGGGGTTGTTCCGGTGGAAGCTCAGTCGAAGGCACTATAGGGGTCTCCGGAACCATGTCTTCTGTTTCAAGACAGGATTGAGGAGAATCATAAAAGGTATGCCAGAAAGGGCTGTGCTCCCTAATCTCGGCCCTTAGCCATTGACCAAAATACATACTATCTCTGTGCTCAAAATTAGCTTCATCATAGGGAATATCAGGGCACCCCATGGCATAATGTCCTAGTCGACCGCAGGAATAATAGTAGTGCGAGAGGTGTTCGTATCGAAAATCTAACCAGAAAGTTGTTCCTGCAACTCGTAGCAGTTGGCCTGGTTTAAGAGGTTCATTAAGACTGAGATCAATCCTAGCACGGACAGACCGAAGAGATGTACCGTCTTTACCATCAATTTTGACTGCTTGAACCCTACCAACATGGCGGACAGCCCTGCGAATAACTTCCTCTGTACAATGTTCTAACGGGAGACCAAAGACTTGGACCCAAAAGGTACATGTAGAGAAGTCATAGCAGTGCAAGGGGGTATTAGGAATCCAAGGCTTGATAATAACAAGGTGATTTCCAAAATGCCATGGCCCATTATCAAGAATTCTCTGTTTTTCCAGTTCAGTTCGGAACTTCATAATGTATATGCCAATTTCAGGCTGTGTAATTTCCACAGTGTCTACTCGCCAAGCTCGCCTCATAGTACTTTGGAAAGCTGGAAGATTGATTGAATTTTGGGTAAGTACCTTACCGACAAGGATGAGTTTGCATTCAGCCAATTTGTCAATCGAAGGCGCTTCATCACAGACTTCAATGCTCTGCGTTTCCCATAGGCGTCCAAGACGAGAGCACAAAGCAGCCAGTCGGGCATCTTCGGGAGTAGCTAGATTCTGGCCAGGAGGTTCCATGGGTGAGCCAACAGTAAATCAGCAAAGCATACGGTAAGACAAGGCTAGCACATTAAACCACAAGACATCGATCATTCTGATGAAGGAGATTGAACTCAAAAGAGTTGCATGCAGGGCCGATGAAGGAGAAAGTCTGATGGAGGAGATTCGGGGCCATGCGATGAAGGTAGAATCAGTTGGATGGAGAATTGGGCGAGGGAGTACATCGCGATGATGAGAAAATGCAGTAATTGAAGAAGGACAACGATGAGGGAATAGGAAATTCAGCTGGGAAGAAGTGGATGGAACAGAGAAATTAGGGTTCTGAGGAAGAGGGAAGAAAAAACACTACCCTGGATGGTAGAGAGCGACTCGACAGAACGAGAGAAAAGTCTAAGTCCAAATCGGGATACTTGTTAAGTAATAAATAAATAAAAATGTTGCATTTTATATTACTTAGAATTAACCCCAAAAAGCGACACTTCTCCAATTTTTCCATCACCTTTTGGGATGAATCAGAACAAAGAAAGGAAAGAACAGAACATACCTGGCGATGGTTTCGGAATCGAACTGTCTTGGATATCCATGGAGGTTTCCTTGTCGTGCGGCGAGCAGGAAAAACTCTAAAGCGGAGAAGTAATTTCAAGGGGTTGAAGTCAAAGTTGTTTTCTGCTCCCATGGGTCTTCTCTTTTTATAATCGACCTGGGGATGGAGCCAAAGTTCCAGCTGTAAAGACGACGTTACCCTCCTCTTTTCCCGAATGACGTCCACATCTCCAAATTTTATGACGTCAGAAATTTTATAGAAATTCCTATTTATTTTTTCTTTTCTTCCACCATTCCCTTTTTGCAAAAAACATATTTCCATATATTTTTGTTCAGTGAGCCGGCGGTGCGAAAATAATGATAAATATTACGATTTTTATGTTTAGCATGTAGATTTAAGGTTTGTGTTCCTATTCTGAGACTGCTTGTATAAAAAAAGACTTTTACATCAACAGTGTACATAATATAAATCTTAATGGACTTTTATCTTGTACAATGGCAATATGAAATTTTCTTGACACAAATAGATTTTACATAATCAAAACAATTAATTTTTATTTTTAACATGTAACTTATACGGCAAATAGATTTGTATTTCCTTTCTCAGTTTGTATGTACCGAATATATATATATATATATATATATATATATATATATATATATATATATATATATATATATATACTTTTACAATGATGATATATGTGATATAAATATCCTTAATTTTTGTATTCGTAGTCATTATCCGTACTTTATGAACAACATGAGGAAAATCATTATCTTCACTACTTTTTTTTTTTCTTAACTTTTATTTTTATTGCCAACTCAAAAAATCATTTTAACATAATTTGAGCCAAAATTGCGCTAATGTGTTATTCTCACAAAAGAAATACATTGACATCTTTAATTTTACCTCATAAGGTGAGAATATTTTCATCCTCAATTAATAAAATCATCATATACTTTTAGTTAATGTAAGTATTCTCAAAATCTTAATTTCAGATTTTTTTTCTAAGAATAGAATAATTGGAATGGCTAAATAACTCTATTCACATTAGACCTAAGTTAACTGATTATGGAATTTATGCTTATTTTTAAAAAGTACGGAAAATGGGGAGACAAAAAATTTTGATGGAAAGTTAATCGATTAAATTAGCTCATATTTACGTTTTTCCATGTACCGTGGTAGGGGACACGGGCAAGTCTGAAAATTTGCAATTCCTTATAAAATTATTGAGGACCCTTCTCGAATTGTACACATGTCACGGGAGAAGAAAGAGAGAAAAGAGATTTAGAAAATTATTGGAGAGTGCGTACAGGAATCGACTCTTTTTAGCCAACTCTTATTGGATTTCTGACGGAAGTTTGTTTTATACAATGCATGTTGGGGGCATTATAGACTTTGTCATGACCTAATAATGTAGAGTACCTTTAGGATGCTCTACAGACTGGCTTGATGTAACGCCTGGCTGCATTATAGACTTTGCAGGATGCTTTGCAGACTGGTTTGATGCAATGCCTTGCGGCATTATAGACTTTGGTCATGTGAATTTATTCTGTTAGTCGTGTGAATTTATTCGGTTGATCGGAATTTATTCGGTTGATCATGTGAATTTATTCAGTTGGTTGTGTGAATTTATTCGATCACGATTGTGAACTCTCCTAAGCTCGTACTTCGTGTGACAGCGAAAATTATCGTGATTCACGTTTATATGTGTGATATATCTTGAAAAGGAGGTCAAATGTGAATAGCAAAACCATCAATATTAACTATAAAACCCTTATATACATATATACAATGTATTTAAATGATGGCCTGCATCATTGAAATTTCACATGAAATGAAAATATGGAAAATTGTACCGAAAATTGTTATAATCAATGCTATGAGGATATTTAAAAATGAAAATGATAAGGGGACTAAAATTATTGCCAGAACAAAATATAGGTATCGAGCTCGAAAATTCCTAAAAGTATGAGGATTGTAAGTGTAATTGTGTTTAGAAGCTCGTAGACATGAGCACCACGTGTCGATACTTGGTGTTAATCAAGCATATTTCGTCCACTTTTGAATAAAAAAATTGTTGCCATAGGGAGACTGACTCGCCGAATAAATTGTAATGAAATATTTTTACATGGCCAAAACCAAATGTTGGGTAATAATGAGGATGATTTTTGTGACTTCGGCTATTTGATTTACGACAACGCGTCACAGATAGAAATCCAACGTCATATATCCAAAAGAAGTTCTTTAGAATCGTTAAATGGACAAGGTGATTCGATCTGCCCGAATTTATTGGAGGGGAGTTGACGACTTCAACCATTACATAGACCCAATCTCCTACACTAAAATTTATGAGACGAGGGCCAATAACTGTCACCGTTAGATCAAGTGGATCTATACGGTTGGAATTGATTAGACTAGGATCGACATTCTCTACCATTAGATAATGATTAAATCAACGGCTGCGATTAGAACGATTTTTCCTTTATGAATGAGCAAAACCCTGTTTTAGTCTCGTACGACTTTCTTCGTACATTCCCTCCTGTCTCTTTCCAGTTTCCACCCTTGTCGCTGCCCTGCTCTCCCGGCGACCATTCACGTCCCCTCTCGCCGCTAGTGCTCACCTATGTTCATTGTTCAGTACATCTTCACCTAGCCAAGGGCCGTTCGCTCCCATCTCGCGGTTCCCTCGCTTGTTGACTGACAAGCCGGTTGTGCTGAAAGGGGAAAACTCCCTGTTTTTTTTTTTTTTTCTATTTACTGTAGTGCTCGGCGTACGTCTCCTCGGCAGGCAGCGCCCCATGTCCACTGCCACCAGATTCTCCTCTCTTATCAGCTGAACGCACCCCTCACCTTGCGCAGTGACCACTCCGTGTCACCGTTTGCCGCTGTTCGCCTGCTGCTAGTCGGTCAGTCGATCAGTAGTACTGGGGCCGTCTCATCCTTATGCTCCGTCTCTTTGACGGATCTCTCTCGGCCGCTCATCGATCATCCTTTGCCGAACCTGGTTGCACCGGCCTGGTTAGTCTTTGGGTGAACGGAAAAATAAAGCTTCTTCTTTTTGCCAAAGAGTGGGTAAGCCGGCCACCTCCTCTGTGAAGGAGATGAACCGAGAGACATTTCTCAAAAACAGGGATGGGGACAGGGGTGGGGACGCTCTCTTTTTGGCGAATCACTCTGGCCGCTCGTCACTTTGCCAAGTTGGCTACGCTGCCCTGGCCACTGTTTGGCCAAACGAAAAGGCCAGTTCCTTTTTGGCCATGCAGTGGCTAAGCCTCGGCAACCGAGAGAAATTCCTCAAAAAAGGGGAATGGGTCGAGGTTGTAAGAGTTTTCTTTACGTAGACTACATTAATTGAGATTGTAATTACCGTTTTACGGCTTTGGTCTAATAAGGGGAGGCATAAAGTTTCTTAACAGTCGAATATGGGCCTGGCTTGTGTGGGCCGAGTTGGGCCTGGCCCGTGATGAGAGGACCCGACCAAAACTCTATAAATAGCGCTAAGGTTGCTCCTCTAGCCCTCACTATTCCAAAATTCTCTCTCAACTCACATAAGGTAATCTGTGAGTGGCGGTTTCATCGAGTCAGGATTCGAGGGTTATAGAGGAGAAGATCTTCAGCATTGAACGCCCGGATTGCTGTCATTTTGCTTCAAGAACGATGAATTCAAAATCAAGTACACAAATCTTCGTCTTTGACTTTAGGATGTTCGATTTTCTAGTTATGTTGATCTTGGGAAGCCGTTTAGACGGCCTACATTTGGTATCAGAGCCTGCATAAACTGGAAATCGAACATAGGAAGCTGTTTTGAAGAAATTATCCAAATGAAACTTGATTTTGACCATGTAGTCAGATTAATCTTGCTGAGCTGAGAGTTTTCGTGGGTAGCATGTCTCCGGCAGTGGCCGAATTTCCTGTTGATACCCATTTTCGGACTTCACTTAAACTTGGAACGTTTTGCTCGTTTTTCATATTTTTGGTCCGATAAAAGTGAAATTTTATTGCATATATGGCTTCTCCTCGTCAATACGAGCATTTTGGTATGTAAAACACCTCAAGACGACGCCAGAAGCGGCCGCATGCGCCTCCACGCGCCGAGACGGAGCTCGGAGTTGGCCTCACGCGCCGCCGCGCCGTCTCACGCGCGCGCACGTGCCCGACGCGTGGCACATGCGTGCCGACGTGTGGACTAACACGCGGCTCGCGCACGCAGACCGCCTCGGAGGTTCCGCCTCCGCCGACACGTGTCGAAGATGACGTCATATGACGTCACACACACGCCTTACGTGCGACCGCCACGTGGCATGTGACGTCACCTTGATCCGACCCGGGTCGACCGGGTTGACCCGACCCATTGACCGGTTTGACCCGACCCGTTGACCGGGTTGACCCGTTGACCATTGACCTTTGACCGGGTTGACCCGACCTGTTGACCATTGACCGGTTTGACCCAACCCGTTGACCGTTGACCGATTTGACCCGACCGTTGACCATTGACCGGCTCGGCAGTTGACCGATCGACCGGTCCGACCGTTTGACCGTTGACCGGTCGGACCGGTAACCGGATTTTGGACCGGATCGGTACACCAGCGCGTGCAGCTCACGTGCCGCGCACTCTAGCGGCGCGTGAGTGCGGGTGTGACGTGCGTTGGGCGCGTGGTTGATGTCGCCGTGCTCGTATGTGAATTTCCTATCTTGTGGTGTGCGTATTTTCATTTTTGGATGCCTTTATGGATATGAAAATGCATGTGAATCCCTAAGGCACGTAATTTTGGGGTAATTTTAGTGTATTTTCATGAATTTCTCTATGGTTTTGGAAATACAAATGCATGCCTATGATTATGTCATCACTTGAGGAATATATGTAGTGTTGATTTATTAAAAGCATGTATTACTGGATGGAGCAATGCAATTAGCATTACTTGTGATTTTTAGTGACAAATAGCCCCTGTCATCAAGTCTAAAATCACATGTGAAAGGTAAATGTGAGTTATAAAGTTATATCCCTAATATGAGAAAATTTCGATAATTCAGTTGGGTTGTGACCGCCAAAGTGGCACACTTAATTGGCTTTGAGAAACACTGTTCGCATATTGTAAAGGGATGTCTCCTATTCTGATGCATGTTTATACTCCCAAATGAGGTAATTGTGTATTAGTTTATGGAGGGATACATGTACAGCATATGGTTGAAAAGTGACTAGCCCTAGTGGTTCATACACCCAAAGGTGGTGAATTCGTGAAATGTTAGAATATATTTTCATGGACCGCTGTCATGTGAAGAGTATACAATTGCATGTCATATATTCTACCCAAAGGTGCTTATATGATAATGTATATAGCTCTTGAGATATGTGTTAAGCACTCACATGATGCTAATTATATGTATTGCTTGTAAAATCACACCTTCTCTGTAAATGGCAATTCCATTGCAATTGAAGTTCTTACTGGATCAAACTTCAAGAAATGGAAAGAGGATTTTCTATTTGCGATGGAGTTGGCAGATGTTCACATTGCTCTTACTGAGGATAGGCCGGCAGATCTTACTGATGCTAGTACAGAAGTCCAAAAAGTACGTTTTGCTGCATGGGAAAAGAGTAATAGAATTTGCTTGCTCATTATGAAACGGTCAATTCAAGAACATTTGATGAGTGGCTTGCCGACTGACTGTACTGTTAAGGAAATGATGGAAGCTTTGGAGGCTAGGTATTGTGTCTCTTCCAATGCTGAGATAGGTACTCTTTTGCAATCACTCTTTAATATGAAGTATGATGGTTTGACTGGAGTTAGAGATTATGTGCTTAGGATGGTAGATCTTCAAACAAAACTCCGAATTCTTCAGGTTGATATCCTTGAAGCTTGCATTGTGCACCAAGCATTAAATACTCTTCCTCCTGATTTTGGAATTATCAAGACGAACTATAGTTCGCAAAATGAGACTTGGTCAATCAATGACCTTATAGTTAGAGTAGTGGCAGAGGAAGAGAAACTGAAGAAAGAAAGAGGGCATCTTGCCTTGTATGCCTCTAGTTCTGCCAATAGGAAGGGAAAATGGATTGCACATCATAGAGGAAATCCTAAAGCCATAGGGACTTCTAACCATATAGCTCCTAAGAGGGGAAATCCTGAAGCTGCTGGCCCCTCCACCACTGTGGCTCCTAGGAAGGCACCTTTTAAAAGGGAGGGTGTCCTTTGCTATTTTTGTAGGAAGATGGGTCACATAAAGAAACATTGTGATGGTTATAAAGCTTGGTTGTCTAAAAATGAGCATAAAGGTAATGATTTTTTGGCATTTGTCTGTGAATCCAACCTATCTGAAGCCTCATCCAGTTCTTGGTGGCTAGATAGTGGTGCGACTAATCATGTTGCATTTACCATACAGGGATTCACAAACATAAGGACGCCAAATTAGGATGAATCAAAGCTCACTGTGGGAAATAACAACAAGATCAACGTTGAGTTCGTGGGAGATGTCATTTTGATTTTAGATACTGGTTTTAATATGATGTTAAGAAACACTTTCTATGTACCTTCCTTTAGATGGAACTTAGTTTCCATATCATGTTTGGACATGTGTGGTTACTCTTTTGAAATAAAGAACAATACAGTATCTATGTTCTTTAGTTCAAACAAGGTTGGATGTTGCAACATGTTTAATGGATTGTACGGATTGTGTTTATCTCCCAATGATATATACGTCGCTAATACAATTGAAAGTGTTGTTCCCAAAAGACGTCTACCTAACGAACAATCTTATGCGTTATAGCATAAACGATTAGGTCATATATCCAAAGAAAGAGTAGAAAGGCTGATAAAGACTCACATCCTGCCTACTCTTAAAAGTGACTTAGAGACATGCATAGACTGTTGTAGAGGAAAGATGAATAAGATAAAGAAGAAAACCGCAGTTCAAAGTTCTGATTTACTGGAAGTCATTCACACTAATATCAGTGGACCCTATACTGCAACTTTGTGTAGAAATTTTTATTTCATCACGTTTATCGATGATTATTCTCGGTATGGTTACCTATCCCTGATTAAGGAAAAGTCTGAATCTCTTGACAAATTTAAAATCTATCGAACTGAAGTTGAGAAACAGTTAGGAAAGGTAATAAAGGTGGTTAGATCTGATCGAGGTGGAGAATATTATGGTAGACATGGTAATGTTGGGCAAATTAAAGGACCATTTGCTAAATACTTAGAGGATTCTGGGATAGTGGCTCAGTTCACTATGCCTGGAAGTCCTGAACATAATGGAGTGACTGAAAGACGCAATCGTACTCTCATGGATATGGTAAGGTGTATGATGAGTAGGACTAATTTGCCTAATTTTTTTATGGGGTGAGGCTTTAAAAACAACCCTTTATATATTGAATCGTGTTCCTACTAAAGCTGTTACATCGACTCCTTTTGAGTTATGGACTGGACGCAAACCAAGTTTGAATCATTTCAAGGTCTGGGGATGTCCTGCAGAAGTAAGATTGAATAATCCAACATTAGGCAAGTTGGAGGCTAAAACCACTCGATGCTACTTTGTATCTTACTCAGAATATTCAAAGGGATATCGGTTTTATAATCCAAGTGGAGGAATAAGGATTGTAGAATCACAGACGGCAAAGTTTCTGGAATTTGATGTAGCCGAAAAGCATGATTGCTCACAAATTAATGAACATGACAACATGATGAGACCGGTTATGTCTTTCTCCTTACCTGTGTAGACAATTATGGAGCCTACTGTGCCACAAACTGAACATGTTAATATTGAGAATCCTATTGATGAAACAGCCACAGATGAAGTTCTTCAAATTCCTCAAACTCAAAATGAAGTTACAGTGGCTCCACTTAGAAGGTCTACTAGGGAAAGACGTTCAGCTATACCACCAGATTATATAGTCTATTTAGGAGAACATGATTACGATATAGGCTGCATTATAGATCCAGTGACTTATATAGATGCCATTTCCTGTCCTCAATCAAGTTTGTGGTTGGATGCAATGAGAGATGAGATGCAGTCTATGAAATATAATAGCATTTGGGAGCTTGTTGAATTACCGGAAGGTTGTAAGCCTATAGGTTGCAAGTGGGTTTATAAGACTAAAGAGATTCAAAAGGAAAGATTGAGAAATTTAAAGCCAGACTTGTGGCCAAGGGTTTCACTCAAAGAGAAGGGATAGACTATGAAGCAACTTTTTCTCCAGTTTCTTCTAAAGACTCATTTAGAGTGATCATGGCGTTAGTAGCTCATTTTGACATGGAATTACATAAGATGGACGTTAAAACTGCTTTTTTAAATGGAGACCTTGATGAAGAGGTTTATATGATGCAACCTGAAGGTTTTACAGTAAATGATTCAAGTAAGTTTGTGTGTAAACTAAATAAGGCTATTTATGGTCTCAAACAAGCTTCCAGACGGTGGTACTTGAAATTTCACAATGTTGTTACTTCTTTTGGTTTTGTTGAGAACAAAATAGATCAGTGCATATACTGCAAGGTCAGTGGGAGGAAATTTATTTTTCTTATACTTTATGTGGATGATATTTTGCTTGCAAGTAGCAATGTTGGATTGCTGCATGAAACAAAACAAATGTTGTCAAAGAATTTTGACATGAAAGACCTAGGTGAAGCATCCTTCGTTCTTGGTAATGAAATCCATAGGGATCGTTGTCATCGTATGTTAGGTATATCTCAAAAGGCATACGTTGATCGTATTTTGGAGAGATTCAACATGCAGGATTGCAAACCAGGAACTGCTCCTGTCGTTAAGGGTGACAAGTTAAGTCTCTCTCAATGTCCTCAATCAGATTTTGAGAAAAACCAAATGAAGGATGTGCCTTATGCTAATGCACTTGGAAGTATTATGTATGCTCAAGTTTGCACTAGACCAGACATTGCTTTTGTAACAGGGCTTTTAGGCAGATATCAGTCGAATCCAGGACATGATCATTGGGTTGCTGCCAAAAAGGTCTTGAGATACTTGAAAAGAACAAGAGATTATATGCTGATGTATAGATATGCCAATGATTTGCGATTGTTGGCATATTCAGTTTCAGATTTTGCTGGTTGTGAGGATGATAGGAAGTCGACAACATGATATATATTCATGTTGGCAGGAGGCGCAGTATCATGGAAAAAAGAGAAACAAAAATCTATATCTTCCTCTACCATGCAAGCGGAGTTTATAGCATGTTTTTTAGCTGCTACTCAAGCAATTTGGCTTCGGAACCTCATTAAGGAATTGACCGTATTTGATTTTGTGGATAGACCCATACAGTTATATTGTGATAACAATTCTGCTATGTTGTTTGTCAATAACAACAGGAGTCTCAAAGGGTCTAAGCATATGGAGGTCAAGTTTTTGACCATAAATGAAATGGTACAGAATGGTGACGTTATAGTAGAGCATGTTCCCACGGATGATATGTTGGCAGATCCACTGACTAAAGGCCTACGCCATTGTGTATTTGAGCGACATATCATGAACATGGGCTTAGGAGAATCGGTGGATACTGTCGTTTAGTGGGAGCTATTTCAGGTTTGCTCTAATGAAGTTTACTTCTGTATTTTGTTACTTTTTGTAACGTTTCGATATATGTCAACTCCTTCTGTATAAGTTATTATTGAGTTGTGTACATATATCTAAGAAAAATCTCAAGGTACTGTGTAAATCTTGAGTAAAGGCTAGGGGCATCCAGTTATTAGCCTTATACATATGTCTCAGTTACACATAAAGAAAGGTTAACCATAAAGATGAGACATATGTGGGTTCATTAGAACCATAAAGATATTCTCTAGTGCCACATCCGGTTTTCTGTGACACTTAAAGGTAAGAGAATGGTGACCAACAATGGTGATAACACATAAGGTATTACTCTTCATGAGGTGTTATCCGTTTGCCACACAACCATATTGAATCAATATCAATAAAGTTGAAAGCATTCGTGATCATGGAAGGCTCTGTATGAATACATGCAGTTACTGCCATGATTCGGTGTTGGAGACCTTATGGGATAGGATTGACTATTAAGAATTGCCACTAGACCAACATAAAGGTGCGCACATACAGTATAGTTTCAATTAATATAGCCCAAGTGGGAGAATGTAAGAGTTTTCTTTATGTGGGCTACATTAATTGAGATTGTAATTACCGTTTTACGGCTTTGGTCTAATAAGGTGAGGCATAAAGTTTCTTAACAGTCGAATATGGGCCTGGCTTGTGTGGGCCAAGTTGAGCCTGGCCCGTGATGAGAGGGCCTGACCAAAACTCTATAAATAGCGCTAAGGTCCCTCCTCTAGCCCTCACTACTCCAAAATTCTCTCTCAACTTACATAAGGTAATCTGTGAGTAGCGGTCTCATCGAGCAAGGATTCGAGGGTTATAGAGGAGAAGATCTTCAGCATTGAAGGCCCGGATTGCTGTCATTTTGCTTCAAGAACGATGAATTCAAAATCAGGTACACAAATCTTCGTCTTTGACTTTAGGATGTTCGATTTTCTAGTTATGTTGATCTTGGGAAGCCGTTTAGACGGCCTACAGAGGTTACCTGGGATGTGGCCAATCTTCCTCATGCTCTCTTTTCAGTGATTCTCTCTTAGCTCTAGCCTTCGCCTGGCTGCTTGTGGCCATCCTTTGCCAAGCTAGCTATGCCGGCCACCATCATTGCAACGATAACGAGGGCTGCAAAGATGGAAGATGAGCGAGGAACTTAGAGGAATTCCTCGAAAACAGATATGGGGAGAGACGGCCCGTACCCGTACAACGGCCAGTGGCTGAGTGGTTGCTGTGAGGGGAGAGCAGGGTGAGTACTGAGCTAACAATATTACCATGACTGCCGATGGCACAGCACGGGACATGGATGGCAAGGGCTGGCCATAGTTTTAGGGGAAAAAACAGAGATCTACCCTAATGTGGAAGCAGTTTGACAAACGAGAGAGGCTGCTAGAATGGGAACATAAGAGAGACGGCTGTTACTAGGCGAAATCGACTGGATAATCACAGGCAGTGGCAGAAAACTAAAATGCCCAAGCCACCCATGCCACTCGTGCTTGGAATAACACCTTAACGAATGAGCGGATGCGACATTGCTCAGGATAGATACCAAGTTAGAGCTCTCCTTGATAAATAAATAAATAAATAAATAAATATCCGTGCTTCATGGATGCGTGCTTTTCCAAATGAAGATGGACGTGACATATTTTGGGGAACTGGAAATGTGTAATCTCACTTATCTGGCTGGTTTTCAAAAGTAAGATAGTTTCTTTGAATTGCTTAATAACAATCACATTTCTGCAATTTGAGGACCATGTGAAAATCTCTCTCTCACATGCATATTGTTAAAAAAGTGTTGTTGAGCCAATGTTCTTCGGAGAGTAGTGACTTGTGGTTTCTCTTAAGATTGAACAATGCAATTGCCTTCTACTTTGAAGATGGTCATTGCGCTATTTTCATCCAGAAAAAGATAATCCCCATGAGTCTCATATACCCTAATAAGAAGCTTTAGCAGCATGACAAGCATTGACGAAGGCACATCGGTGGCTAGTGAAATCGGCAAGCATCATTTGCGCGGTTTGACTGCTAGTGACTTGATGACATTTGTTTTCACCCACATTGTGATTGCCATTTTGCAAATTGATGTAAGGGGTATGTCATCAATTGCATCAGATGAATAATCAAAAGGAGAATGATATATGAAACAGGTTTCTCTAGGACTAGTGCTCCACAGAATTTTCCTTGTTTCTGGATTGTAGGTGACGACGCTGGATTTCAGTTGCCATTTGCCACCATTAGCCGGAGTCATTGATTTCGACTTCCATTTTCATTCCCAAATAGTCAAAGCATTAGTGATGGTGGGAAGACGTTCACGACTTCTGCCAAACGAACTCTCTACTAAGCCAGAAGGAACAAGGATGCTGACTAGATTGGTGCTGCTTTGTTGTCGTATAGAGTTTATTTGCAACTCGGGAACGTCAAGTATGTATAGAGAGTAAACTGAGAAACTGCATCTAACCAACATTCATTCATCAATCACAGTCGCCGTAAGATACAAAACGGAAAACGATTCAAACGCCATTGTGATCTTATGAGTACAAAAAAGCTATACAAGTAAAGTGTGTTTCAAACAGCACATCAAGTCGCTCTCTCCATGTTCTCAGACAACCCTCTACGTAAATCACGATGGATGGGGCAGATTTAACTTCTTATCGAATGTAAGATCCAGAGGCCTTCATCCCTTCATTTATATCTCGATCATGATTTTGTTTCAGCGGCGTTCTAGAGTTAGTAAAATGAATCGTGCCAGCAGCCTACCAATAATCCCGGCATGAGCACACCCCATCTTTGAAATGGTGAAAATGATTCACATCCTGGACAAGGATCTCTCTTTTTGTATACTGGGAAATGAGTTTTGTCACAAAGTGCTTGATAATCCGAATCTTCTCCCCCTTAGTGGCAGTGCTGTTGATGAGTCCAAAGGCCATGGGTAGTTTTTCACTATGCCCCAACAAAATGCGTTCCTTCTCACATCAAGATCGTGATGCACATTTCCGGTTTGTGGCACGTAGCCATCTTCCTTCATCTCCATTGACAACTTTAGCAGTAAGGCAGGAAGCTGCTCAATCGGTGAATTCAATTCATCGACTGAAGCAAAGGGAAATATCTTCCTTTTGACTTCATTCCAACTACAACCGGGGACCTTTTGCGATCTCCAAGCTTCTAAAGTTTCTTCACTCTTCTCACCTGATCCCCTATCTTGGCCCCCGTTTAGATATCGGCTAGAACATAATTCCCAGCATTTGTGGGTTTGAGGTCGAAAACCTTGGGCTCGCTCTTTCTGCAAGCTCAACATTGCAATGAATCCTGCACGATCCAAGGAGCGATTCCTAAACTTTAGGACCCGGTTTAATCTGTATCTCTTCTATAATTTAGGCTGCTTCATCTAATCTATTTGCCCTGCCAAGAAGATCCACCATGCAAGCATAATGCTCCACACTAGAGAAATCCTATGTTCCCTTACCATCGAGTCGAACAACATCTTCCCATCCTCGGCAAGCCCTGCATGGCTGCAGGCTCCTAAAACACTAACGAAGGATATGGGACTCAGAGAGATTCGACTGATGATCATCTCGTTGAAAACCTGAATCGCCTTCTCTCCAAACCCACCCATAACTTGAGATCAAAGAATTCTAGGAAACTAATGCTGTGTTTGGTTTGACTTTGGAGAAAACTCTTTAGGAAAATGCAAATGCCTTAGTTTAAAGGGATTTGGTGAAATGCAAAAACTATTTGGTAAATTGTAATTGAAATATACCTTGGGAAGTAACTTTGGGAGAATGTTGTTAGGTAAACACATATTCAAAAAGTCCTTTGGTGTGATTTATTTAAAATTTTTAATTTTAGGGTCTATTTCCGAAAAATATTTTCCTAGAAGTCATTTTCCAGGAAAATGACAATATTTTCTGATGTTTGGCTAAAAGCTGAAAATATTTTGGAAAATACTTTCCTGTGTTTGGTAAGGAAAATATTTTCTAAGACTTCACTACTTAGGCATGTATCACTTATTAACCTATAAATCAATCAAATATGAACTTTTCTTTAAATTCGAGCAAACTTACTTCATATTTTGTTCCATCATTATTACCAAATGCTCATCTACTCTAAAAAAATGTTCATATGGGTTTTAAAAAGAAGCAAAAGAAAAAGAAGCAAAGCATGTACAACCATAATGAAAATCTTCCAGTGGAGTGGATTGTTCTCCCCGTGTCTTTTGTGTTCTAATAAACAAAAGAAAAAAGAAGCAAAGCATGTAAAGCCATTTACTTGAGCAATATACAATTGTAGGGTAGTGTAAATAAATAAAATGATAAGCAAGAGTGCAAAGCGTAAGCTTGAAATCGACGAGCTCGAGGTTCGCCCAACAACGGCCAATGACTAGCCAAGAAAGAAAAAGATGGGAAACAAAGAAAAACAAAAGAAAAGAAATAGAAAAAAATTGGAAATTAAAAATTCGAATTAAAAAAGAAAAAGAAAATTAAAAAAATAATTCGAATAAAGAAAGAAAAGAAGAAGAATAAATGGGAGGATTACGTGAGGATTTGTAGAGGTGTAAGATAAGAGAGATCAAATGAGGAAAACATTTTCTACTTTTCAAAAGTGGAAAACATTTTCCCCTAATTTAGAAGATTTTTTTTTTTCTTTTAATGGAAAACATTTTCCCCAAGGAATTCTTTTTCCATTAAACGAATGCCGGAAAATCCGGAAAATGTTTTCGGAAATTATTTTCCATAAAACAAATGGAGCCAATTTGTTTAAAATTGCCAAAAAAAAAAAAAACAACGATTGTCACTTTAATATTTTTGCATTAGGAGTAATGTAAAAGAAGCATATTTACAAATCTTCCACTTTTTTTTTTTTTTTTTTTAATATGCCAAAAGATTGCTAAATTTATGAGCATAGCGAAGAATAGGCATAGGCATGGTTAAATACTTCTCGTTAACTCGTAGGGAAATCTTAATCAACTGATGATACAAATGAGTATATTTTTACCACAAGTTTGAGTAGGGACCGGATTGGACTAGACGGAACCAGTTAGTTCTGGGCGATCCTAGGGGTGCTAGTTTGGTCCCCAATTTTTATTTTTGGAGCCGATGGTTAGTCGGTCCCTTCCCGGATTTCAAGGTGAGAACTGGATTGACCAGACAGATAGGAATGGACCAACCATTCATGTATACTTTTTATTTATTTTTTTAAATTTCTAAATTATCATTTTACCATTAGGCCAATTACTCTCCAATCTCTTTCCCATTTTGCATTTTGCCATTACTTTCCCCATTTCTTTCCCTTCCACTTTTCTTTTGCTAACCCTAACCATGCGAAATCAACCCTTTCCCAGTTTCCCTCCCTCTCGTAGGTGCAGCCTCATCTCACACCTTGCTCCAAGCTAGTCACTAGACTTTTGTAACCTCACCTCCCCCCTCGGTCAATATCCTCTCGTGGCCTCGCCTTAGGCCTCCTTTCCCTCTCATGGCCTCGCCTTCTGCATCGCTTGATGTCCTCTCATGGCCTCACCTCATGCCTCACTTGACGTCGACGACTTTCCCTCTCATGGTGTCGCTTATCCACCAGACCGAACCGGACCACAACCGGGTCCGGTCCTGATTCCTGGTTTCAAGATCAGTTGATCTAGTCTACTATCCCAAAAAATGCAAATCGGTCAGACCGGTTCCCGATTTTTGGAGGAAATCACCTCTATTCAACATAGATAACATTAATCAATTATCACGTCTCATGCATTATTCATGTTCATATTTTTCATTTAACGAACATATTACAAAAAGAAAAGGGTTAGTGTCACATCATTAAATTACTAATCATCTAAATAATTTAAGGGGAACACTAATTAGATCATACTTATGGTCTTAGAATTCAATGGTTTGCTTTCATAAATAAGAAATAGCATTTCATATAGTTTGCATCATAGGGTTAGTCCGTGTTTAATTCTACCTCAGGTCATAATGTTCATATCATGTCATTTGTTTTAGAATTCTAACATTGCACAAGAATTGCATTCAATCTATTATAGCATGGTATACACAATATTTAGGACTTAATATTAGTTTACGTTAGATTAGGATACATATAAGTGCAACATGTAATTAAGCTATATCTAAGTTGAGTTTATTTTGTAAACAAGAAAACCCAAAAAAATTAATTGGTGTTGCATTTTATGCATCAATCTAAGTTATCTATTATAGTTTAAATCATACATTGATCGTGTTCATATAAACTCCTAATTTATCACCATTGTCGTCATCATCATGAAGTATAGAAAGAAAAGAAACAAAAATATCAACTCATCACGTATATTAGATCCGCATCGTAGCAATTCATTGTCGTTGCACGATCATATTTGTTTGAGAAGTCATATCCAGCAATTTATTGTCGCTACACGATCAGATTTAATTGAGAAGTCATATCCAGGGAATAAGTTTGCAAGATCCCCGTTTCATCGGATGATAAATTGGGATTCGCAACCCTCCAGTTGCTCATGCATTCGAGGTTTTTTATTTACCTTTTCCAGGGTCTTTTATCTTTTCAGCATGTGATGAGCCCCTGATGGCGAATGTTAAGAATATGATAAATGCTGTACTATTCAATAACTATAAAAGAAAATTACAAGAAATATCTTTCAAAGAAAATCAATTAAGAAAGAAAAAAAAAAGATCCACTGTAACAGCGAATGGGCGGGCTTGAAAGTGAATGGGCCGGTTCAGGCCCACAATCAAGCACGAGTTCTCTTTCTCTCTCCGTCGAGAACGTCGCCGCTTCTTCCACTTTCAGCCGCCGCCGGCGAGCTTCGCCACCGCCGACAGCGTCACGGTTTCCCGCCGCTTTTCGTGCTTCCGGCGACCGGAGATAGCTGCGAAGAGCGATGAGCAGCGAGAACGACGATGCGTGGCGAATCGTTCGCGTCCCCGGCAGGCCGCCGATTCCGCCTGATCAGCAACTCACAGGTATATTCTTCACGGACGACCGACCGAATCCTGAGCGAAAGATCCGAACTTGACGTGTTACTGATGTGTTATGCACTTCGGAATTGGCGTTTCGTTACGTACTTTTTTTTTTTTTCCTTTTCCTTGCAAGAAGTGAACGTGGTCGCAGCTCAGATTGAACAGCCGAAGCTCACGAACACTATCATGAGGTCAGTTTCAGTGTCTTACTTTGGATTTATGTGTTAAAGCTCGTTCTGCGCTTCTCAGAAATTGCTGTTTCGTGTATGGTTTGATTTTTCACTCGAGTTTTTTGGGAATCCATTGTTTGGTTAGGCGTTTGAGTCAAATTGCGCCATCGGAGGACCTCCACCACGTGAAGCGGGTGAAGAAGAAATGTCTCGAAGGAGGTACATTCTTTGTTCATAAGCATACCGGTGCTATGTTTGTCATTGGCGTGATTGGTCACTTAATGACATTGATATTTGAACATCATTGCTTCTTGCATCTTTGAAATTGAGGAACAATTTTTGCTGCGCATGTCATTATGGAATTTGAAGATTTGTGAATTCATAAGGTGAAGCTTTACATAAGAGTAGTTGCTTAACTAGGTCTTTCTATCGCCTTTTGTTTTTGGGTTACCCTTTAAAAGGTTTGAAAAAAACCATTGCAATGTTGTTGTCATCATGCGAGGATCATTTAACGGGAACAATTTCATGCAAAGAATTAAATGACTGTTGTTTATCCTCATGTGTGTAGTTCTTGATTAGACATCAGTCCTGTGTATTTACTGCTCTTTAAGTAACAGAAAAGAGGGAATAGAATCCTCTGACCTCATGCATTGCAATTGTCATCGGATCAAAGAAATTATATCTGAACTTTTGAGCCCCAAAGTAATGAGAAAACTTTGTCTGCATTGGAAGCACCGTAAGTCATTAACTTGAGTATAACAAATCAATCAGCATTAGATATTTAAAGTCATATTCACATCATCGGTGTAATTGCTCAGCAAGACACTTAGTCCTAACCTGCACTCGAGTGATGAAGCTGTGGTTTTTGTGGATGGTTTGCTTACGTTGTGGGGTGAATGAGAGGTGCTTCTCGCCTCCTCCATTCTGCATGCATATCCTGAATTTTCTTCTTCTACTGCTGGAAATTCTTTTGAGGGACTATTATGTATACAAAATGCCTGATTTAGGAAGAATGTTATCTGATGAAACTCAAATGCTACCATTGGTTTCTGGTCTTTAGCTTTTTTTTTTTTTTTATAGTATGCATTAGCTATGCAAGGCATTGAAAAACCTGATGAACAATTATAAAAACAACCTGTATTGCTTGTTCATTTAAGTGCTCAGTTTGTTGTTTTTCCCTCATCAATCATGAAAATTGATTGAATAGGATTATGATACCTCTTATGTGCACATCATGTGCAGAAAAGGAACATTAGCAGGAAGTAAATAGGATTGAAAGAACAGAAAATTGAGAAAACAAGAAAGCAAATGAAAACAGTGGCCCACTCAATGTACGATAATTTGCATTTGAAGATGAACTGGTAATTTTCTTGAAGAATCTTCTAATTATTTCCTATGCAAGGTCGATTTGATGGAAACCCAGGATAGGTGTTTGTATTTTTTTCATCAACAAATCATCTTTGACCTACCCAGCTTTTCAGCTCTTCTTTAACTCATTTTTTTTTTATGTATTTCTTAAACTGTCTGGTTGTTGTAATGGTTTTGACAGGAAAAATTCAGCTATCAGTGATCTTAAGTCTGGCTTCCGAAAATGGTGATTTTGATGGAATTTCATGTGACATGAAGGATGTAATTAGTTCTTATTAGTTGAGTCCTTTTGTGGCAAAAATGGGTTGTTTTCTTGTCAGCATTTCATGTTGATTTTCCCATGTTTTACATTATCTTCAATAACTTGTAGAGAGAACCATATACAGTTATGACAAGTCATGGGATCCGTGAGTAATGATGTTTACTCACGGAGCATCTTACCCTATCATGGACCACTAGCATATTTGACAATGAACCGCTAGTATATTTGACATCTGTTGATGTCTTTTCTCTTCTCCCTTTTTCCAAGTTCTAGAAAATTTTATTTCACAAATTTTCCCTCCTTTTTTTTTTTGCCTAGCTGAAAGGAGTTCTTTTGCGATGATCTCCTTTCTGCTGCTTTAGGAGGTAAAGTTGTGTTTATGACCTAACTGGACCACTATGGGCTTCGCTTGGGAATCTCTTTTGGTCTTTGTAGTTTTTTTTTTCAGTGCTTCATAGGCTATTTATGCCAAAGAGGGCTTCTTGGTATTGGTTGTTGTACACTAATATTGTTTGCTCTATAATGTCTGCGCATCCAGTGAACTGCACTTTCAAGTGAATAAGTAGTTGGAACATCTTTACTGGTCGATAATAATGAAGCAACAGCAAACGTCTGTATTGTCAATGTCATTAGTTTCTGTAACATAGCACTTTAGAGCTGGATAGGATGTCACTGTATAAATAGATCAATTTGGCTTTCAAACCCTGAATTTGAACAAAGTTTCCATCTCTTGAATTTTTTATCATTTTTCTTTTTCATCATGTAACTTGTCTTTTTAAGTTCATTATGGCATTAAAAGAAGCCATATCCTATCTAATGTTAGGTGGAAGTGTGTATCCTTCTCAAATCTTTCAAAGTGTACAGATGATTTGATATTAGGAAAGTCTATTAGTTGTTAATAAAATTCTAAAGCTTTATTTTCTGTATATCATGCTTATCTTAATCAGTGTATATTTTTAATTCAAATATAAGCATAAGACGATATGCTACATAAGAACTCTCTGTAACATGTAACCTGAAAATGGCGTCGTTTCACTTCATCATGTGATGGCAAAGTGGGATATTGTTCTTTGTGCTTATTCGTGCTAATTTGCAATAGGTCTGCAAATATGCTGCATCGTCAAAGGAAGAGTGGGTAGAACAGTGCAAGCTATGGCCCACCTCATACCATCCAGCAAACCTAGTACGTCTCTTTTAAATATTCTCATCAGTAATGGTAATGCATGTTCATGTCTTAAGATCAACATATTGCCATCATGTTTTAGGACATTTTTGCTGGTTTAGGGTATTTGCATTGGCTGTGCAGATGTCTCTGATTCTAATGTTGTCTCAATTAAAGGAGCAGGTTAAGGTGGTTTTTCCAGGATAACTTTCTTATGGATTTTGATATTCTCTTGGGCAGCATTGGGTGTTCGTTTTATACTTTTTTCCTCCTTCAGAATTTATTTCCAAGCAGATAACTTGGAAGTTGGAGTCTAAAAACCAAAGACTTACAAAGAGTTGCAGTTTGAGTGGCCATCTCAAATTTGATAAGCTTTGTTTTTAGAAATTTAGGATGTGATTGATTTTACTTCGTTCTGCTGAGTTATGTTAGTTTTGATTGCATCTGGACTGAGAGGAGTTTGGGGTTATCTATAAACCAGAGAAGTTACTTTCAAGGAATAACTAATCAAGTCATCTCCATTATGCATAATGGCTGCTAATGAATCTTGGCTATAGAGACCAAGGGTTGCGTAGTTAATTGGAAAACACTCTTTCTAAGTCACTAGGCCGGGTTTAAGTCTTATCATTCTCCTCTCCCACCTTTTGCAATCAAATGTAAGCTCCAACTCTTTGCGTGACTCAATTCAATGGAGTTTGTGCAAATCTTTGGCCTTTATTTTAGCATTTCCTAATTTTACTTCTCGTCAATGATCATAAGGAATTATCTGTTACTTTATATGCATGTGTATAATGTGCATTTATACATACCCTATGTCATCACTGAATTGTTCTCTCAACTTCTGATATTCCACAGAGCAGCAATATCAGTGGCATAACTGGGTTTAGTGATGAAGACTCACAATCAGTTGTAAGTTTTATGAAGTATGCTCTGGAATTGGCGAAATCTCATGGTAATATGGTAAGTGTTGGGGTATGCCCTTGACTTGCAATTAATGAATGTAACTTTGAGTGATCTCATCAAGTTCACAGCTAATTATATCTCTGACTAGTCAAGATCTCAGAGTTCTTGAATATGAGTACTAACCTGGCCTCCCATCTTACTAAATAAAATAAAAAAAAGAGAAATTCTCTTATACATGGCAATCATTTCTTTCTGAGCGTTATACTGCTTTGACATTTTGTGAGGCAATTTGGCATGCTCTAAGGCCTTCCTTTGGTGCTACTTTTTATTTTCCTTTGAATCAGTATTATGTGAAGTAAAGCACATCCAAGTACATGTTCGATGAGTATCATTTCTAACTGCTCCAGTGTTTGCACTTTCAACAATTTTCCCGTCAAGCCATAGAGGACTCACCGTAGCTCGCATTAACTTTCAAGAATCATTTTGGGTTTGGTAACAAGAAGTGAGATTTACTTGTTGCAATTAACTTGACAGGAATGTGAAGTTTTTATGTGTCACATTTATTGACTTTAGACCAAAAAACTCGAAGAAAACTGTTTTATAATAGTGGAGAACAATCTGATCATTTTGAAGGCTGGGTCCTTTAGACATTTATCCCTTGAAATGTTCATGCATAGACGTAGTAAAATAGAGGTTTCAGGAAGGAAATGTAGTGCTTCATCTTGCTCCCTAATTGTGCGTCCAATTTTGTTTAATGCTAGTGTGGGAACCTCTTATGTTGTGGAAATTGCACAAATTTTGCTTTTGTTACACCCTTCTCTTGTCTACAGGTGGTCAATGCTGCTGCATCTGTAGATCCTTTATCTAATCAAGTGATTGCAAGGGCATGTGATGAAGTCTGCTCTTGGCAAACTCCAAAAACAGAAGTTGGTGCTGAATGTAGTAGTTCCACCAAATCTTGTGCTGAAATGACTGGATGGATAAAACATTAATAATGTCTTCAACGCTGTTCCTCAGGTGGGGCAGAGCAAGTTGAGACATCCATTTCTTGTCTACATCCAAGATGGTGGGTAGATGAACAGACTGGCAGGAGCTCTTCATTTTGGCACCTGTTGCGACATGCTGTGATGGTGGCCATTGAATCATCTGCTGCCAGGGACAGACGCTTATTCCCTGATGTGAGATACAAAGATGGAGCTACCATAGAGGAGTATGTTCTATCTCCTGCAAAATCTCAAACAAAAAGACGGAGAACTGATGGCAATGACGTAAGCTTTTCCTCTACATGTGAAGGAAATCCTGGCAAGACTTTCTAGCATGTCATATTAGATATTAATTTGTGACATACATCATGATTAAGACATTAATTTGTAGACATAGATGTTGTCCTTGTCCTATAACAATTTTGTCAATAAGATCCCTGATTGATATGCATTTTTTTTTCCCTTCTGTGTAAGTCCATCCATTAAACAAATCAATAAAAATACATCGAGCCATCTTCGTGTCCTTGGAGTAGTCAACTGATGGATCGACCAAGCATAGAGGAATACCTAAAGATTGGAACAGATAGACTGAACACAATGTAAATGGAATTGCCCGAAATAATTAATGTATTTATTTATTTATTTATATCTAACAATAGAAGTGCAAGAACTACTTACATTTGTAAATAGATTTTTTCCCAAAAATTGAGTCTAGCTCCACTGTGGAAAAAACGAAGTATCAATGTTAAGATTATAAAAAACTTTGTAGTAGCCGCCTTCAGATGCCATTGACCACGGAATTTGTGAGCTAAATACAAGCTTAAGTCTTTTGGGACACGAGAACAAAAATGTTAATTCAAGTAAATAGTGAAGGAATGAGATGAGTGAGTGTGAAATCCTACCCAAATAGCCGGCCAGAGTAATGCTGAATAAAGTATCATTAGATGGGAAGGAGCAAATAGAGTACCAAACTCTAATGCATTGCCTATAATTTTAGGTTCAGCATCAATTTTGTCTATTAATGCCTTTACCATCCTTATTCTTCCTCCTCATGCAACATAGCAGAAGGCCTAGTTGGGATTAAGATTCTTTTTTTATTTTGGAGGGAAGTGCTTGACCAGGTTATGGACCAATGGATCTTGTGCAGCCATAATCGCAATATCGAGCATAGTAAAGTGATTGCTTTCTATGGTCATAATTTTGGCCGTCATTGCTGCGTGGTCTCTATTGAGCTTTTCCTCAGTAGTTTTCCAGTCACCTTTCAACTCGGCTTTGAAAAATTGTCGATATTTTTCATCAACCACCGCTTTTGGTATGACTGCAAAAATTGCACATTAAGATGGCGGAGGTCAAACCAAAGAGTTGGATGAGAGGATGAGGTGGAAGTGTGGACAGTGGATGACGAGTCTGAGCTTCCATTGAACTGAAATAGTTGTTTGCTCGGTTTGCTACATCAAAAATTTCTTGTATTGGGGCACTACTTGGGTGGGCATCTTGTGTATTGTAGAGAATATGTGTGGATCATTGCCTTATTCGAATGGATGAACCCCATTGAAATATTTAATGGCCATGCCTATTTTTTTGAAAATTGGGTTCACCTTAATACGAAAGAGAGCAATAAAGTACACAAATAAAACATTGAGACAATGTTTACACTTGGCAGCATATATTATACTTTGGCTAATGTCACGCTTCCAGTGTCTTAAAACATGAGTACAGTCCATGCTGTTCACACTTCACGCACAGTAACAAGTACAAAGAAAGATTACATCACATGTCCTTGTCCAATAATAGTAGAGATCACTTCCAAGCCTTCAGGGGACGGTAGAGACGAGGCCAAAAAGTGGATTCGACCATTTTAATATACCAGGGAAGCTGTAGGATTGCAAACAATACAATAGGGAAGGCAGCCAACAAAGTAATTGGGATATAAATCCACTTGAACCGTTCGCTCAAGATGATAGTAAGAGCAGAGCTGAACGCTACCAGCATAGAGGCCAAAGAGAAGATGAGAAAAGTGACGCCCATTACCATTTTTCTCGGTAGTGAGTGGAGGAAATCGTCGATTGTATAGTGTGAAGTTAGGATAATCAAGAACATCAAGGTGGCAGTGACAGAGGACAAGAGAGCGAAACTGTCTGCAACCACAAATACGATAAATGAGGCCTTGTTAAGAAATATTGGGACCCCCGTACTGTCATTGTTGCCTCCGGGTACTGTAAAAGCTGCAGCAAAAGCTACTGTAACGATGAGAGTTGCCACTAGACTACAAGATGATGATGTATCCTTCATCCATTGCCCTGCCTCCTTGAACAACTCTTTCCGTTGTTCTACAAAAATTTCCCATAATGTTTTTTTATGGTGCGGAAATCTCACCCATTTAAGAAAAGGGGCGTCAGTATGCATTGCCTTCAGAAAAATAAAGGACGCCTATCAATGTAAATGTCAGTTGAAGAACACAAAAAGGAGGCAAACAAATAAGGAGAACTGACTTGAAACCACTGAAGTTCCCTCTGCAGAAGAAAAGCTGTTCCAGGAACATCAGGGGATACACATCTAGGTGACCATTTGATCAGAGCGTCCGCTTGGGGCAAGCTCCTCGAAGAAATTTCCTCAGCGAAACATATAACGACGTCGTGTTCTCTCAGTAGTCTAAGCAACTCAATGTGCCGTCCCTCCACAATTTCTTTACCCAGTTTTTCTACAAAATTGTTATTCCACAACAACTCCGGAAAATATTTGAAACATAAATCCACAATTTCAAAGACTCCACGAGATGCAGCGTCAAGGACAACATCTGAAGTCAATAGATTCTGGAGTATTTCACTAGCATCAAGATTTTTCGTCATCTCCATAAGAAATAGTTCTGCCAATTGAAGCGAGCAATTGTGCCTAAACTTCAATTCTCCAATCCTTTTGATGAAAGGTGCTGCACGTAACATCAGATAAACAATTTTCCCAAGGATGAAGAATTAAAAGGTTGTAGAAGCTTTCACATCTGTGCTATGTTCTTAGGTATATATATAGGAGTTGAGAGAAAATAATGGCTTTCAGATATAAATCAAGAAAACAAACTTGATATGGCTTGAAAATCAAAATGCATGCATCGAAGAATAGACGGATATGTGATGAACACACAAAATGTAATATGAAAAAAAGAGATTCCTTTTCTTTTCTTTTTTTAAATGGATAGATTCAGCAATGTATTGATAGACCCATTTTTGCTTTAATATTATTACAAATTCGCCTAATGGATATATAAAGTTTAAACTCCAAATTGAATTGATTAGAATGACCCGTATCGTGATATACGAATTGAGAGCCAGTCCACATAAATAACTATAATCTCAAGGGGATACACTGGAAGTATCAATATACACTTTAAATTTAGAGGACTCTACCCATGGATGGAATAATGTCATTTTCTGTATATAACATGGCAGTTTTGTGTACCTGGTATTGTGGCAAAATTCCAGAGTGATGTCTTGATCCGGTTGAGTACTAGGAATGCCACCACCACGAAGAGGAGAGAAGAATCATATCAGCAAATTAGGGAATGGTGACAAATCAAAAAATACATATTGCACTCATGGAATGAAAATTGCTTCCGTTTTATAATGCTTGATTATGTTAAAAGATAACTTGGATCAATCAACCTTCATTTCCTCAAATCCAAAATCTACAACTCTCAATAATTCTACTTGGCAATTTGACATTGAGGAAGATATCTCCACTAACTTTCCAAATGTTACATGAGATCTAAATTTGTGACATACATCGCAATTATAATATCAATTTGTATACATAGATGTCATCCACGTCTTCTAACTCTTTTTTTTCAACGAGTTCCATCCATTAAGTATATCAATAGAAGTACCTTGAGCTATATTGGTGTTCTTGGAGTCGTCAAATGATGTGTCGACCAAGTATAGAGGGATAACTGAAAATGGAAACAGATTAACGAATACCATGTGAATAGAGTTACTCGAATTGTGCATATCTAACTGAAGGAGCGCAACCAATACCTACATTTGTAAATAAACTTTTCCCAAAAATTGAGTCCAGCTCCACTATAGAAGTAACCACTCACTAATGCCAACAATTGCAAAAACAGCATGCCTCCGGTGTCTTCGAATTTCATTGAGTCGGGCTCTTTGCGAGCTAAATATAGGCATATGTCTTTTGGGACACAAGAACAAAAAAGTTAATTCAAGTAAACAACAAAGGAAATGAGATAAGACGAAAATCGTACCCATATGGCCGCATAACATAAGGCCGGTCATGATTGCGTCGTTTGGGGTACATTTTAGCCTCCTGGCCAGGTACCAGACAACCTCCTTATGCTTAGAACCATATGGAATAGCAGACTCTAGGGCACCGCCAATAATTGTAGGTTCAGGATCAATTTTGTCTACTAATGCCTTTACCATCCTTACTCTTCCTCTCCGAGCAGCATAGAAGAGGGCTCTATTAGGATCGAGATCTTCACATTTTGGAGGGAAGTGCTTGACCAACTTCTCGACCAACTGATCTTGTGCGGCCATAATCGCAACATCGAGCATAGTTAAGTCATCACTTTTTATTTTCATAACGCTGGTTGTCATTGCTGTGCGGTTTTCATTGAGGATCATCTCGATTTTTTTCCAGTCACCTTTCACTGCGGCTTGAAACCATAATCGATAGTCATTATTGACCACCGCTTGCGGCGTGACTGCAAAAATTGCAAATTAAGGCTTTTGCAGTCCTTGTTTTTTAGGTCAAGTGTAACCATTGTGCTTGCTCAAAGTTCCAATAAAATGCAAATGCAAGCGAAGAGGCGGTGGTTTACTCAACGAACCTTTTTCACCTTCCTTTACTCTTTGTAAGCGAAAAAAATATTTTTCACTTAAGCTATCTTAATTATCATTCAAGATATTATTTTGATTTTAAAAATGGTATGGAGATTATATTTGAATTAGTATATCAGCATGTTGAAATATCCCATGGCACTTAATTAGGAGATTTAGAGCCAGTAAAATGTGTCATAAAAGAGAAATTTTATAAAATGGGTTTGAGAAAGTAAAGCACAAAAATAAATGGATCTAAATGGGTTATTAGGAATAACCCACTTTGAATCCATGGGCCATGGCCTTCTTTATTTTATAAAATGTTTTTTTTAATAAAAAAACAAAATTATAATTTTTTTTTTCATATTTAAATTTTTTCTTTTCTTTTTCTTTCTTTTTTCTTCCTTCTTTAGCCGACGGTCGGTAGGGCACCGGCCCGCGCGGCTGCGATAAGGCCAGGCGAGGCTCGAGCTCACCAGCACCGAGCCTTATTGGCAGGTCGCCGATGACTGGCGAGGCTTAAGCCTCGTTGGATCTAGCAAGACTCGAGCTTGCTAGCATCGGGGAGAGGCCTCGGCCTCACTAGATCGGCGAGATCGAGCCTTGCCCGACATTGGTGAGCTCGAATCTCGCTAGATTTGGCGAGACTTGGCCTTGCTGACGACTGGCGAGGCTCCAGCCTCATCGGATCTGGTGAGACTCGAGCTCACCGGCGTCAGGCGGGGCCTCCGCCTCACCAAATCGGTGAGATCGAGCCTCACCCTATGCCAGCGAGCTCGAGTCTCACTCGATTCGTTGAGGCTTGGCCTCACTAGCGTCGAGCAAGGCTCGAGCTCGCCGACGTCGGGCGAAGCCTCGGCCTTGCCGGATCGGTGAGATCGAGCCTCGCTCGACGCCGGCAAGCTCGATCTCACGTGGCCGGTCACTGCCATCGTCATGGTCGGCGGCCGAAGAAGAAGAAGAAAAAGAAAAAGAAAAGAGAAAAAAATAATTATTAAAAAATAATTATATTTTAAAAAATAATTATTAAAAAATAATTATATTTTAAAAAATAAAATTATAAAATTTATATTTTAAAAAATTAAAAATAATAAAAAATTATATTTAAAAAATTAAAAATTTGATTTTTAAAAAAATTATAAAATTATAAAAATTTTCCATTAAATTTGTATTGCATAAAAATGTTTTAACAATTAACATATAGTAGAAGTAGGTTTTCCTAGAATATTAATAGGTTTTAGCAATACGGTCGGGTTGGGTATGGGTCGAGTATGGGTCGGGTCGGGTATGAGTCATTTGATTTACATTACATGAATATGGGTCAAAACAAGGCTAAATGGGTCGAATATGGGTCGACCCATTTTTGACCTGACCCAAACTCAACCCGACCCACCCATTTGCCACCCCTACCTATTATCAACTTAAGTTTTGCGGTTGGACAGGATCTACACTAGTTTATTTCACGCGTGCATCCATCTTGTTTGTGAAATTTCAATTTTTTAATGATCATATGCAATGAAATTCAAAATGTTTTGAACTAAATATTGTCAATACGTAAGACATAATATATATGAAAAATGAAAATTAAAAGTTTAAAGTGACAAACCTTTATAATTAAGCTTGCTGGACGTTCGCTCCGCCCACATATCATAGTCTTTTAGAAGAGTTGACAGGCCTTCTGAACTTCCTTCTTCGTGCACCTCTTTATTACCAAAAAGAGAAATAACATTGGAAAAATTAGTTACAGTTTGTACAGTTTAGAAAAACTCAAGATATTATTCAGATTTTAAAAAATTATGAAAAGATTATATTTCAATGTATATCTCAATAACCACCCGTTAGGGTGGCTCTCTTGGCAGGGCGCTCCCTCTCCCAAAGGAGAGGTCGAGTGTTCGACTCCCTTGGGCTCCGTAAGGTGATGCACAGGAGGCCGACAGAGACATTTAGGTGACTTACCCGGTGCATGCGTGTGGTGGCTAGCACGTATACCCCTAGGATTTACTTTCCGGCTGCCAGCCATGCGAGGGTTCCCTGGGATACCAAAAAAAAAAAAAAAATGTATATCTCAATATTTTATGCTCTGAAACTTGAAATGTTTGGGATTAAAAAAGTTAAAATGCATGAAACACGAGAATTATGAAATATAAAATTTAAAAATTCAAAGTGACAAGCCTCTGGTTTTGCAACTGTCTTGGCAAGCTTGATCAATTCAATTTGTACATTAAGTAGACATAGAAAATGGTTAGTCTTTATGAGGCAATTGTTTGGACAAAACTCTCTTGATAATAGGAAATTTTCTGGTAATTAACCTTAATGAACTGGTCATTGAGGGCTTGTAAGTAATGAAACTAGGATGACAGAAGGCAGTGGTATCATCATCAACAACTATAAGGGAACTTGTGGAGCCAAGTCATACCAAATCAGGAGATTGACTTTGAGTGATACGTTTTGTCCCTCACTGTTCACTTGAAAGGGATAATCATGCCATGGACCCGAGAAAATGAATCAATTAGCAGTATTTGGTGGCCACACATTGCTTTTGCATTTTTGGTTCGTTGAAATTAAATATTTTCGGCCTCTGTAATTAGTTCCAATTAAATATGCCGCCAAACTAGATAAAGGAAACAGAGAAATTATAAGACCCCATGCTTATACCATAAATTTTTCTGGTTTTGAACATGAACATGTACCCGGTGGTGGTTTTGCAGGATTCGAATTTTCTTGTATTTCACTTGGAAGCGGCGTCATTGGGATGCTCTCCACGATGGAATCTTTCAACAACAAATTAAACGTAGGATGCAAAAATGG
This sequence comes from Eucalyptus lansdowneana, assembly GCA_017140395.1. Classification (NCBI taxonomy): domain Eukaryota; kingdom Viridiplantae; phylum Streptophyta; class Magnoliopsida; order Myrtales; family Myrtaceae; genus Eucalyptus; species Eucalyptus lansdowneana. The sequence continues at coordinate 55,181,973 of CM029485.1, read as the reverse complement.
GTAAGATATTCAAATATTAAAGAGTTTTAGTCTTCCTAGGCTGAGTTCATTCAAGTGCCTCCCCTAATGTAAATCTACACCTAAAGCAAGTAAAGCATATAATTTTTTATTCACTTTATAGCGAGTGGATTACCTTTTTTTGGTTAAAGCGGTTGAATTACTTTAGTGTAAAAAGAATTATCCCTGGAAATAAAGACTAGACCTTACAAGTTGGTAAGTTGGCTTAGGTTCTGGGACCACACATAATTAGGTTCAGTACCTAGTGATCGAACTATTACTTGAAGGTGACTCTGTCTCTTTTTCTTACGATACAGTTCATTCTATTTCTTGACACCAAAAAAGTTTTTACCAAGTTAAGCTACTTCTTTTGAGCTCTTATTCAAGCAAGTTACTTTGCAAGCTTCTAGCCAAATAAAGCTATTAGCAAAAATGGGCATCTCACTTTGTCTGGTCTAAAACAAGTATAAGGATATTAGAAGTATCAAAAGTTTCGTCACTCATTACAGTGACAATTATTTTCATTGACAAGTTATTTTTGACTTGGAATAACAACATAATTTCCTTTCTGGAGATGACTATAGTGAATTGATTAGCTTGAGAATGATGTCTTTAAAGGACGATCTTATGTAGTCTCTTAATGATAAGTAATTAAATATTCCAAACCCGTTTGTTTTGCCATCCGCTCTTGTGAAATTGCTTTGTTGTACAAGCAACTGCCAATCCAATTTGCACTTCAAGTAGACATAGAAAATAATTAGTCCTCCCAAGGTGATTGCTCGGACAAAACTTTCCAATAAGAGGAAATTTTCTGGTAGTTAATTTTAACGAACTGGTCATTGAGTTCTTATGAGTGACGAAACTAGGATTGACAAAAAGCAGTCGCACCATCATCCAAAACTACGAGGGAACTTGTTCAGCCAAGTCATACCAAATTTAGGATATTTGACTTTGAGTAATACGTTTTGCTTTTGTTTACTGGTTTCTTGAATCAATCAACTGTATTTGATGGCCACACATTCCTTTTGCATTTTTAGTTCGTTAATGGAAATTTATTTATTTTTGGTCCCTGTATTTAGCTCCAATTACATATGCCGCCAAACTCCACATGGTAGACATTTATAAGATTAACGGAACTAAATAGAGATGATAAGTTCTTTTCGAGGTATGTATTGTATTTGTGGGACCTATAAACTTTCATATATTTAACAACGAGTTTTTAGTGAATTTTTATTTCTCATTGCCCTTCATCTCATTCGCCATATCATTATTAAATTACAACTGCATTCTTTTACTCTTCGTAACTAAAAAAATACTTCTTTGTGGGCTTTCTCAATTAAAATTCAAGATATCATTCAGATTACAAAAATCATGAAAAATTATATTTGAATTTATATGTCAGCATCTGTATGCTGTGAGATTCAAAGTGTTTTGGATAAAAATAAGTCAAAATGCATAAAACACGAGATTAATGAAAAACGAAAATTAGATGTTCAAAGTGACAAACCTCTAGTTGTTTCAAGATCATTTGGGGAAGCTTTATCAGCTGCCATGCCTTCCAAACTCCTTTCTTCGTGAACCTCTTTGTTTACCAAAAAAAGAAATGAACGTAAATAACATTAGAAAAATAAATTAAACTTTGTATGCTTTAACTTCATGTATACATGACTAGTAGTAGGTTCATTCATTACATGGAATTTTCTGCATTACAGTTAGAAGTTAAATTCTTAAACACACACGCACACACAAACCTTAAGCTTACAGAGATCATTAGTTCTTTTCATGAATGTATTGTATCATGAGTTTATTTTGTTGCACCTTCTAACTTTCATAAATTGAGCATTGTGTTTTTAGTGAGGCTTTATTTCTCCTTCCCATTAATCTTATCCACGATATCATTAATAAATTATAAGAGCGTTCTTTTACTCTTCGGAAGTAATAAAGTATTTATTTAAGGGCTCAATTATAATTCAAGATATTGTTTAAAAATCATTAACATATTATATTTGAATTTATATGTCTGCATTTGTAAGCTGCAAATATAAAATGTTTCGGAATTTTTTTTTTTAAAAAGTCAAAATGCATGAAATACAAGATTTGTGAAAAAGGAAAATTAAAAGTTCAAAGTGACAAACCTTCAATAATTTTGTGACCGTCTTGAGAAGCTTGATCAGTTGCCATGTCATTTGAACTTACATCTATGCAAACCTCTTTGTTGCCAGAAAGAGAAATGAACATAAATAACCCTAAAAACCTCTATTTCAATTTGTATGCTTTAGATCACGTGTGCATAACTAGTATCAGGCTCATGCATTACAAGCAATTTTCTACCTCAGACATGGATGGCAACTTTTAGACGCAAAAATATTAACGTGGAGCTTTATAGAGACCGTGAGTTGTTTTCGAGAAAGGTATTATATCATGAATTAGTTTTGTGGGACCTTCTAACTTTCATATATTAGACGAAGTATTTTGAGTTAATTTTTATTTCTCGTTGCCATTTATCTTGTCCGTGATATCATAGAAAGTGATTAGTCCTCATGCGGTGATTGTTTGGACAAAACTCTTTGATAAGAGGTAATCTTATGGTAATTAAATTTTAAAGAACTGGTCATCGAGTGCTTGTGCATAATGAAACTAGGATTGACGAGAAGTGGTCATATCATTATCAACAACTATAAGGAACTCGGGGAGCCAAGTCGTACTAAATTAGCAGATCTCGACTTGAGTAATAATACATTTTGCGTGTTTACAGTTTACTTGAAAGTAAAAGTCATGCCCCTGGGCCCTAGAAAATGAATCAATTAGCTGAATGCGGTGGCCACACATACCAGGGTTCATATCAGGATAACAATGGAAAGAACGGAACGTACCTGGCATTGTCGAACTGTCTTGGGGATCCATGAAGGATTCCTGGCCGTGCTGTCTCGCGAGGATGCAAAAATCTGTAGCAGAGAGGTTTGTTACGTGGTTGATGTCGAAGTTATATTCTGTTCTCTTGGACTTTCTCCTTTTATACATCGACTTGTGGATGGAGCCAAAGTTCCAGCTTATAGATAGAACGTTTTTAATGTCCACCGAGGGACGGGGGTGAATGCACGTGATGACAGCAGGTAAAGTTAGAGGCCCGAGGTCAACATAAGTAATTCACATCTTGCTAAACAATGTAAAACTACACATGCCCCTGATAACATTCTGAACCAAAAAGACAGGGCTTCACCTATTATACATGGACTTGTGGATAGAGCCAAAGTTCCAGCTGTAGATGGAACATTTTCAATGTGCACTGAGGGACGCAGGTGAATGCAAGTGATCGATGCGACGAAAATTCGAGCCTCGGGGTCATCATAAGAAATTCACATCTTGCTAAACAATGTGAAAATGCACATGCTTCGGACACCTTTCTCAGCCAAAAAGATGGGTCTTCTCCTTTTATACATTGACTTGTGGATGGAGCTAGAGTTTCGACTATAGATGTGTTTTTTATGTGCAACAAGGACACGGGTGAATGCACGTGATGGTGCGGCCAAAGTTAGAGGCCCGAGGTCAACAAAAGTAATTCACATTTTGCTAAACAATGTAAAAATGCACATGTTCCAGATTCCATGCCCTACCAAAATGGTGGGTCTTCTCCTTTTATACATCGATTTGTGGATAGAGCCAAAGTTCCAGCTGTAGATGAAACTTTTTTTACGTGCACCTAGGGAGGCGGGTGAATCCACGTGATTGATGCAGCCTAGTTAGAGCCCCGAGGTCTACATAAATAATTCACATCTTGGTAAACGAAGTAAAAATGGACATGGTCCGGGTTCCAATCCCAACCAAAAAGATGGGTCTTCTCCTTTTATACATCGACTTGCGGATGGAGCCAAAGTTCCAGCTGTAGATGAAACTTTTTTTACGTGCACCAAGGGAGGCGGGTGAATCCACGTGATTGATGCAGCCAAGTTAGAGCCCCCAGGTCAATCTATGTAATTAACAATTTGCTAAACAATGTAAAAATGCACAAGCTCCCAATTTCCCAACATACAACCATCCCTAAATGAGTCTCTAAATATTCATAAACTTGATAAAATAATGTAAACGTGCACATGCTCCTGATACAATTCTTAACCAATAGATGGCTAATTAAAATATCAAAATCAGTTAACCGGGGGAAACAATAAAATTGGGGTAAAGTACACAAAGAATGCCAAAACTTGGCACAGGTGTACACTTTAGTGTCAAAAGTTCTAAAATGTACATTTAAGTGTCACTTTTTTTGAAAAGTGGGACACTTCGTTTGACGACGGTCGCCAAGAATCCGACATGGCTTTTTTTTTTTTTTTTTTTTTTTTTTTTTTTAATAATATATGTGGTCTACATGGCTCATCGGAGGCCAACTCAGCAATATTTTGGCAAAAAAAAACATCGTTGTGCCCCAAAATTGAATTATAAATAAATATTAATTAAAATAAATAATAAAAAATTTGAATTTGAGAGAGAGAGAGAGAGAGAGAGAGAGAGAGAGAGAACGAGGGCTTGCATAGCCTTTGCTGCGCTGCCCCACCGTCACCGGCCCTTCCCATGGAGTGAGGGTCCGCCAGCTAACCCTAGGTAGTGGCCAATGACCCTAGCCGATCGCCAATGAGGAGCTACAACCCCTCGCCCAAGGGTGAGGGCGCGGCCCTCCCCTAAATTTGGCAAGGGTTGCTAGCCTTCACCTAGAGGAGCCATGGGCTGCCACTAGTTATGGCGACCACGCCCCAACCAATTGTGGCCCTTGGCCTTGGCTAGCAACCCTTGCCAGATCTGGGGGAGGGCCTGTAGGCCCTCGCTAGCGATCGGCTAGGGTTGCCAACTACTGCTTAAGGGCCAATGCTTAATCGACCCTCACCCTATCATCGCCAACCCTTTTTGGTGACAATTGGGTGATAGCAAAGAGGGCCTCAACCCTCACCGAACCTATTTCCCCCTCTTCTTCTTCTTCTTCTTCTTCTTCTTTTTTTTTTTTTTAAAAATTTTATTTTAATTAATATTTTATTAAAATTCAATTTTGGGGTCACGTTAGCGCCAAACAATGTTGTTTTGCACCTATCTAGTCACATCATCAACAAAAAAAAAATGATGTTGTTTTACACTTATCTCACTGGAAAAATGTCACCTCAGCAATTTGATCAAAATTTCTTGTTGTTGACATTAAGTGTTCCATTTTTCTCCGATTTTGACACTTAAGTGTACCTTTTGAAACTTTTGACACTAAAGTTCCTCTCATATCAAGTTTTGGCACTCTAAGTGTCTGCACCTCAATAAAATTGTATCCCACACTAGTTTAAAAATCTACTTAATGGCTCATTTTTTAAGGACACAAGTTGATCCACACATTCAATCTCAGACTAAACTGAAACCAAATCAAAAAGATTTCAATAACAACCCCGCAGGACAAATTCGATGTTGAGTTGTTTCTATTTTTCATTTAATTTTCTAATTCAAGTTTTTTAGAAATTTTTTATTAAAAAAAAAACATGACATTAAGGCTTAGTTTGTTTTATGGAAAATGAATAATCTGGAAAAAAATTCTCAAAATGATTGTTTGTATTGCTCAAGAAAATATTTTCATCATTCATAAAAATATTTAGATATAAACTATTGTTGATAGTGAAAATAATTTTCATTGGCTAATTATTTCAAATAATATAAGCGATCATTTTAGGAAAATTTGTTTTTCAAATAATTTATTTTTTGCAAAGTAGACGAAATGTAATGGTCAATAAATTTTAACCCAATGTGTAATATCATCCTTCGATTTGTAATTTGGTCAATGTGATCCTTTAAGTATTCCTAAATGTTTCATCTAGTCTCTAAGCTTTCAATTTGTTTAATCTAGTTCCTCACAAAGTCAAATCGGTCCATCCTTAATATTCACAAGTTTTCATAGCCACATTATTATCCAAATCTTAATATATTAGTATCAATATCTTAATATATGTTTTCATTTCAATTCATTTCCTCTATTAACAAAAGATCTTTTCATCTATTCAAAAATCCTTGACAAGACGCAACATGATATAATAAGACGTGTTATATGAGCAGACAACTTGGTCTCGAAGTAAAATTAACGTATTTGGCTTAAGCAAAAGATGTGAAGGACTTTTCCGTATTGGTGCGCTTGTGATGTTGGAAGTTTGTTTGTTGTCACACCCCTACCCTACCTCTAGTATAAAAGCATGACCCAGTGGCTCAGCATCAACGTCTCATGCACGTTGATCATCCCAGAAATATTTTATCTTTGATTATGCACATGCGGAAGCAATTAAAAACAATCCCCGTACACAAACAAACATGGAAGTTGGGCAACATGTGTACAAGCCAAGAAAACAAAAGTAACATATATTCATACGTATATACACATATCAAAAGTTATGATGATTACATGCCCATCTTAGTCTTGGGCTACTTATCTTCATTACCACACATCGACGATTAAAAGGCTTGGGTAGCCTAGCTCCTCTATTGAGCTCCTCCAAAAATGGCCCCCATCCTAGGCCCTTCTTCTACGATGCTCCCGTAGGATCCACTAGAAGGACGGAGGCCTCGATGGGACCTAAAACGTCCCCATAAAAAATGAGGCACCAAGCCTCCTACACATGGGGAACCGAGGTGTCTACCCCTTCTTGGACCCATATAGTGGTAATATACTTCGGTAAGTGACGTCCTCTTCTAAGTCTACTATGTCTATCACGGTAGTAGCCATATCAATAAGAAGACCATGACGGATGGGCTGTAGGGTTGGTTCACCCATCCCATATCTGAAATAGTGAAAACAACAAAAGTGAGTTGATGACTCAATAAGTAGAAATCCCTAATTCTCCTATAGGAGAACGTCTCGCCATTGATCCTCGAACATAAGATCACTACCCACTTGTTGATGGCAAATCAATAGCAAGGTTCATGCCTTGCCTTGCTTATGCATATGAAGGGCTCTCAACCAACCATGTGCTTTCAATATCAAAGACAATGAGTTAGGGCATAAAAACAAGCCCTCCAAAGATCCGTGGCTTACGATCATTCAAGTCACTAAAAGAGATGCGTGCATCACATATAACTCATTCAAGCATGAAGTGACCCGATGCAAACATATGCTCAAATTAATGTAAGGACTCAATAATACATATAAAACAAACCCAGCTTTTGTAAGCCTCAATTCCAATATCAGTGCAAGCATCAATTCAAGCATCACACATGCATTAGTCATGGACCACATGTGGACTTCCAGTTTATTTCAGTCAGTTCAGTTAGTCGAAATCCATCAACTCTTCCGATATTAACTAGGCATCGATCCCCCCTTGGCAACCGGCATCGTCCCAATCTCATTATCAAGATGGCATTCAAGATGACCCCCAAGCATCGACCTCACCCGAGCTAGCATCATCCACGATCTCAATATCAGGATGACATCTGAGGCTTTACCCTAAGCAACGATCCGGCATACCCTAGCGTTGGCAGTAAAAGTCCTTTGTGTATCCATACATTCAAACATCAATAAATCCATTTTTATCTTGAATTATTAACCAAATGAAAGGCCAAAGGCGTGCCATACGAAGTGAATAAATGACTTTTGTGCCCTATTACTAGATTCATGCTGGATACGATTCAAGCTCGTGGTCATGACTTGAAATTGTTTGCCTTGGCTTCAGCATCGACCTGTGACTTGTCTCAAGTAACCACACGTCTCAATGTTGTCTCAAAATCAAGTGTGGGTTGTGCACCCACCTCAACACACATCCAAATTCACATGAGTCATTTCCTCGGAATCCAGGTGTGCTCAACATCCATGCGAGACAATGAATTTACTTGATGCAACAACAAACAAATAGAAATATAATAAGCATAACAATACAAAGCCAACACAAGCAAACGATAACAGAATCCTAAAATCGATATGCATAGCACATCGCCCTATTGAAGAGTTAGAAAAGTCTACTTACTACTTTTTGGACCTAGCTTTAAGATGCTCCTTTGGTGACTGGACGACTACTAGGGCGGCTTGGTGAGGAAGGCATGAAAAGATGAGAGAAAGGGAAAGGAAAGAAGAGAATGGCTAATCCTTAAAATGTGAGGATGCCTTCTCCTATTTATAGGCCTCTTCTTCTTAAGTTTTTAAGCAAATTCATTATTACGCCTAAATGATGAGTTGGCCTACCTATCTTCTCGAGTTGGCACCTAGGTTCTTTGGTGTTGGCTTGTGATTGGTCCACCTATTTGCTTGCTCTCCAAGGATGACTCTAGGCTCATTACCGCCTATGGCACCTAAGGAGACACATAAGCCTTTTGATGCATCATGTCCTCTTCTAATTGGCTAGTTCTTGCCTTATTCACCAAGACTATAATCTAGGGCCATCATACCCTAAGATTTACCTAAGATTCTAGAGGACACCTAAATAGGTGATTCATCCATGCCATTAATGAATTAAAGTCCAAAATCATTAAATGAGGCCTAGATATTTTTGCCAACTGCTTGGCATGCAAGTTTTCTCCTTCTTCTTGCAAATGGATGTGGCACTTAATAGATAAGAATGGACTAAGTCAAAAGATTATGGAAGATTCTAGAACCCCAATCACCTATTGACACTTGTCCAATGATTCATCCCCACATTAATTAATTCATGTCCAAAATTCATCCAAGGAATTTATAAGCTAACATAATGTGTCACCTAATTGGAGAAGTCATTCATATTTGTACACGATCAACGGTTCTATGAGAACCGAGGTTCGTGCTAAAAATTCACTAACTTTCCCCAAATGAGTGCCACTAAATTGGCAGCCTTCTTAAACTTGTCCATGACCTTTTTCAATTAGAATTGGTCCATTGGATGTCTTAAAATAAACCTCGTGGTTGGTCTTAGTTATTTGCCCTAACCAAGTCTCGGTCGAGTGGACCGGATCCATGGCCAAACATGCCATGTCTTGTTCTATCCAAGGTTTATGTCATTGATTCCCATGATTGACCCTCATACCTTATTCTTATGGTCTGGAATCGAGGATGTTACATTTGTAAAAAAAAAAAAAGTGCATGTTTCCTTATCCCACGTAGGAAAAGTAGGAGGAGGTGGGCTAGTTAATAAGTGTAGGGTTTCTTTAGTGTATCTAAAGAAAATATTAGTTGTGGGTTAGACCCCACCATATTGTGTGCAGGTGCACCTAATAGGTGCGCAAATAATTGCGCTATTATTAGGCGCACCTAGCACTTTGCACGCTGTGTGTCTTTGGCAGTTTAATTAGCACTAATCCATTTCTTTTTTTTAATTATTCCATACGGTTATCTTATTAAATTTAATTGATTCAAAGGTTATTTTTGTTTATTGAGAATTTTCGAAAATTATGAAAATTCGAAATTTTATTTATTATAAAATAATTTTTTATTTTTTTTATTATTCCGAATTTTTTATTTGTTTCCTTTCAAGACAACTTTTGGAAATGGCAATCATTCAATTTGTAACCTTTCCCGAAGGTTGCATTTGTTCATTTTTCAACTTCTTCCGAATGTATGCCTTTGTTCATTTGGGCACCTTCTTTCAAAAGAATACATTCGTTCACTTTGCAATCTTTTAGGAAGAGTTGCATATGTTATTTAAGACCGAAATATATATGTCAGTTTTCCAGATGAACAAATTGAGATCTTTTTTTTTTTTTTTTTTTCGAGTATTCTTTCCAAAACTATAGCCATCTTTTCAATTGTTTTCTAGAGAGACCTTGGAGAAATATTAACATTGTTATATAATATTCTCATTTTGAGACTTTGTTGTATTATGGAGGATATTTACGAGTGACCATTAACAACTTTATGGAGTAAATAAATTCTTAAAGAAAGTGACATCACACCTCAAAGTCCAACTTGATTGCTCTATTGATTCGTGTTGGGAATAACGGATCCCCAAAAACCAGATTCGACACTAAATCGAACCCCTAAAACGAATGCGGAAGCGAAGCCCGGGAAAAACACGTATCACCGATCCTAAAGCACACCACGGATTCGAGCGTACCTTGTTAGCCACAGATTAGACACCGACGCCAATAGGAGGAAGAGATTTGGCCTTATTCGATCCGATGACGCCTTGAAGGGAAGAAGAAACGTGCCTTTTGCCTTACTGTTTCTTCTTTTTCTTTTTGAGGGAGAGTGCGTGGGAGAAGGGAAGACGTACGTACGTTCTGATTGTCCAAGAGGTGTCTTCTCTCTCTCTCTCCTCCCTTTTATACCTTCCCCCATCCACGGGTCCTATTCCCGTGGGCCGGGCTTTTTGGGCCCAACATGGGTGGACGGGCCTTAAGCCCATTACTTATAAAACCATCATCTCCCACTCGCACATGGTGGGCTGAACAGGATTCTCTTTACCTCTCTACAACATTCATACCGGTGAATAATCCATGCGACCAGCATACTTTGAGAGCTCGTTGCCATACATCTGTTAGGAATATATAGCAGCTCATAATGGGCATCACTTCCTGAGTAGATTTAGTATGCAGCACCCTAGATCGATCGATCACATTTATATCTCTCTTGATCTCTTTCAAACAATGATATATATATATATATATATATATATATATATATATATATATATATATATATATATTGTATTCACAATTATGATTATCCCAAAAACAGTCATAATTGGTTAACCGGTGAATACAAAACTATAATGTGATTCTCCAAATTCGATCTTCCTCTTTCCTTCAAACTCTCAATTTCAGTTCAGCTTGCTTTTCTAGAAATGTCCCATTAGATCGAATCAAACTCATGACCATTGGCAACATCCTAAGATAGCAAACACTAAATAGAAATCTTGAGAATAAGTAAGAGTCATGAGGGAACTAAAAATTGAGGAACTCTTTTCCTCAAGAGTCTCACACGACATAAAAGTTGAGATCATGCTTTTGCCACTCTTATTGGTCGTCTCATGCATACGTAGTATGAAATACGTATTACGGTATTAACTCATTTCCCATGGGGCGTATGTCTATACCTTTCAATACCGTACAGATGATAGTTCAGACATACCCAATGTCTAACTTGAGTTCACGTATCTACTCATTCACAAAATTCATCAGAACTCACATCTGGCATCATAGACAGATAAAGTAAAATATGTGGGCTATTTTACTTTCAGACATAGTAAGTATTATGTCCTCATCTTAACACTTAGTTAAGGCGACATACGTATTTTAAGCTTGAGCTCTCGATTATCACCTAGATAATAAGCTTAAAAACAGTCTCATCTCTATTTATCACACGGTAAATAGATGCGATTACCCGTGTGAGTAGGCTAATCTTATATCTGTCCGACATACTTTCTCAACTTAAAGTAATGCACTGAACATTAAGATGCATAAAGATCAAACAAAGATTCATAGGCATTAATGATGAAAAACACAAATTCATCATATGTGAACACTTAGGGAAATTACAATATTCAGTAAATCAGCCTCTACGCAGTCCTAGAGATTTCATATGGCCACAAAACACATCTCTAGATATAGGCTTTATTATAGGATCTGTTACCATTCTATGTGTAGTATGTACTCTAAGTTCACATCTTTTCGTGCAACCATATCCTTGACAAGATTATATTTGGTATCTATATGTTTGGTCTTGCCTTGATATTTTGGATCTTTGGTGTACGCTTTCGCTGCTTGGTTATTACAGTTAACCAACAATTAATCTGCAGCACTTCCAATAACACCTAAATGATCCAAAAATCTCTTAAGTCAAATACTTTCTTATACTGCTACTGATAATGCCACGAACTCAACTTCAATCGTGGACAAGGCTATACACGTTTATTTCCTACTGCTCCAACATATGGTGCCGTTATTCGGTAAGAAAACAAAGCCAGAGGTAGATTTCCTTTCATCTAAATCTCCTCCACAATCAGCATCATAATAGCCTTAGAGTCGCAGATCCTTTCCTTAATAACTCAGCGTATAATCAGCAGTCCCCTTTAGATACCTCAGTATTCTCTTAACGGCTTTCCATTGTGCTGGACCTGGATTAGATTGGTATCTTCTCACCATTCCAACTGCAAAACATATGTCAGGTCTTGTACACATCATAGCATACATAAAGCTTCCAATAGCACTAGCATAAGGAGCATGTTTCATTTGTTCTTTCTCTTATGGAGTCCTTGGACACAGTCTATGGCTCAATCCTTCACCTTTTGCAAAAGGAGTGTCTATGGGTTTACAATCTCGAAATCTTAATTCCAAGAATGTATGCAGCCTCACCCATATCTTTCATCTCAAAGTTGGAAGATAACCAACTCTTGACAGTATTAACAAACTCCATATTACTTCCGGCAATCAGTAAATCATCAACATATAATGATATGATCACAAATTGATCATTGGATCTTTTGATATATACACAATGATCCTCATCTATCATTGTAAAGTCATATACCATTATGGCATTATGAAAACGTATATACCATTGTCTTGATGACTGCTTAAGGCCGTATATCGATCCTAAAAGTCGATATACCTTTTCTTCTTGGCCTTTCATTATGAAACCAGCAGGTTGTTCCATATATTTTTCTTCCTCTAATTCTCCATTGAGGAAAGCAGTCTTTACATCCATTTGATGTAACTCAAGATCCATACTTGCCACTATTGCCAGAATAATGCGAATCGAGGTAAATCTCACTACATGAGAAAATAATCCTTCATAATCAATTCCTTCCTATTGATTATACCCCTTCGTCACAAGGCGAGCCTTATGCCTTTCTATCGAGCTATTAGCCTATCACTTTATTTTGAGAACCCACATGTTCCCAATAGTTTTGTGTCCTTTTGAAAAATCAACCAGTTCCCAGACTTGGTTTGATTTCATTAACTCCATTTCCTCTTTCATTGCATAAATCCATTTTCCTTATAAGGGCAATTCAGAGCTTCATTAATATTTATTGGCTCATCCTCATCTTGTGGAGCAATCATAAAAGTTTCCCCTTCAATGTCAAAATGTCGATGGGGAATACTTTGGTGACTTGTTCACCGTATGGGAGATTGTACACTTAGTATATCATTCCCCATTATGATCCCACTAGGATTAGATAATTATGATGTTGTCTCATCATGTGGTTGTAATTGAGAATAAGTTGAATTCAATTCATCACTTCTCATATTACTCCCACTTGGATGGACTCCACCAATATCATTATCTTGATCCAAGGTTTCAAATATAGAGTAATCTTCTCCTATTTTGCCCTTCTTAGGAAATTCATCTACTAAGAATGTGACATCCCGTGATTCAAATTCAGTTATACTCCCACTTTCCTACTCACCTATGAACACATACCCTTTCAAGTGTTCGGAGTATCTCATTAAAATACTCTTCTTTCTTTTGGGACCCAATTTCCCAAACTTGTGAGAGGACTCATGAATATAGGCAGCACAACCCCATGGCTTAAGAAAACTTAAGTCCGGTTTTCTACCTGTCCATAACTCATATGAGGTGGAAGTAGCTGATTTGGAAGGCACCCGGTTAAGTATATAGGCAGCAGTTAACAACGCATCACTCCAAAAAGTGATAGGTAAGTTAGCATGCGCCATCATGGACCTAACCATTTCTAGTAGGGTTCTGTTTCTTCTCTTCGCAACACCATTTTGTTGAGGAGTATATGGAATAGACAACTGTCCTTCTATTCCTTTTTCATCACATAATTTTCTGAATCCATCAGAAAAATATTCTCGACCTTGATCGGATCTAAATACTTTTATTTTCTCGCCTAATTGATTTTCTACTAAGTTCATAAATCTTTTGAAACAACTTATTGCTTCAGATTTATGAGAAATAAAAAATAGATATATCTGAATTGAGTATAATCATCTATAATAGTGATGAAATAAACAGCCCCATGCCTTCCTCTCACATTCATTGAACCACAGACATCAGAATGGATTAAATGCAGAGGAAATTCAGCTCTTTTATCTTTTCCAAATGGTTTCTTTGTCGTTTTCCCTACCAGGCAATGCTCACATACGGGCAAATCGACTTTTTCAATGTTACCCAACAAGCCCTCTTTGGCTAGTCAATTCATACATTGTTGGCCAATATGACCAAGTCTAGCATGCCACATAATCACATCATTATCATATGAAGTAGAAGACGTGAAACAAATATTCACATCACTATCATATGAAGTAGAAGACGTGAAACAAGGGAATAACAATTATTGACATCACCACAGTCAACATTTAGTACAATAAAACCATCCAGAAAGTTACCACAATCATAGTAGTTTGTATCCAAATACAAATCTACACCTCTATTATGGAAGTTCATATAAAAACCAAGCTTAAACAACATCAAAACAGACACTTAAATTTTGACGAATCTCCAGAGCATATAGAACATCATGTAGGAATAAGGTGCGTCCACCACACATGTTTAGTTGGCAGGTGTCAATCTCTTTAACTTCAGCTCTGGAGATGTTTCCCACATAGATTCACTTAGTTCCAGTTGGTACTCGTCAAAATTCCACGAAGGATTCTCTATCCTTCGCTACATGGTCTGTCGATCCTGAATCTACAGTCCACAAAGGATTGGATTTAGCCACTAAAGCAGAACTTGACAGATAAGCAAAGTTCTTAAATGTACAAGAGGTGTATACCTTCTTTGGCTCTCGACAGTCGCGAGCATAGTGACCTCTCTTGTCACAATTGTAACACCTCACCCTTGACATTTTCTTCACTTGAGGATGTTTTCCTCTCTTGTATTGGTTAACTCTTGATTTCTTGCAATAAGGACTTGATCCTTTACATTCCCAAATATTGAACGAATCAATACGCTTGCGCTTAGAGCACAAAGCCCTTTCTGAGCTAGAACCAGCATTGCAAATGCCTATTTTCGGCTCAAATGCCGTTAGGCGGTCCTCTACTAGCTCGAGTTGGCGCACAGCATTCTCAAGATCTTCCATAATATGGTCAAGAGCTTCTTGTGCTTCTTGCTTTTCTAGCACATATTGAATCTTCATATTCAATATTTCACGATTGTTGCCGTTCATATCAGCAATCACGTTCTTAGTTGATGAAACCATCAATCTGAACACATCAGATATACATGCACGAATAATTAATGCCCATCATTTATGCATTCACTTTGCATAGACCCATCATATCAATGAACAATTTTAAGTAAGGTTTCAGAATCAAAAAGTCACTATGTTTCCAATCATCCTCCAAAAATCCTAACTCAAAATTATTATTAATATAATTGTCTTATGCAAATAAATTCTATAAAGTTACAAAAACTTCATATTACTACCCACGCCTAACTACCCACAAGAACTAGCAATAACGAAAGCAAATAATAAGTGACATCCAATAAAACAATAATGCTTTCACATAATACAACTAACATATCAGTTGCTACATCAACAACAATCAGGTAGTAAACATTACATAATTAATCTAATATATAAATAGGGAATGTCCCTTCTAATCTATCACTCAAAACATCTGAGAAAACTGAAGGCACATTTGCCAACCATGGAAAAACTTTTGGAGAGCATTCATGTCGCCACCAAGGCGCATTCACTCTGTGCCATGTGGCGCTCAATCTAAGGGTTGAAGTTTTGGTTAACTCAATCCTATAGTACTCTCTTACAAAAGCTTCCACTAGCCTTCTATAATCCGGGACCACGTTAACCTCCCATAGCCGACCTAACACTACTTGCCATTCAGGTGGAAGAGTGTTCATTAAAGCCGGCACCTTCTCAAAATCCGGCATAAGATAACCATTCCAGATGATTTCCTGTATCATCTGATTGACCCTGACCACATGTGATACTAAATCACCGTCATGCCACCGATAATTAGCTAAATCTGACATCAGCCTTTTAAGTCTTGCATTTCGCTCGTTCGTTCTCGGGATTGCAGGTATCCGTGCATAACGCATCATAATTCCTGCAACAAATGCAGAACTAAAAATAGATTACCTATAATCCATAATTTACATAAGGGAAAATACATAATTTTCCAAAATTCATGTAACAAATGCAGAATAAATAATAGATTACATATAAACCACATAGGCATACATGAAAAAGAAACAAATTCCTTTTTTTTTTTTTTTTTTTGGTCAACGATCCAACGATCGTTGGTCAACGATCGGTCAATGGTCAAGTCAACGGGTCAACGGCGGTCAACGGTCAGGTCGTCGGTCGTCGAACCGGTCGGACTGGTTGGGCCGGGTCGCGCGAACCGCCCGCACGTGCCGCGTGCGTGTGCGGGCTGATGTCACGCAGACGTCAGCCGGCACGTGCCGGGCGTCCGCAGTTCGGGTCGGGTCGAGTCGCGCGGCCGGTGACCGCCCGACCAACCGGCGTTATTGCTGATGTCATCGATGAGATCACCCTAGCGGTTACTGACCGTTGGGTGACATCATGCTGATGTCAGCACGTGTCGGTCCGCAGACCGGCGCGTGCTGGTTCGCCGCCGGCGTCGCGCACGTGCCGGTTCGCCGACCGGCACGTGTGCCGCACGCACTGGGCGAGCCAGCGCTTCCGTGCGCGTCGCGCCCACACGCAGCGCCTTCTGGCTGCGCGTGTGGGCGCGTGCGCCGTCTCCTGGCGGTGCACGACATGTCGCCGGACTCGTCTCAGCGACCCCTTTCACCCAGTGCCTTTAGAAATTGATTTCGACTTACGAAAACTCAGAAAAATGGGAAAACAGCACTCGGGTGTCGGGATTTCTCGCCCCGATCCATACGGTCGAATTACTTTCGCGAAAAATCAATCAAAAAACATCAAACAGGTCGGGAAAACGTGAACTAGGGCTCTGATACCAATGTTGGGAATAACGGATCCCCAAAAACCGGATTCGACACTAAATCGAACCCCTAAAACGAATGCGGAAGCGAAGCCCGGGAAAAACACGTATCACCAATCCTAAAGCACACCACGGATTCGAGCGTACCTTGTTAGCTACAGATTAGACACCGACGCCGATAGGAGGAAGAGATTTGGCCATGTTCGATCCGATGACGCCTTGAAGGGAAGAAGAAACGTGCCTTTTGCCTTACTGTTTCTTTTTTTTCTTTTTGAGAGAGAGTGCGCGGGAGAAGGGAAGACGTACGTACGTTCTGATTGTCCAAGAGGTGTCTTCTCTCTCTCTCTCTCCTCCCTTTTATACCTTCCCCCTTCCACGGGCCCTATTCCCGTGGGCCGGGCTTTTTGGGCCCAACATGGGTGGACGGGCCTTAAGCCCATCACTTATAAAACCATCAATTCGAAATCATATTTTTTTAATATGTGATGCACTATAGTACTGGTCAAATTGTTCGGTTATATTTATATGCAGGACACCGACTCAATCATGGGCTGGTAGCCCCTAGTCATCATTTGCAAATAGAATCGAAATCCTAACAAGTGGAGTCTCTAGCCATCGAGAAGCTAATACAAAAGTTAATGATTTTGTTATTGTGTATGCATCAATCAGCATGCTCATTGTGAACTGCTGATGTGTAAGGAAATCGGGAACCACCTAGACCTCCTAGAACTGGAGCGGAGCAACTTGGAACCAGCGGTTCCCCTTGAGATCAGTTCAGTTCCTAGTTCCAATATATTAGAATTAGTGAGTACCAATCCAATTTCCGTTTCTATACGTGAAACCACCGACCTGAATATATGTGTACAAAAAAGAAAAAAATTCCAGCTCACTTTTAGAGAAAGTGAGTCTTCCTCTACAATCCTACTCACATCTCGCGGTCCTCAACATATAAACAAAAGGAAGAAACCCTAGATTCACCTTTCAACTCTGTCGCTGCATCATAGAATTGCAATCGCCATGCTTCTCGCCTTTGGCTCTTCCTCACATCTCACTTTCGCCTCGTGCCTTCACCTTCGGCCCTTCTTCACATCTTGCATCTCCCTCACATCTCAGACCAGGCTCTCCCCTCGCCTTCAACTTTGTCGCTGCATCGTACACTCGCATTCGAGTGCAATTTTTTGCTTGAGGGTACTCATTCTTTTTGTTGCTGTTAGCGAATTCGATTTCCAATCAAGGGTACTTCAAATTATGTTGATGTTTAGCTCGAAATTTGTCAGTTTTTGGTTTGTCGTTGCCTTTTGCTTTTGCTCTAGCTGTGACTGGGTGATTTTGCGCTACTCTATCCTCTGTTAGCAGATAATTTGAGAGAATATACTTTTTCACCATGTTTGTTGTCTAATTGTGAATCTGTAGGGGTTGCGAACCGGTTCCATGGACCCACCTGAAAATTGGATTAGATTGTCCACTCCTTTAAAGGAGTGTGCAACGAGAACTGCCTAAACCGGGGATCAATTTGAACTGGCCAGTTCTAAGCAATTCTCAAGGGCGCTAGTCTGATTTCCGATTCCGTAAAATTGGAACTGGTAACAGATAGTCTAAGAACCAGTTTTCAGGCTAATCCCTCTCTCTCTCCCCCAGCATCCTCTCTCTTCACCGGAACGGACAAACAGCTGACCACCTCGACCTCCACGGTGACCACCTCCTCCAGCGTGTCCATGAAGGTGCACGACTCAATCTGCCATAAGAGCTTCCCCGTTGGCTAGGCTCCACTCCCGCCTTCTCTGGTGCCGCTATCACAGCCCCAGCTGCTAGTGGGGTGAGCGTCTCAGAGGGAGTTGGATCCACTCACATGTAGAGCTAGGAGCACCGTGAATTCAATTTGAACATCCTGGCACTCTCGGAGTTCTCCCCTAGATTTGTGGCCTCAGGCAACATGGACAATGAGGTGGAGAGCCCGCATCCCTCCAAGAAGCCTCGGTTCCCAGCACAGGTGAAGATGGAAGCGGCCTAAATGGGTCAAATTGAAAATGCATATAAAAAAAAAAAATTGTGATTGGAATCGAAATTAGAACATGATCAAGTTTCAAATAAGAGTAGAGAAATACTAGAAACGATTGTTTTTGTTAGTCAAGCAAGAGAGAGAGAGTGAAAGAGTGTAGGGGAGGCAAGGGAAAGAGTGAGAGAGAGGAGTTAGCCTGAAAATTGAGAAAATATTAGGTACGTCTCGTGCTCCAGCGTGGCAAATGGGAAGGCAGAAGGAGGAGAGGCAAGGGAAAGAGTGAGAGAGAGAGTTAGCCTGAAAATTAAGAAAATATTAGGTACGTCTCGCGCTCCAGCGTGGCAAATGGGAAGGCGGTAGGAGGACGACACGTGTCTTTGTGTCAGGCGCCATTTTGAAAAATTTTCGGACGGGAGACTGAGGGTTTCTTCTACTTCGTCTCTTTCTTCGCGCCTCTCACTCTACCCTCCCTCTCTTTCTCTCTCTCTGACGAACAGGACGCGACCTCCCAGTCTCTCTGTGCGCTCCCTCTTTTCGACTGGCGAACCACCGCCATTAACCGACGAACCACCGCACCGGACCGGCGAGAGGACCGTGACCTCCCTCTCTCTCTCTCTCTGCCCTCTCTCTTTCCGACCGGCGAACCACCGCACGGGACCGGCGAGAGGACCACGAGCAATTGACGAACCACTGCACGGGACTGGCGAGAGGACCGCGACCTCCCTCTCTCTCTTTGCGCTCCCTCTTTCCGACCGGCGAACCACCACGAGCAAATCAGACCGTGGTTTTGCCTGGTTTTTTTTTTTTAGGCTGAGGGGTTGGGCTTCTTTGTTTGTGCTGGCCAGACGACGGAGAAGGCGATCATCAGAAATGAGAAGCACCTGGAAGAGGAGACTGATGAGGACAAGGAAGTCATCTACAAAATCGAAGTTCCGGCAAACAGGTGATTCGACATTCGGTTAGATGTTGTGTGTTTCGGATGGGTTTGGAGCTGTTTTGCGGGTCGTGGGTGAATTTTGGTTTGGGGGTTTAAGATGCTAGTGTCCGACTTCGGATGGGTTAAAGTCTTTCGCGGACCATGTTGCTCGTAATGGCTATCGAGATGCTGTGTGGTTCGATCTTTTCTTTGATGTTACGAGAAGTGCAGCGTATCACCGACTCATGTTCCTCCTTCCAGTATAAGTTTTGTCCCCTTGAAGCAGGTAGTTTCATGATAAAGATTGTATTTTTCCGTTCATGCATGTGCCATGAGTCTGATCTGTAGTGAAGATCTATGTATTTGTAAGGATTTTGTTAACTGTTCTCTAGGGGCAATTCTTAAGTAGTTGATTAAGAAATTTTTATGGTTTTCAATTGGATGCACAGATTGTTCTTGTGGTATTTGTAATTTTTTCTTTGGGAAGTGAATCATATTAAATAAGTATGCTTAACAAGTGCCCTTTTGTTAACAGTGCTCTAAGGAGACTTACTAAGTAACTAAAAAGGAAATTTTGTAGTTTCCAATGCATTAGCATGTTATTTCTAATTACTATTTTGCAAAGTGAATTATTCCAAATTAAGTATGCTTAACATGTCAATGCCACTTTTGAGTTCATGAGATTGCTTTCATTTATATATTTGTTTTGTTTTCTCTACCAACTGTGATTGATGTGTTGGCTGATTGCACCTTAGTTTCTGTTCTAATATTAAGTGAAGAACTTCAGAGCTGATGAACTAATGGAATTTTATAATGTGGGTCCTCAATAGATGCTCCTTTTAATGGTCTTTTTATAACTGTCATATTTGTTTTGTTGCATATATCTTATGCTTGGAACTTGCTTATTCAGTGTGCTAGTTGATATCTTCCTGTAAATGAAGAATTATGTAATAGTTCCTCATTTTTGCCATGTTGTTTTACCTGTTTTTCACTACTTTGTTGCAGTCAGATTTGAAATTGAAGAAGTTCTTGCACATAATAGAGAACTCGCCTGTGTTCCTTGTTATCTATGATTCAAAGAGGTATCTTGGTTTCTTCACACTCTTCTTTGTAACGTGAGTTCCATGTATAAATATGAAGTGTGTATATTGTTGTTAAGGGAAAATAATAAATAACCACTTAAATGTAATGACATGTTGACTTAGTTTTGATTCAACCATTGCCACTTAAGTCATTAATATTGCAACCTTGAGTTATTTGGGGGTTGATTGATGCATTGGGTTCAATTTGCAAAGAGAAAATAATCTAGGCCTTCAAGCATCTTCTGCCACGTTAAGCCACTAAGTGCTTGGTCTCGTTTATGAGTTGAAGTGAGATCAACTGTTCTGTTTAGGTGTCACTAGTGTTCTCAAAAGCACTGGAGTTGCCTAGGCAAGCACCCAATGTGGCGACTTCAAAAGCACCTCAAGTAAGGCTGGTCATTCTCTGAGGCATTCCCTCAAGGAAAAAGATGAAATTAGGTCATGTTCTTTGACCCTTTTTGTTCCTTTCTCTTAACAAAATTGAGAAAGGAGGTATATTATTTTAGTAAAAGGGCGAAGTTTTTAGAAAGGCAGCTGTCGACTCTACATTAGCAAAGTCGGAGACTTCCAAAGCCTAGTCTTATGCCTATAATATTACTTTTAAGAGAGCCAGGTAAAAAGGTGAAAATGTGTAGTCTTCTATACATCTTTGCTTTTCTTTGAACATTGTCTTTCTATGTACACCTTTATACTAAACTTAGCAGTCCATTCTTATTTCATCTCTCTCTCCACTGGTTGCTAGGTACCATATCAGGGATAAATATGTAGGGAAAGAAATTGCTAATTTGTTAATTAGTCAACATGTATGATATTATCGAAGCCGTCCCAACGGAAGGTCGTTTGATATATTTCAGGCAGTTGAGGAACAGGGATGCTGCTGTTAGGTCGAGAGAGAGTAAGAAAGCATATGTCAGAGATCTGGAGGTGAAGAGCAAATACCTTGAGGGGAAATGTAGGAGACTTGGGAGGTTACTTCAGTGTGTTATGGTTGAAAACCAAGCTCTGCGTTTTGGTTTGGAGAACAATGCGTGTGGTGCTAGTGTGGCCAAGCAGGAGTCTGCCATGCTCTCGGGTATGCGTCTTGAACCTTGAAATCAGTCACTGAGCTTTTCAATCTTGATTACCACCATTTTCCTGCTTGATATGTTCAAATATGTTCTGATTAGAAAATTAACTTCAATCCAGATGTAGGAAATACCAAATGATATGATACTGTGCATATTTATTACCCCATGTTGCAAAGTGAATGAACTATTTTAAAGAGTAAACTAAAGGTTACTAGCAGTCCATTCTGCTTGTATGGTGTTCTTCGCTGATGGTTATCGTGATATCTGGTGTAAGTAGATGATAGATGATTGATGTGTTCGAATTTTAGGAGCCTCTCCTTCATCTTATGCACCAACATGTTTGTTTTGAATTAGCAAGATTTTGTGCTGGAGGTCATCAAATCTTTGAAGTCATCGTGAGCCGTTTCAAGCTTTTGGTTCTTTCATTTGTCAAGTAGCATAGTCTTGGTCAGTTATAAACATTCTGTGTACTTGGTTGAGCCACTTGCTGTTTATCAGTTCCTAGAAATTTCCTCTCCTCCTTCATGGAAGGAAAATTGAAGAGAAATTTATGATAGAAATTGGCATAGAAGTTTCTGCTGCTGTCTTTTTGCATGTCGCCTAATACCAATTTTAACTGTTGTGTTGCAGAACCCCTGCCATTGGGTTCCCTGTTTTGGTTCCTATGCATCACATGCCTCTTTACCCTGCCCCCGTCGCTCCTGTTGGCACTGGAATCAATGTTGCAGAAAACGCAGGAAAGGGAAATCCGAAACCTCTAGCAGCTCTGGATCCTGTGAGGTACAAACCTTCGACAAGAGCAGGAGATACGAAGCATCAAGGACGAAGATGAAGGCGGGATTTTTGCTGCCCCGAGTTTTGGCATAGGCTGATTCTCTTCTTTGCGACTCTCAACTGATTTCCCGCATTGGGGTCCACCTTTGTTTCTCGTTCCGTGGTCTAAAATGGTCTAAGATACTGGAATAATTGGCTAGGAGATGAGGACTTTTTGAGTAGATCCGAGCTTTTTATGTAAATTCCCCTAGAATCACACCCATGATTAGCTCGTATGATTATAGCAGTTGCTTTGCCCAAGTGGGTTCATGATTTGGTTCAGCGCCTGTGTCCTTTAAGCGGAAAAACGCAGGAAAGGAAAATCCGAAGCCTCTTAAGCGTGATATGTTGCTGCATTTCAGCCCTCTCTACCAGCGGTTGCCACCTACCACCGCCACGGGCGGCGATGGTGGCACACCTCTAAGTTCAGCAATGGTTTGGTCTCCCGTTGGATAGGAAGAACTGCCGAGGGGACATAAAATCATTTGAGTTTTTCCTCTTTCTTTGTCCTAGACCAGAATTGTTTTTCCTTCTCTGCTCAAATCGAATACAAAGTGACCGATACAAAGCTTGGAAGAGTTGTTGGGTTGATGCTTGGTTGGATGGCAACCTAAGTCCGAGCTCATTAGACTGAAATTAATTCGAGAAACTAAAGCATCAAACTTTATGGAAAACTGAAGACTTTTGATTGCATGTTAAATTTTGTTGAAGTAGCCCCTGGCACAATCGGCTAACGACTGTAGAAAAGGCATGGATATCTTTATTGATGGACTTCCATGGGGCGAACAACTTGGGCTAACGGCGATTCAGAAGCAGAATCTGCCTTGAGCTTTAGTAGTGCGCAACCCCGGTTACCATTGCAAATCTCTGTTTCACCACTAAGAGCCGTCAAAGTCAATTTGATTTGTACAGCTTTATAATGAGAATCTAATGTTCCCCAATAAATATATCACAAACAAATGGATGGCAATGCCTAATATGCTCAGCCTCCGATCTCCACAACACTTTGCAACATATCTACAAGATCCTTTGGGACTTTTCCGGTAAATGCACAAAAGCAACATACAATCGTCCTAGATCCACCCGCAATTGAATTGCTCAAACAAGGACAAACATTCTATCCTCTCGAAATGGTCCCAAAAATCTGGTTGCCAAATTTCATGGTCCAGAAGCAGCAAAGCAAGTCGAGATTGGTTGGCAACATCAACTTCCTGGCGAATAGCCAGGTTTGCTTGGACTGTTCACCGATGTAATGAATAGACAAATCCTCTTGATGCACCGGATGGTTCACGTTTCCCTTGGAGTGCTGTCGCTGGCAGCAGAGCGGGAACCTGGAATTGAAGTGCGTTCTGTCTCTGCAAATCTTTGAATCTTTCCAGTATTTCCTGGAACGTCGGTCAGCACTTTGGATCACTGGTTAGAAGAAAATGCAGTTCCTACATCAGTATCGAATTGTAACAAATTGACAATTTTTGTCCTCACAAAAAGGAAAAAAAAAAGCTCCTGAATGGCATCAACTTATGCCAGAAGAAAAAAAGGTCATGAAATTGCCTAACTACAAGTGGTACATGTCGAATGCTCATCGGAAAATGGAGCATCGTTTTCTGTGTCCAATTCTATTGCATCAGTGACCAGAAAAATGCTTCTCTATTTTCTACCCAAGATGAATGAATTATCCTTTGCAGACTCCATGCTTCTGTTTAGTGTACTTAGGGCTAGATAAACACTAAAGGAGAAGAAGCACCTGTGCCAACAGCTCTCAATTATAGATGCCCACTGTGGATCAACATCATGAGGGATATCTAGCCGCTGATTCATAAACCCCACATCACCAATTACCTGCAAGTATCCTGAGTAAAGCATTGTTCAAAGCATTCCGAATAATAGATTTCATGTAATTCCTAACAGAAACAAAAGGGAGAGAAAAAGACGGTAGATCGGGCATAGTCATTCATCCCCCCTTCATGTTCACGTAAAATGTCGCTGAATACAAAGCCTGCCAAGTCCATCTCCATAGAGATGTGAAAAAGAGATCCAAGATGCCACGATGCCACGATGCCTTTTTCAATGGATCTTGTTTACTGATCCAAAAGGTGCATTATTCAGACGAAATGGAATGTGGTGACAGAAAAGAAAAAAAATACCTGCACTGCATTGAGATTATCCCATGGGATCTTCTGGGTGGTAATTTCCCATATGACCACTCCATAACTGTACACATCAGATCTGGAGATGCAGAGAAATATTAGAAGTAAATGAGGATACCAAATCTATCTTTAGATAGATAAAGGTAGTAGTCTTCAAAATAAAACTCAACAGACAAAAACATAATTCTCGTATGAGGCTTCATTACAGAGAACTTCCGGTGCCATCCATTGAGGCTAGAGAAAGAGAGAGAGAGAGAGAGATCGCGGGTCAAGTCAGCCAAGAATTATAATTTCAGATAGTTAAAGAGGAAAGTTACAAATGATGACTAATAAGAGTTATTGAAGAAATAGTAAGTAAAATTTTCATACCGCTCCCTTCCCAGTTTTTGTTGTGAGATATGCTTTAGATTTCAGACATGACAGACCAAAATCACTCACCTAAATTACAATTTTAGCAAATCATAAATGAGCTCATAAGCAAAAACCCATATATTGCATCTAAAAAAAGGGATATATCTTTAAACAGAAGGACGGAACTCTGTAATTGTAGCCACACCTTCACATTCCAATTCTTGTCAACTAAGAGATTCGAGGACTTCAAATCATGATGAATGATAGGTGGATTGTAATGATGCAGATAATTCAAGCCCTAGCCTGAAAAGTACCCAATTCAATAATTACATGTTAAAAGCAGCAAGATAACATACAAGAGATAGTAGAATTCAAATAACTGACAAACTCTGGAGGCCAAAAGTTCACGGGCCAAGCAGTCTCAGGAAGTTAGGAATGCTAAGGTTCAAGACATTCGTCTCAAATTTTTATCAGCATGGAAGTAAAATGTACATTTAAAAGATATCAACAAGAACAAAAAGAGGGCAATATAAAAAGGAGCAAAACAAACGCTGACAGGGAAACAGATGAAAAAAACACATTCAGGTGACCAAAATGTAAAACACTGCACCTACAAGAGGATGAATTTGGTTACATGCTGAATGTACATGTAAAAGATATCACAAGAACAAAATAAGGGCAGTATAAAAAGGAGCAAAACAAATGCTCACTAAGAAATAGATGAAAAAAAAAACATTCAGGTGACCAAAATGTAAAATACTGCACTTAGAAAACAATGGATTAAGTTTCACGAATAAGAAGCAGATAGTTACCACATCTAAAGCCATATGAACACGGCGTCTCCAATCCAACTTGGCTGTGTTCCTCTGCAGTAAGTGAAACAAACTTCCACTGCATCAACACACGAAACAACTGTTAGTTCCATAGAGACGGGATATCGACAGAAATTACAAATCACTGAAAACCAACAAACCAGACATTACAACAAAATTTAACATGATGCACCATATAATCAAAAAGCCTGCTTTTCAAAAGCATCGAGAAAGTACCGTGGAAGAAACTCTGTGACTATGCAGAGGCGCTGAGGTGAAGTTACTGCTCCCATGAAAAGCAAAACATTGGGGTGCCGAAGTCTTTTCATAAGAGACACTTGCAAGGACAAAAAAAAACTGTCATATTAATGGTACTTTATGAGAAGTGAGAAAAATTGTGGCAACATCAAAAGAGGTTCTCAGAATCTGCATGCTACTACGCATGCTGAGGGGGAGAGCATGGACATATAACAATCGCAAAGTCCTATGAGAAAGTTCCTCATTTTGAGTAAAACGAGAAGGTATTATCCTTTCGTAGACCCACATGCTATTACATCTGTGACAGCCTCCTCTCTTGTCCCACATCGCCTAGGGAGGGAGGTCTTGGTTATAGCTTATAGCTTATAAGGCTTGGTCCCTCTAATTTGTGTAACGTGTTTTAAAGCCGTGAGGGAAAAGACCGAGGCTGGGATGATGGTGCGTCCGCGCCCGGGTGGGTGACCCATAGCGGACAATATTACACAGTGGGGCCCGGGATGTTACAAGTGGTATCAGAGCCAACTCCCGACCGCGTGTGGGACCACAGCTTGAATGCTGTTCTGACGCCCGTGGGGCCACAGCGAGGACGCTGGTCTGTTAAGAGGTGGAGAGTGTGACAGCCTCCTCTCTTATCCCACATCGCCTAGGGAGGGAGGTCTTGGTTAGCTTATAAGGCTTGGGTCCCTCTAACCTGTGTAATGCGTTTCATGTACGCTTTTGCTGCGCTGAAAACAAAGCCGTGAGGGAGGGTGGGCCGGTGGGCCACGCCTCCAAAGCGGACAATATTATGGCTTGGGAGAGGAAAGGCTCGAGGGATAGCCCTCTGCCCCTGTATAACGTGTTTTAAAGCCGTAAGGGAAAAGACATTGGCTAGGATGGCGGTTCGTCCGCGCCAGGGAGGGTGACCCAAAGCGGACAATATTACACAGTGGGGCCTCGGATGTTACAAGAGTGTCACAGCCTCCTCTCTTGTCCCACATCGCCTAGGGAGGGAGGTCTTGGTTAGCTTATAAGGCTTGAGTCCCTCTAACCCGTGTAACGCGTTTTAAAGCCGTGAGGGAAAAGACCGTGGTTGGGATGGCGGTTCGTCCGCGCCAGGGCGGGTGACCCAAAGCGGACAATATTACACAGTGGGGCCCGGGATGTTACAAGTGGTATCAGAGCCGACTCCCGATTGCGTGTGGGATCACAGCTTGAATCCGTTCGATGCCCGTGGGGTCACGCCGAGGACGACGCGTCCGTTAAGAGGTGGAGAGTGTGACAGTCTCCTCTCTTGTCCCACATCGCCTAGGGAGGGAGGTCTTGGTTAGCTTATTGGGTCCCTCTAACCTGTGTAATGCGTTTCAAAGCCGTGAGGGAAAAGACCGTAGTTGGGATGGCGGTTCGTCCGCGCCAGGGCGGGTGACCCAAAGCGGACAATATTACACAGTGGGGCCCGGGATGTTACAAGTGGTATCAGAGCCGACTCCCGATTGCGTGTGGGATCACAGCTTGAATGCTGTTCTGATGCCCGTGGGGTCACAGCGAGGACGCTGTTCTGTTAAGAGGTGGAGAGTGTGACAGTCTCCTCTCTTGTCCCACATCGCCTAGGGAGGGAGGTCTTGGTTAGCTTATTGGGTCCCTCTAACCTGTGTAATGCGTTTTAAAGCCGTGAGGGAAAAGACCATGGCTGGGATGGCAGTTTGTTCGCGCCAGGGCGGGTGACCCAAAGCGGACAATATTACATAGTGGGGCTCGGGATGTTACAAGTGGTATTAGAGCCGACTCCCGACCACGTGTGGGACCACAGCTTGAATGCTGTTCTGATGCCCCTGGGGTCACAGCGAGGACGCTGTTCTGTTAAGAGGTGGAGAGTGTGACAGCCTCCTCTCTTGTCCCACATCACCTAGGGAGGGAGGTCTTGGTTAGCTTATAAGGCTTGGGTCCCTCTAATCTGTGTAACACGTTTTAAAGCCGTGAGGGAAAAGACCGTGGCTGGGATGGCGGTTCGTCCGCGCCAGGGCGGGTGACCCAAAGCGGACAATATTACACAGTGGGGCCCGGGATGTTACAAGTGGTATCAGAGCCGACTCCTGACCGCGTGTGGGACCACAGCTTGAATGCTGTTCTGATGCCCGTGGGGTCACAACGAGGACGTTGTTCTGTTAAGAGGTGGAGAGTGTGACAGCCTCCTCTCTTGTCCCACATCACCTAGGGAGGGAGGTCTTGGTTAGCTTATAAGGCTTGGGTCCCTCTAACCTGTGTAACGCGTTTTAAAGCCGTGAAGGAAAAGACCATGGCTGGGATGGCGGTTCGTTTGCGCCAGGGCGGGTGACCCAAAGCGGACAATATTACACAGTGGGGCCCGGGATGTTACAAGTACCTACATTGCATAGGGAGGGAGATCTTGGTTAGCTTATAAGGCTTGAGTCCCTCTAACCTGTGTAACGCGTTTTAAAACCGTGAGGGAAAAGACCGTGGCTGGGATGGCGGTTCGTCCGCGCCAGGGTGGGTGACTTAAAGCGGACAATATTACACAGTGGGGCTCGGGATGTTACAAGTGGTATCAGAGCCGATCTCCCTCTCTAGGCGATGTGGGACAAGAGAGGAGGTTGTCACACTCTCCACCTCTTAACAGAACAGCGTCATCGCTATGGCCCCACGGGCATCAAAACAGCATTCAAGCTGTGGTCCCACACGCGGTCGGGAGTCGGCTCTGATACCACTTGTAACATCCCGGGCCCCACTGTGTAATATTGTCCGCTTTGGGTCACCCGCCCTAGCGCAGACGAACCGCCATCCCAGCCACGGTCTTTTCTCTCACGGCTTTAAAACGCGTTACACAGGTTAGAGGGACTCAAGCCTTATAAGCTAACCAAGATCTCCTTCCCTAGGCGATGTGGGACAAGAGACCACTTGTAACATCCCGGGCCCCACTGTGTAATATTGTTCGCTTTGGGTCACCAGCCCTGGCGCGGACGAACTGCCATCCTAGCCACGGTCTTTTCCCTCACGGCTTTAAAACGCGTTACACAGGTTAGAGGGATCCGAACCTTATAAGCTAACTAAGACCTCCCTCCCTAGGCGATGTGGGACAAGAGAGGAGGCTATTACACTCTCCACCTCTTAACAGAACAGCGTCCTCGCTGTGACCCCACGGGCATCAGAACAGCATTCAAAGCGGACAATATTATGGCTTGGGAGATGGAAGGCCCAAGGGATGCCCCTCTGCCCATGCATAACGCGTTTTAAAGCCGTGAGGGAAAAGACCGTGGCTGGGATGGTGGTTCGTCCGCGCCAGGACAGGTGACCCAAAGCGGACAATATTACACAGTGGGGCCCGAGATGTTACAAGGGATGTTACAAGTGGTATCAGAGCCGACTTCCGACCGCGTGTGGGACCACAGGTCGAATGCTGTTCTGACGCTCATGAGGCCACAACGAGGACGTTGTTCTGTTAAGAGGTGGAGAGTGTAATAGCCTCCTCTCTTGTCCCACATCGCTTAGGGAGGGATGTCTTGGTTAGCTTATAAGGTTTGGGTCACATCGCCTAGGGAGGGAAGTCTTGGTTAGCTTATAAGGTTTGGGTCCCTCTAACCTGCATAACGCGTTTCACGTACGTTTCCGCTGCACTGAAAACAAAGCCGTGAGAGAGGGTGGGCCGGTGGGCCACGCCTCTAAAGCGGACAATATTATGGCTTAGGAGAGGGAAGGCCCGAGGGATGGCCCTCTGCCCCTGCATAACGCGTTTTAAAGCCGTGAGGGAAAAGACCGTGATTGGGATGGCGATTCGTCCGCGCCAGGGTAGGTGACCCAAAGCGGACAATATTACACAATGGGGCCCGGGATGTTACAAGTCCGCTTTAGGTCACCCGCCCTGGCGCGGACGAACCGCCATCCCAGCCACGGTCCTTTCCCTCACGGCTTTAAAACGCGTTACACAGATAGAGGGACCCAAGCCTTATAAGCTAACCAAGACCTCCCTCCCTAGGCGATGTGGGACAAGAGAGGAGGTTGTCACACTTTCCACCTCTTAACAGAACAACGTCTTCGCTGTGGCCCCACGGGAGTCAGAATAGCATTCGAGCTGTGGTCCCACACGCGGTTGGGAGTCGGCTCTAATACCACTTGTAACATCCCGGGCCCCATTGTGTAATATTGTCCGCTTTGGGTCACCCGCCTTGGCGCGGACGAACCGCCATCCCAGCCACGGTCTTTTCCCTCACGGCTTTAAAACGCGTTACACAAGTTAGAGGGACCCAAGCCTTATAAGCTAATCTCCCTAGGCGATGTGGGACAAGAGAGGAGGCTGTCACACTCTCCACTTCTTAGCAGAACAGCGTCCTCGCTGTGGCCCCACGGGCGTCAGAACAGCATTCAAGCTGTGGTCCCACATGCGGTCGGGAGTCTGCTCTGATACCACTAGTAACATCCCGGGCCCCGCTGTGTAATATTGTCCGCTTTGGGTCACTCGCCCTGGCGCGGACGATCCGCCATCCCAGACTGTAACATTCGGGGCCCCACTATGTAATATTGTCCGCTTTGGGTCACCCGCCCTAGGGCGAACGTCCGCGCCAGGGCGGGTGACCCAAAGCGGACAATATTACACAGTGGAGCCTGGGATGTTACAACATCTATCCTACACAACCCAATTAATCATAATGCAATGGATCAAGGCATGGAAAATATAATGAAAAATATCCATTATCCTTTGGCAAAAAAAAAAAAAAAAAGAAAAGATCAAAACCTGCTATCTCCACATGTACTGGAAATGTTGCGTTGCTGTATTAGTGGAACAACACTTGAATTAAAATTGCCAATGCCATCACTAATAGAGCTCACGCCAATAAACTATATCCGTGCTTTGGGAAAAAATCCCAGTTGCTACAGAATAAGCACCAAAAATTCTATTCATTAAAAGGCTTCAGAATTTTATAAAATAATAAAATATGGGCTAGTCATACAAGTGCAAAGAGATAGAGATAAATGCATGCAGTTCGAACATATTGGTCAATCTTACTTCATCTCTTTATCACACTGGTTTTCAGAATGTTCTTCTTAAACCATCTGACTATGTAGTTCTTATCAAGAAAAGGAAAAAGAAAAAAAAGAACAATCAGAAGATGTAGGGGCAAGTGACACCATAGATGGAGTCATTTGGCACCTCGATGTTGACTTGTCACATCCTGGGATAATATAGATCACTTTTCGGGCTCATTATCAACTAAAAGGCCAACCCATTATCCCTCACCGCCTCAGTTTGAATCTAGATTATCAACTGCAATTACAACCTGTCAAGGAAGGCCCTTATCAAAATTAAACTAGCCAGGTTGCATCCAGCAATCACTAAACACTATCATAACAATGTTTTCATGATTTCAAGGGCCAACAGGCTTAGAGCAAGACATAGCCTGCATATCATGTCTTACGAGAGATGCCTTATTCAAATTAAAAAGTCTAAGCGACCCTTAGCATGTCCTGGCTGAATAATATTAGAAACAAAGAGAATGAGACATACTAAAAAAAAAAAGAAAGCAAACCTCTTGTCTAAAGGAATTGATCAATTCTTCTGAATATTCTTGCATCGAGAATACCTTCACTGCCACATCCTGCAATTGGATTAAATGCAGAGAAAGTTAAAATCCAAAAAAAAAAAAATCATCATCAGGAGATTGCATAGGTCTATACCAAACAGTGAGATAAAGTAAGAAGCCAAATGCATTGCACTAAATCTCCTCTTTCATTTAGCAAAATAAGTAAAACATAGCAGAACGCACCAACTAAAGTTACCCACATCAGGCATCGCTGAACTCCTATAAAATCACTTCCGTCACCCCGTCAGACAGAGAAAGAGAGAAAAGAGAAAGCGAGAAATTACCTGGACAAGCCAATGCCGGATCTGAAGCGGGAGGGGGGTGCGGTGGTTCGCTGGTCACGCGGTGGTTCGCTGTTGAAGAGAGAGAGGACAGATAGAGACGCAAGGAGAGACAAAGAGTAAGGGATGGACGAGTTGGGCCCGGAAGCGGAGCCAGAGGGGCGGCGCGGTGGTTCGCCGGTCGGAAAGAGGGAGGTCGCACGCCGGTCGAGGGAGTTCGACGGGGAGAGAGAGCAAGGGTAGAGAGAGAGGTGCAAAGAAGAATCCGCGCGACAGAAAACCCTCTCTCCAGAAGCTATAGTACATGAAAATTTTCAAAATGGGCGCCTGAAATTGTGGGTCCCACGAGATACGTGTCGCGCTCCCACCACCTTCTTGTTTACCACGCTGGAGCGTCTTACGTACCTAATATTTTCTCCCGAAAATTTGAGTCCCACACATGATACGTTGCATTCTCAAGGGTCTTGTTTGCCACGCTGGCACACAAGACACATTCAATATTTTCTTCTCTACCTCTACGCGAAGTCTACTTCCCTACCCAGTGCAGGGCCACATGCTTTCGCACTTGGACCTCAGCCACTAGCTCTTCCTCCGTGAACTCGCCCTGGCGGTTTTCGTTTTGGGCTTTGAAAATTTGACCATTGACGTCTTCGTTTTTGAACTTTCGACTCTTTTAGAGATTGTGTTGCGTGTATGCAATTTTTTTTCTCTTTTACGTGCACAAAACAATAATTTCTTTGGGCTGTGGAGACTCCTAGAAAGAAATTTTTGGCAAAAGAACGCTTCAAGTGCCATAACTTTGGCCAAAGGGACACTTAAGTGCCATAACTTACGAAAGGTACACTTAAGTGCCACATTCGAAGAAAAATGGATCACTTGAGTGCCACTCCGGCCAAAGTCTGGCCAAAACGCCGACGTGACATTTTTCCGGCGAAGCGCACCTAAAAAGACGCCGTTTTGCACGCCGATATGGCGAAATAATGCAAAAACGATGTCGTTTTAGGCCGATGTGGTAAAAAAATAATTAATTAATTAAATTAAATTTAAAATTAATTTGATTTAAAATATTAAAAATAATAATTTTAAAATTAAATTTAGTTAAAATATTAAAAAAATAATTAAAAATTAAAAAAAAAACTCTAAATTTTTTTTTTTTTTTTTTTTTTTTAAAAAGGGGGAACGGGGGGGAGGTGGCCGAGGATCGCCTCGCCCGCCGCCACCGCCACCCCGCCGTCGTTGGGAAGGGCCGGTGACAGCGGGGGGAGGGTTGGCCGGGGTTGCCGGGCCTTGGCCAGGCGCCGGCGACCCCGGCCAATCGGCGGTGAGGGCCGCGAGCCCCCCTCAGATCCAGCGGCGAGGACTCGCGGCCCTCGCCGCCGGTCGACCGGGCGAGGGCCGCCGACCCTCGCTGGATCTAGGCGAGGGCCGCCAGCCCTCCTAGATCCAGTGGTGAGGGCTTGCGGCCCTCGCCCAGATCCAGCCGACGAGGGCTCGCGGCCCTCGCCGCTGGGCCGACCGGGCAAGGGCCGCCGACCCCTCGTTGGATTTGGGCGAGGGCCGCCAGCCCTCGCCGGATCCGGGCGAGGGCCGCGAGCCCCCGGATCCAACGGCGAGGGCTCGCGGCCCTCGCCCGGATCCAGCGAAGAAGGGCTCGTGGCCCTCCCCGGATCCGGCGAGGGCTCGCGAGCCCTCGCCGCTGGTCGGCCCTCCCCCACCGTCGCCGGCGCTTCCGGTAGCGGCGGCGGGCGGCGGCGGCAACGGGCCGAGGGTTGATCCTCGCCTGCCTCCCCCGTTCCCTTTTTCTTTTATTAGAGTTTTTTTTTAATTTTTTTAATTATTATTTTTTAATATTTTTCTAAATTTAATTTTAAAATTATTATTTTTAATATTTTAGATAAATTTAATTAATTAATTAATTTATTTTTTATCACGTCGAGGCCAAAACGACGCCGTTTTTGCATTATTTCGCCACGTCAGCGTGCAAAACGGCGTCGTTTTGGGTGTGCTTCACTAGAAAAATGCCATTTTGGCCGGATTGGCACTCAAGTGATCCATTTTACTCCGATTTTGGCACTTAAGTGTACCTTTCATAAGTTATGGCACTTAAGTGTCTCTTTGGCCAAAGTTATGGCATTTGAGGGGTCCGCATGTCGAAATTTTTTGCCGCGAACTACGTCTCCCACAGGAAGAAACGTTTGCGGCTCTTTGCTTCAGCTTCGCTTTGCCCAGATCGTCCTCTCTGTATGACGACATTTTATAGTAGTGCTTTACGCCTCAATCCACTTAATTGAAGGGTATATTAGTCCATAAAAAATATAATCGGACATATAGAATCTCGCGCCATTATTGAAAAGACGTTCCTGACAAAGATGGAAACTAAATCACCTGAAAATGTTTGTGAGTTTTTTTAAATCATCTGCAGCCCGTGTGTCCTTGTTTCGAGATCTCAACTCTCTCCGCTCCGCCCATCCCTCCGTCCAGGCCCTCATTCTCCCCTTCACTCCCCACCCCAAACTCCCGTAAGGCATTGAGAATGTCCACGACATCAGTCGGTTTGGCAACGTCCTTATTATCTTCGCCCTCCACCTCCTCACCTGGTGGTTCGGCTCCCAACCCAATCCTTCCATGGCCATCCTGTTTGACTTCTTCCTCGGTTGGACCCTCGACTTGGCGGACAAGCTTTAGCGTCCAATGGTTCCGTTGGACCACCAAGAATTGGATTGGATATGTTGTCGTGACCCGATCTCTCTGCCACCCAGTCCTCGGAGAAAGAAAGGGGCGAAATGTCGGATTTAGGGATACTTGACTACAAAAGCTTCCTCAAGGTTCTCATCCACAGAGGCGTAATCATCTCACCTCCTAGGCGAACCTCTTATGAGTTCACTAGATCACAGTCACAAGCTCTCCCAAGCTTATATCCCTCGTGACAGCGGAATGTGTCATGACCTTACTCTAATGTCACAACAAGTTTTGATCGACAATTTTAAGATCGAAAGGAAATTGAATGTAAATGTGAGTTTAAAAGTATTTTTACGATTATGACAACCCTCTCAAGATGTACATCTACTAAATATGGTATCACTTCATTTTCCCGGCTTCACCATTTTGATTATTCTAAATCATAACCGTGAACCTTTTTCCAAAGATTCATATCCCTCACAACGGGTTTATCAAACAATCTAGTTATTTAAGACAACTTATATATAAGATGGGACTCGCCACTAGCCTCATTTCTGAGAGGCCGGCGAGAGAACCTAATTGAGGGTTGGGAATAGTCCCTCGATTCTTATGTAACTAGATATTTGGATTTCGAGAACTTGCTTTAAGCTAATATTTCTATTAACGCACTTTCGATACCTAACAGTGTGTCATGTTACTTAAGGTGTCCAAACATTTCTTTTTACCTTTCTGAGATCGTCTATCCTAAGCTAAGCGATCATGCGTGGATAGTCATTTTCGTGCCATTCTATTTCTAAGAAAGATAAAAGAAAGCACTCAATTGAATTAAAAATTACGAAATGGTAAGTAAATAACCAAGGAAAGCGATAAATCTATTATGTAATCCTAAGAAAGATAAAAAGAGAGATAACATAAAAGAACAAGAAAGAAAGGAACCTGCAACTCATCATGTTTTTATATAAATAAGGAGACCCGAGGTATATGTCGAGAATGAATGGTACAAAGTTATGATCGGAATGAACATCGATCTTTCACTGTCTTTGTGCCCTCTCCATTTTCGGGATCCTAATTTAAACCTAACCTAAGAACTATAGCTAGATATATACAGTAGAA
Source organism: Eucalyptus lansdowneana (assembly GCA_017140395.1). Lineage (NCBI taxonomy): Eukaryota > Viridiplantae > Streptophyta > Magnoliopsida > Myrtales > Myrtaceae > Eucalyptus > Eucalyptus lansdowneana. Next base: position 55,146,082 of record CM029485.1, on the reverse strand, counting down.
AGAAACAATCATACATGTCAAAACAATCAAAAGCACGACATAAGGCTAAGATCAATCAATCAAATGAAGTAAAGTTCAAAATCAATCAAATTTGGACATCGGGGTCAGTCTTTGCAATTCATGTGTAGGTTCCCTAGACACTTACCCGATTCATTTTTCATGACTTATAGTCATTATTGACCATTTGTGTTCTCGCATAGCGAATAATGCATGTAAGTCCCTAAAAAGGTGTTCTAAGTGATTTCTCAATATTTTCCCTCGGTATCATGCACCACGCCTAACATACATCTAGAATTCAGATGCATTGTCATGAATCAAACACACAGGTAGGTCTTTTAGACCTTATTTTTCAATCAATAAAGCAAGTGAGTGAACCGCCGATGGTACACTTATTACAGAGGCACGCGCCAATCAAGAACACAAGCATTTCTATTGAATGACGTGATTCTATGCATGGAGGGGGTACATGTGGTGCTTCAAAAATGGATTTGAAATCATCGGTAATGGAAAGTAAGGTTTTTGAGACAAAGTGATGTTTTGATTATGGAATGCATTTAATTGTCAAGGATAGCCTAAGGGTCGCATATATGCATTCACAGGCATCGCATACATTTTAAATATTGTCCAAACCATGACTATCACAACGTCAAATCGAAGTTCGAAGAGATTTGAAAATTGTTCAGATTAAGGAATATTTAGGCTATGAAACGCATTTATTTGTCAAGATTAGCCTGAGACTCGTATAAACGCACTCACAGGCATCATAGACCTTTTAAATACGGTCTAAATCATGAATTTTCCTAAGTCAAATCAAGTATTGAAAATAATTTCTAAATGTTTGCTTTTGGAAACACTACATGTACCAAAAACATTTTAAGGTGCAATTGAAAAGTCAATTCACTGAAAATCATTTGACAATAAAGATTAAAGGATTTGAAACAAATTCTCATGAAGATGACATGGCCTGATTCCATGTACAAACTATCCTAAAAAATTTAGCTAAGTAATTACAACAAAAAGCTTATAATAAAAAGTTTTAGACTAAACACAACAAGTCAACAAAATTGGATGGTTCTCATTGATTGTCTAACTATGACAAAAAAAATTATACAACATGCACAACATGATATAGAACAACTTTTGGGTATAAAGTTTCCCTAAAAGAGCTAAGTATAATTTTATAAAAATCAAACAATGAACAACAATGCATTAGGAAATGCAAAATCAGCAGGACATCAAACCATTGCAACCAAGATTTATCCTACCAAATGAAGTCTGAAAATCATGAAATTTCACCACAACACAAATAAAAGGTAATAAACAAAATTTTAAGGGTCAGACTCAAGAAACCCTACCGAAAAAATTGGTACAAATATGAGAAAAGTCTGTCTAAATTGGGGTAAAAGTAGGGATCCGAATTTAATCATAAATTGGAATTCTAATCTAACTTAGGAAAAAAATGAAAATGGACCTAACAACGAGTATTTTGCATGAAATCAACGGAATTTGAAAGGTCTAGAAGTACTTTACAACTTTCTAGAAGGGTCTGGGTTCGATCAAATTCAACTCAGTGTTCTAAAGTCATAGTTTGTAAACGTGTGCACATTAGTTATTAAAAACCATAATGCAAATATGCATTATTAATTTTTAAAATTATTTATGCAATGCACAAATGACATGAAAATCACACACGACCTAGAATTGGATGCAACAAGTGATTAGGATAAGCATCTAACCCTAAATCGGCATTCGAAAATATCATACAATGTAACATGATTTGAGACTTATAATGTCATTGTTGCAACCTAACTTTCGGTGCATCACTTAGGGTTTGACTAATGGATTACTAAGTCTAAACTTAGCACGGTTCTCCCAAGTTCATACCAAATCACAACTTAGGTTCAAGATTTTAGCATACAAATGAATTTTTTCTAGAAGTCACAAAAAATCAGTTTACGGTAAGTTGATTAAATACCTAAGTAAAATAACGAGAGAACTATTTTACCATTACGAATTAAAGAATTTGGGTATAGGGACTTGGTTACACTAGATTTCTCGAATGCCCTTTTGGTACTATTCTTTTCATAATATATATATATATATTTGTTTATCAAACAGCTTGAATTTATTTTATTACACCATATCATATGAGATGACCATGATGATGCACTATGAGATCCTAGATTTTCGATTTTGCTTTCAATTGAATAAATCGGGCATTTCATCGATGCACCTATAGTGCTGTTCTCAGAGCTGATCACTCGTGAGATAACTAGACTATCTATGGAAGCCATTAAGGATTTTAAGGCAAATTGACTTGAAGATTCAACTACGAATCGACCGTTCAATCATGCTCATCTACCGAGATCAGTATGGCACATATATAAATCGATTAGAGATCAAAGATAGGTTGGTTCGACTGAGATGAGTGATGAAATATGGTTGATCCCACTAAATTACAAAATTCTTGTCGACTGGCACTGGATTGATTTTTCTATCATATTGGTACCATGTGTCCATCTTTAAAATCTCGAAATTTTTCACAACCATCGAGAGTCGCCAATGTGTTGAAGGGATTCATTGTAGTTCGTAGAAAATTGACCACGAGTCATTTACACTAAAAAGTTCGAAAGTTACCGGGTAGCCTAGGGTCGCGCTAAAATCTCGTCGAAGTGAAATTAACCGCGAATTTGAATCCGATTTTAGAAATTGAAAGTTTTCTCATGTCACAGGTCATTTTAAGAATGACGACTCAGTCTCAGAAGATTTTTTTGCAAACCGAGATTTTTTGGCAAAAAGTCGTCCTAGGGCCTTTTTTGTTAAAAAAAAGTCAGGGACCGCTTTTGGTCGCGCAATTAGGATGCAAGTGGGATCAATTGGTGAGAAAAAATACCAATTGAAGTATTGAGGTGTTGGTTGATTTTATCGAGGCCAATTTGTATTGATTAAGTGGGAGTTGGTGTCCAATTGAGGGAGAAACCCATGAAACTCTTAGCTCCCTCTTGCCTAGGTTTTTTGGACCATTTCAAGCGTTGCAAATTGAGCCTTGGTGGCTAATTTGAGGCCAAGGAAGGCAGCTATGGCTGTAAATTAGTCAATGGGACATTGGAAGAGAAAATGTGACTATGTGGCCCCCTCTTGCAGCAGCCTTCTTCTTCCTCAATCCACTTGCTTTCTCCATTGTTGACTGACTTTTGAAGCTTCAAAGAACCAAAGAAAACCACAACTCATCTCCCTTGGCCGTCGCATGCCCACCGGACCTTTTTTCTCCTCTGTTTTCTCTTCTGCAGGTTTCTGCTCCACCTGACCTTTCGCCAAAGATCTGAGTTAAATGTGGTCTTCCTGAACGAATTAGCCTTCATGCCACCCACCGTTTGGCGCTCAACACATCCAAACCGTTCAAATGAGCTAGACCTTACGCCGAATGGAGCCTCTAGCCGTCCTATACCCTGATGAGAAGGAACCGGTTGCCGGTCCGTCGGTTCCCTGCCCACCTGCACTATTTCGCGATTTTCTTCATTTTTCTCCAATTTTGCACTTCCTTTGGCCGTTCCATCCACCTACAAGACCCCTTGACCTCCAGGAGCCACCGGTTGTCGACCACCCGCTCGCCGGAGCTTTGATCAACCCATTTCTTCGCCGTTCAACCTTGGTTCTCCTCTGTCCAGCAAGAGCAGAAGCAGTAACCAAACCAGCAAGGAGTCTAGGGCTTCGTGGCCCATTTCCGAGCCCTTCCTAGCCTCTGTCGGTGTCGCCGCTTGGAGGATTGCTGCTCGCCTCCGTGTCGTGGTCGCAGTGGACTCACTGGCTCGTAAATCCAGTGAGTTTAACTCACTAATCCTCGCTTAATAGGTTAATTGTGCTTAATGGTTGATTAGTTTATGCTAAGATGGATTAAGTGGTTAGATTATACTATATTAGTAATTTAATTAATGTCGATGCATGTTAGGTGGTTAGTTTTATGTAATTAGCGAGTAAATAGACTCTAGTATTTATTTAACGAGTCTCGAAAATTTTTATAATTAAGCATTACGAGCCTAAGTATGCATTTATGGCATTTATTTAATATTTTATGTAATTATTTAATTATTTATTTCTTTTCTAGAATTTAGACTTGGATGGTCGGTGATCGGAAAATTACGCCGATGACAACGGTGTGATATGTTTATTTATTTGAGCTTCAAATTGTATTGTGATTTAATTGTGAAATTATCAATTTATCTTTAAATTAATTAATTTTAGTAATTGATTGGAAAATTACCGGGTGTGGGTCTATAACGCCAAAAATCTATTTTGAGACTATTGAAAATAGTGGGCGGCTCAAAAGTGAAAACCTTATATTTTGGTTACGGTCGGCTGTGTACCCATACACGTGTATTTTTTTATTTATTTATTGAGAATGATAAAAATGGTAAATGAAATTGTATGGTTCAGCATGGCATACTATATCAACCTACGGGCAATATGTTAGCTTAGATTGAAGGCTGTATACCGATATACTATATCAACCCATGAGCTCTGATATGTCGGTTTAGCGAGAGCAGTATACTTTATTAGCTTAGCGAGATCAATGTTTATCAGCTTAGATCAATATTTATCAGCTTAGCGAGAGCATTAACAGTATACTATATCATCTTACGGGCTCTGATATGTCAGCTTAGATTACGAGCAGTATACTTTATCATCTTAGAAAGAGCATTATTAGTGTGCTATATCAACTCAAGGGTTTGATATGTCAGCTTAGCGAGAGTAGTACACTATTTATCAGCTTAGTGAGAGTTATACTATCAATTTATCAGCTTAGAGCGAGCAGTCCTATTATGGGTGGACTTATAGATAGTATTGAATGGGTGTTGACACTCGAAATTTTCATCGACATTTTAAACAAATAATTTGCAAAAATAAAAAAATTTGTTTGAAATGAAAAGATAAAAAAAAAAAGAAATGAGGAAAAACGAAAAAAAAAAAGAAAACAAAAAGAAAAAGAAAAAAATGCTAAAAAAATATATAAAAGCTCGCTGATTTTTTTGGCACCAGGGTCTCTGATTTTTTTTGGGCGCGAATTCTCTCTCACGGACTCTCTCTGGGAGCTCTCTCCACTCACATACTCTCCCGAGATTCTCCCTCCTTGGGCCGTCTCCAAAACCGACGATCTCTTCCTTTGAATTGGCGGTTAGGGCCCTTCCGCAATGGCGCCGGTCGCTCCCTGATTCAGCCACCGCGCACGGTAGCCGCCTCGATCTAGCCCTGCGCTCTGACTTGGCGCCCGAGAAGAACAGCTTCGGCGCCAGCGGCGGCACCGGCGCTCGATTGGAAGTTCTTGCTCTCTAATTCTCTCTCTAGAAAACGGCTTCTCTCTCGGATGATTTCTCTCGGTAACTGCTCGATGGAGCTCTTCGATGGCAGATGGGAGAAAACCTTAAATCTCCGGAGCTCGCTCTCTCTTCTCGGCAGTGATAAGCTCTTCCTCCGCTGAAATCCCCGTCTCCGGCGAGTGGAGTAGGAGTTCGGTTCTAGATTTCGCCGCCGGTGTTCGTCCGCACGATGTGGCTCTCGCTCGATCTCTCTGGTTCTTCATTTTTTCTCTATCGGGGGCTCTCAAGTGAAGACAAAGCAGCTGCCGGCGGAGACATCGGTGGTTACAGTGATGATGACAGAGGGTTCGATCGGCTAAGGTTTTTCCTCCATTGGCGAGGGATCGAAGATCAGAGGCCTGCGGTCGAGGATTCGCTGGGGTTTTCTCTCTCGGACTCCCTCTCTCTCTGATTCTCTCTCTGGTTTGCTCGATCGCGGCGACATCCGCGAAGACGGTGGCGGTGATAGCGGCTCCCGATCTGTAGCGTGATTTGGCTCTCCACCGGATCCTATGCTCAACCCCTGTTCACTCGGCTCTTAGTCCTCTGGTGCAGAGGCTTGCCGGTGATCTCTCTCTCTAGGGTGGCCAGATTGGCGACAGCTGCAGCGACGACGACACTTAACCGAGTTTCTCTCTGGATCGAGCTCACCAGAGCGGTGAACTCTCTTTCCCTCTTTCTCGGTCTGTTAAGGTTTTGGCCCCTGATTTCTTTCTCTCCTTCGTTTTCTCTGACTCGAACATTTTCTCTCGGCTCTGTCTTGCGCGTCGGATTTGACTTGCCGGAACGGCCGGTCGAGGAGTTTGGAGTTTAGAGTTCAGACAGCGTCGACGGCAGCGACGACTTACGATCCTTCGCCGCTTCATTCAAGGTATGTTGAACATAAATTCATCTTCCATATCCGGATGTTCATTATGTTGAACAGTGACTGAGGATTCTGATTTCTGTTTATGAGAAACTTACCTACTATCGAAGTTCATTGGGTAATTTGAGCTTATAATATTGTTGTTGTGATAGTCTGGTTGTGCTTTCCTGTTTGGTTGTTGCATTTTGGACTCATGGCCAAGATGCCTACTTTCTGCTCGATGAAATGCTCAAGTTAGATCGGTAGATGTAATTGATTCATGTCTGAAACTGAACCATTGATGAAATAAGTTTTCCCATGGTCCGCGAAAGATAAGAGTAATCATTCATTCGTTGCTTGCTGAAGAATAGTGGCTGGAGTTGTGTATTGCATTTCCATTAATGAAATGTACAAATTGTTGATGGACTAGCGTTGAATTAACTCTTGCCGAGTTCTTTTTTTTTGTACTGAATTCTTTGTGGGTTTATGAAAACTTTCCTTTTTGGCTTTTTGTATTGTAATGTGGCTGTCAGTTTTCCTTGGCATGTATTGGCATTTAGCACCAGTTTCTGGAAATTCGTTCTTTATTGTGTTTTGTGTTCTGTATGACCTTCTGTGCAAATGACTTGATATGAGCTGGTTGTTGTGGTATTCTGTTTTCAAAGTCTGCATGAAAGTCGAAGATGGTTTGGATATCTTTCCAACGAGCTATAATACACCCTGATCTGATATCATTAGCCACATGAAATCTTTTTTTAAAAGTTAGGAAGTAATTCTGGAAAATTGTTGTGTTCTGCTCTGATGTGGAAATTCGTATGCCTGTTTTGACTGATATGCTTCGGTCTTTGGAACGAGCTGATAGATGATGTTATTAGGACTTAATATTTTCTAGAGATTTGTAATAGACTTCTCAAGCTTTTCATAGACATATTATATGTGCGATTTGACCATCATTTGCCCTGCCTGATGCTTCTTGCAAAGAGCACTAATCTGCTGATATGTTCTGCTTGTTATGATCTGATCTGACCACTTATACAAATGGCTTTACTTGAGATAGAAAAAGACCTAAATTGCAATTGTCACCCAATAGGAATTCGTAAAGGACACCTTGAGCTTTCTAACGATGCCTAGTTTGTCCAATTTACCCATCATTTGCCCTGCTTTTCTTTTTTTTAGATCAAGTTTTGAAGTCTGAATTTGTCTTGACCTGCAGTGCTGTCTTGTCTCTATGAATCTGACTGTCTACTAATTTTGTGTAATCTTATACATAATGATCTTGAGGATAAATTCTCAATGAAAGCTGTCCATAATATCCATATCCATCCCATATTAAAATTTGAGAATTTTTAGGGTCAAGTAACCTTAGAATTCAAGTTGACATGTAGCGATTTAAATCGTTATGCATTTTGCTCCTAATGACAAGTCACAATGTTAATGGATTTGTGTGGCCTTTTGCACATGGATTTAGGGTTAAATGTCTAAATCAAAATTTTTCTTCACATTTAACCTCGTCATGTTCAAATTTCATGATTTTCATGCATTGATTAGGTAGCCTAACAAATTAGTTATCATGCATCATTCTCTAATTTGCTTATGATTGATTTGTATGCTTTAGCGATTGTTGCTTTTCAGCCATGAATTTGACTTTACTTGAACTTAATACGCCTCAGGAAATTCCATTCATGAAAGTTGCTCTTTATAAAGTGCTTGATTTCCGTGCTTTTCTTAGAACCAATCATACATGGGTTCTACCCCAATTGCTTTGATCTTAGTTGTGATGATTGTTTCGTTCACTTGTATGCACCTAGTCATAAATTTCTTAGATTAGGTTTAGATTAGGACCTTGAAGATGGAGAAGGCGTGAAGACGGTGGAGGTCGATGTCCATTCCGACCATTTTCATGTAATACCCATTTTCCCGACATATGTCTCGGGCTCCATTTGTTGTATAAAACCGGATGAGTTGTGGGTTTTTCTCTTTTTCCCATATATTTCTCTTTTATACTTTCTTTTAGGTTTTCATGATAGATTTACTGCTTTTCTTGATTGTTTACTTCATGTCTTGCAATTTCGATTTCATTGGTTGTTTTCCTTTCTATTTTTTTTAGAAATAAAATAGCATGAAAATGATCAACCATGCATGATCACTTAGTCTAGGAATTGATGATCCTGAAAAATGTAAAAAGAAACGCATGGACATGTTAGGTAAAACACAACATACTGTTTAGGTACCGAAAGGGCGCTAATAGCAATATTAGCGTAACCCAAGTCCCCGAACCTAGATATCTAGTTGCGTAGGAATCGAGGGAACACTCCCGACCCTCGATTGGGTTTCTAGCCGACCCCCAAAAATGAGGCTAGTGGCGACCCCTGTCTATTTTTTAGGTTGTTAAATAGCTAGATCGTATAAATAAATCCGCTGTCACGCGGGGTACGAGCTTGGGAGAGCTTGCGATCTTGAGATCAAGTACCCCTAAACCCGACCTTTCCCACCTTGGACATTTCGAGGGGCGGCGAGATCGGGTCGCGACAGGCTTGGCGACTCCGCTGGGGACTGGTTACTAGGTTAAAAGGACTTGAAGCCGTTTAAAAATGGTTGTTGTGTTTTAACTAACATGTCTTATGTAGGATCGCCTGCATGTCAAAGTCGCGTGGAAAATCGGGTTAGTCGCTAACCTTGTGTTAAATGGTTTTGTAGGTTGGAGTTATAAGGGGAGGCGTGCTTGTAAACCCTTTGTTTTGCAAGTGGTGTAAAGATGTATGAATGTATGTGGGTTTATATTTGAAGTGCTGGATGTTTAAATTTAAATGCATGTTTACAAACTTTAGCACGACATTGCACACACAACCGCAGTCTAAAACCCTGATCACCCAATTTAGGACCTTAGGAGGGTTTATGGGTGGAACCAGCGAGTGAATGCTCGTGGTAATCCATTACTTACATAAACCTGCTCATCCTAACTGATAAAGATAGCACTAACCGACGATAGTAGCCGTGGGTAAACTATTTTTGTCCTTTGGGATGAGGACCTTGAGCCTTTAGCACCCTCACCTTAGGTGTCAAAACCTCACAGTTTCATGCTATATGTGATTTGTGTTTGCCATGTGTTTGGTGGGTAAGAGATCGTTCCTTTTTTATCATTCTTATCTCTTACTCTCCATATTTCAATTATGCGTTTTATATTCCAACGACGATATGTTTTAATCATGGATGCCCCTTTAGGTTTAGGATTAGATGGGTATACCCGAAGTGGACGTGATCCCCGTGCCTGGAATATCAAGACTATGGGAGAATCTCAACCCAAGACATCAAGATTACGTGGAAAAATTCCCGAGCCTCAAGGATTTCGGCGAGCTTATATTATCAAACAAGAAGACATTGCCTTAATCGATGAGAAACGCTTGGCCCATGATAACAAGCGTCTCCGCGCGATCCCACCTAGTCATTAGGTTTTCATTTCATACACTTTTCTTGTAAAGCGAGTTCATTTGTGTTTCCCTCTTTTCTATCAAGGTTTTCCTGTATTCATTTTCCTATATTTTGTAAAATCGAACTACTTTGTAAGCTTCAAGAAAGCAAGATTATATTTCCCTTGTAATTGTTCAATGAAATGAATAACATTCTTGAACATTTTCATGTAATTTTTAGAAAAATGGGCATTTTGATTAAATATTTGTCGTCATTCCTTTTCAATTGTATAATTTCTTTTGAGGAAATTTTGATAAGAGGATGATATATGATACCGGGATCATATACACTTCTTATCATTATTTCATCTCAAGAAAATATAAAATTGACTAGGATTTATATTTCAATGTTCTCTTTTAACTTGTACTAATTCGAGTCATTTTCTTTTACAGGAGGTTTTGAAAAAACGGCTGAAGAAAGATTTGTTATACGAACTCGCCGCCAAACAAAGATGGAAAACGAAGATACCCGAGCTCGTGTCATTAATATGGAGAATCAAATGGCGGAGCTGGTGACGTTATTGGCTAATCTCTCTAGCCAAGTCAAAAACTTGACATATGCTTCTTCTACTATGAATATTCCTACCACGCCCTCTGAAGTGCCGGTAGTAGAACCCGTGGCAAAAGGGCCTGTAGAAAAGATCCCCACTGCAATCCCGATAGTTATCAGTCCAGAGCCTCCATCTAAAGAGATTCCGTCTTCGCACTTCGATGAAGAGAATTCAAGGCGCCTAGCAAAGATCGAAGAACGCCTTTGCATGCTGCAAGGCTACCAGTTGCAGGGGCTTGAGAAACTGTCACCCTTTGCCAAAGTTACGGTCCCTGAATTCTATAAGGAGCCAGAGTTCACAAGAAAATACGACGGCATTGGATGTCCGAAGACGCATTTGAAGTACTACTTGGGCAAGATGGCCCGTTATTCAGATAATCCCCCACTCTTGATCAATTCATTTCAGGACAGCCTGGTTGGTCCTGCGTTAACCTGGTTCATAGAGTTGGACATGGAGAAAATCCGTACTTGGGAAGATCTCGTTGATGAATTTCTCCAGCAATACAAATTCAATACTGAAATCGCTCCGACTCGAGAAAAGAAGAACTGAATCATTTAGGGCCTACGCTCAAAGATGGAGGGTCACTGCGTCTCAAGTAAAACCGCCATTGTCTGAAAAAGAGACCATGAAGTTGCTACTTCAAGCTATGCCCCGTGATTTTTTCGAAAAGATGTACAACCATACTTGTATGAACTTTGCTACATTTGTAGAGTTGGGAGAACGCATCGAGGGGATCATGCGGGAAGGAAGGTTGTCTGAGAACACAAATCGTCGATATACCTCGAAGAGGGATAAGGAATCGACTGTGGAGATCGCTTATGTACAAAATTCCTCTTCTCAAAAGCCGTATAATCCTCAAGCTCATAAACGCGCCATGGAAGTAGGGGGATCTTCCAGAAACTTTGAGCATAAAGGAAAGGCCTCTCAAAGGCAATTTACTCCATTGGCCTAGACCCATGTCATAACTACTTCCAATGCTAATCGAAAATCATCTTGTGGCGAAAGAAATCCCGAGGGATAATCCGCCAAAGTTTGTCGGATTCGACCTTAATAAGACATGTGAGTATCATATGGGTGAAAAAGGTCATCATGTGGACAACTGTTTGATGCTCCGTTATAAGATCCAGGATTTGCTGGATAAAAAGCTGCTCACCTTTAAGGACTCGGCATCGAATGTCCAACAAAATCCCCTTCCAAAGCATTCTGAAGATGTCAACATGGTTGGCACTATTGGTAAAGATGAAGAGTCTACAATTCCCACTGTGTAAAGGATGTTTCTAGTTCTTGCATTTAATTTTTAGGTGTATTCCATTCATTTCTCCCTACGAGGGAATTCTATTTATTTCTCCCCTACGAGGGAATTTCATTCATTTCTCCCCTGCGAGGGAATTCCATTCATTACATTCGTCTATGTTTGTAATAATCTGGATCATAAACTTTCTAGATCCAAGATGATATACGTTGTAATGCAATTTTCGCATATCAATAAAATTCATGTTTTGTTAATAGACGTGTGAGGCCGAAACCAGTCCTATGATGATGCTTTGAGGCCTGAGCCTCCACACGATCTATAGTTTCAAAATGTTTTAGTGGAACGAATACGTCCAATGACATGAGGATTAGTTCCCAATAAATTTTTCAAAAAAAAAAAAAAAAAACAACTTGAATTTGAAAATAAATTTTTCATGACATTTACATTCATTGCATTCGTTTATATGTATATATACTAACCATTTTTCAATCACATCTAAGGCATGACATTTCACATCTCGATAATCATTTACATGGCTTGGATTCACATTCAAAAGATTTTGACGAACCCGATTATTCTGACTTAGAGAATGAAGATGATCCTCGAGGTATTGAAAAAGAATGGCTCAGACATGAAGAGTCCAAACCTCCTACCACCGAACAGCCGGTCACTGGAAATTTGGGAGATTCAGACAACCCTAAAGAAACCAAGATTGGGGCAGGTCTCTCTCAAGCAGATGCCAATAGACTAATTGGGCTTTTGAAAGAATATCGAGATATTTTTGCTTGGTCGTATGCCGATATGCCGGGTTTAGATCCTGAGATCGTGGAACATGCGTTACCACTTGATCCTAATATTCTGCCGAAGAAGCAAAAGCTCAGAAGGACAAAACCTGAATTGTCGAATAAGATTGAAGAAGAAGTCATGAAGCTCTTAAATGTTGGTTTCATTGAAGTCACCCAATATGCGGATTGGATTGCTAATATAGTCCCAGCTTATGAAGAAGGATGGACGAGTTCGAGTATGTGTTGATTACCGTGATCTGAATAAGGCAAGCCCTAAGGATGATTTTCCTCGCCGCACATTGATGTTTTAGTTGACAGATCGCTGGATTTGAATTGTTCTCCTTCATGGATGGATTTTCTGGTTATAACCAGATTCGAATGAAAGAGGATGATAAGACTAAAACTTCATTCATCACCCCGTGGGGAACATTTTGCTACAAAGTTATGCCCTTTGGCTTAAAGAATGCAGGGGCAACATATCAAAGAGCCATGGTGACACTATTCCATGACATGATGCATAAGGAGATTGAAGTTTATGTTGATGACATGATTGCAAAGTCAAGACAAGGTGAAGATCATGTTGAAATCTTAAGAAGATTATTTGACCGTTTGAGGAAATTCAAGCTAAGGCTTAACCCCGCAAAATGCATATTTGGGGCAAAGTCTGGGAAGCTTCTTGGATTTATGGTTAGTAACAAGGGTATCGAGATAAAGACCGATTCCATTGAATCAAGTACACGAGGCTTTATGGGGGAGAGAGGGTCTTACAGAACCAAAAAAGAAGGAAATTTTAGACACGGGGAGAGCTTATGATAAAGACCGATTCCATTGAATCAAGTTAATTAGAAGTTGAAAACGATTGACATACCCAGTGGGAACAAATCCTAAAAATCTGTATGAGGAAAAAATCGATCGTGTTGTCAATATACGAGAGGGAGAGCTTATGATAAATACTGATTCTATCGAATCAAGTTAATCAAAAGTTGGAAAAAGATTGACATACTAAGTGGGAACTAATCCTAAAAATCTGCACGAGGAAAAAGTCGATTGTGTTGTAAATATACGAGTGGAATTAATCAAACTTTTATTTGATTATGATAGTTGATATTGTCAAATTTAAATTGGAATACATCCAATTAACACATCAAAGCAAAATGGTTGTGTATTCATGCTCATTTTTACTTCTCATTCTTCTATTTTAAATTTTCTTGTATTCTGCACATAATGAACTTAATCGCATAGTGCCTATGGAGCTCGTTTTAACCTTAAATACGTGGATTGTTTTACGTAATATTAGACCCATTAAATGTATTATCTGGAAAAAATGACTCCTATAAGTCAAGCACCTCGCACAATGTTTCCTCTTAACCCTTGTAAGTTGCCATAAATTATGGAAAGTTTGGTCAAAATATGATATTAACATGTTTGAATCGCAACATTACTTGTAAAGGTCATGCTCGCTGCCTTGTGAGCAAAATCTCATCTGATGTACTGAACCAACGCTATTACACGTATCCATTCAGATGAATTGGGTCTGAAAATTCTTTTATTCATTTATATTTTGCCTCCCAATATTGTTGACATGCTCCTTTTAGCTGGAGACTGCCCCCACAAAACGAAAGAAAGATCCATGGGAGAGAGAGGAGAAGCCACCAAACCAGAGAGAAAAGTAGTGGGTCAAAGTCCACGGTGGTGAGGATTTTGGAAGAGGGTCAAGGGAGGAAGGCAGCGGGTCCTTTTCCTCTCTCCCTTAAGTTATTCCTGTCCCTTTATATTTTTAAAATTGCCATTTGTCCCCACTCCTCACACCCGAATTTAACACCACCGATTATATTATTTTTCTACTGTAATAATAATAAATAAAAAAACTCAGAAAGGTATTTCACGTTCACACCGGTCATACAAGAAATCAATAGATAATCCTTGCCTTTCCACACGTGCAATTCAAGACTGGTCATACGATCTAGTCATGGTAAGAAAAACCATATACAAACACCATATAATACAATATCAAGGCCAACCCATCACATAGATTCAATTAACCGTAAACAAGCATGTCTCGAAACCTTAATATAGTAAATTTTGACATAAAATTTTAACATTAATTTGTGGCCCCATCATCAAATTTAATTGGATATTGGACCACTTTTGGAAGTGTCTCTTGAATAAGTTTTTTCTAGAAAGCCTCAACGGGTCATCGGGTTTGAGTTTACCATGTAATTAGGTCACAATGCAATGTGAACACACAATAGTTTATAAATTATTTTCTCTGGTCTTTGACTTTTCTCTGAGTTGTTGAGAATATTATCCTCTCCTTCTCTCCGATATGTGTCTAGCTTGGACCTTGGACAAGAGGAAAAACATGCAATTCATATATTTCTGATATAGATAAGAGTGGTAGCTTATAATGACCACTGCTTTGATTAGGCGTTGGTCAATTAGGGAGACTAGTCATTCTTGAGGACCTCCCTAATACGAGTGCCTATTTAAATTAATCAAACGAAGAAACAAAGCAGCCCATCCAAAGTAATCAATGATAATAACCAATTCTTTTGGCGAAATTATCTGATTAATCCTAAATCTATCGCATGACGAAATTCTAATGTAATTCTTTTGATCCATTTTTACTGGAAGTTGCTAACATGGCTATATATCACATAGGATAGCTGGCAACGATCGAACGATCACGTTATTAAGGAGAAATAAAAACATGATATTTATTTTGTGGTATTATTGACAATCAATTGATATTGTATGGTTTGTAGTATGTGGTGCCATCACAAATTCAAAGTCAACGGGTTTTCAAGTTGTGTCTATGGCGTTTGTCAGCTGGCACAGTTGGCGGCGAGGACCCCCACGAATCTTTGTCCCTACTCGCGAGCAATACTCAAGAGGACTTTCCACTAGTAGAAGATGAATTATACGGGATAGTCCAGGGGCAATATTGTCACATTATCTTTTTTGAGATACACACATTGAGATTATTCCAAGAGTGAGCTTTTGGCTAACACGTGCCTTGAATATTTGATACCTCATATGAAGAGATTTTTTAACTCTTGGCACGATAGAAGGACAGTAACGAGCTCATCAATCTTGGACCTTCATGCTTCAAATTGAATGGAGTAGTTGTGGCTCATACTAAACATCCATAATGAATGTTAAAACCATTATAATAGCATTTTAGAGCTTTTGCCCACCGAAGAAAAAGTCAGTAGATGGATAACCACCCAAAATTTGGTGAGCTCTTTGATCTCATGCTCACCTATCTTTCATGAAGTTTTTCACTAGCCGTATGAACGAACCTCTGGCTAACTCGAGATTTGGCGATTTTACCTCGTATATAGTTACATACTACGGACATGTTAGCGGAGCTATAATAAGGGACTTGCAAATTTTGAACTTTTATGTCTTGGATGATAATGGGTAATTATAAGCTAAATCGAACATTTTTATAGCAGCATTACTTTTACGGTGATGTCTAGAAGGTTATCATCGTTGATCGCCTCCTCACTCCCTCTGACCTTTTCTTTACATCAATAAAAGTGTGAGGAGGGACGACCAGCCCAAATGTCCCCATTCAGCTTCATTTTAAGGTCCTACACCAATCATTAAATGCTCAGCTTGAGTCATAGTTACTTAACTCACTTGTATTAACTCAACACCACATATCAGAAGTTAAAAATTTTTATTCACATGAGGTTGAAAGTAATGTCCAAAGCACAAGCTGGCAAGTGGTTTACTCAAGAAGCGTGAGGTCTTTAATCTGATTTCTATTCGATAAAATTACTTAAAAGGCTAGCCTAAAAAGGTTAACTCCTTGTAAGTGCTCCAATCTCGACATGGATGAGCTACCTTTAGATATACTTAAGTGATGGACTTAATCTGATTTACGAAAATTGGTTCAGAATACCACATGACTTCTATAACGAATAAAAATTTGAACTCTGAAAATATACTGTAATAAGCCCATTTCTTTTTTTTTTTGTTTTTTTGGTAGTCCTCACTAGTTTTAAAAGTCTTCCACAACTGACCTCGAGTCTCTTAGATTTTCACACAACAAACAATGGATCTAGAGTTTGTCTAGGTATTCTTATTTCCAACCATCAAGCTGGCGAGGCTGGAAAGCAACTGACTTGATTCACGATATGATTTCTATCGAATGATCAAGCACTGGCGATATCATGGATATGTGTATTCATCAAACCCCTAATTTTCTACTCCTCCTCCTCCTCCTCCTCCTTCTCTAGGTACGACGAGATATCTGAATTTTAATCTTGACTCATCCCATTGACGTAGCCTACCCTTTTCACCAACGCTAGAAAAGTAGTATTATTGTCGACAACTTGCAAGAAGAGCAAGGAAGCAGAGAACTTCTAGATCTTCCACCTTAACAGCTGCAAACTTTGTTGCATTCGGATGACTCAGAAAGAGCGTTCGAAGCTCTGTAGCTATTCAGAACCACTCGGATCGCTACTTAGATTTGGCACTACGTGCACCACGACATATACGTCATTTAAACGGCTAAATACCCCCAATTTGCAAATTTTTCCTACGCCATTTTTCTCTTCAATTGTACTGGAGCTGAGGAATGGACCAACTCCAAATCAACTGATGACAAACAAATTCATTTTCCCCCCATCGCCTATGCTTAACTCATGAGAGGCTGCGAATAAATTATCTTCACATTAATCTCATCTATTACTACCCCCTTAATTTTCTTGTTCGTCGTCTCTCGGGCCATTTCGGACAAGGAAAGAAAGACTTGCGAACGGGGCCTACCAAGTCACACCCAAGCTTATTCTCTCGCAATTCCCGTAAAAAATGCGGCACCTCGCGACGGAATGCTTACAGATGTTGACTTCGTCGATGAATGGTCATTAACGGGGTCGGCGAACCGAAGCTCTAAAGAGCGCTTTCTATTTCCCCTCATTAATGGGTTCCGACCGCGGGTGACCCCGCAAGGGAAAATGCCCAACAGTGCGGGACGAGACATGATCATTCCAAGCTCGCAGCTCCCGCTCGAGGCCAAGATGTTATGACTCGTATTGCCATCCGAACAGGGCAAATCCCACTCCCACTTCGTCTAGGGCCCCCACTCTAAACGACGCCCGTTCAAGCCCGATTCCTAGAAAGATTGGACGCGAGAGCGAGAGCGAGAGCGAGAGAGAGAGAGAGAGAGAGAGAGAGAGCCACGCACCACGTCGTTTCTGTCGTGTCCACACGTGCTCGCGGAAATCTTGGTGTGAACGATGGACCAAGACGGAGAGAGAGGAGAGGGCTAGGCCTGGATAGTGTAGCGTGTGGACGGGATCGCATGTTCAAGGGAGTTAGTCGAACCCTACTTTCAAGGAACGAGAGGCTCGCGTGCATCGTGAGAGCCCTTCGGATTTTCGTATCCACAATTCGCGTCCGTGCCCTTGATCGACTAGTTTTAAGGATCTCATCAGTTCCCTCATATCATGTTTGTGCCTACTCTCCATTGTCGGCAAGTGGTCCGATGGGCTAAACTTTGTCTTAGTCGTTTCCAAAGGCAAAAGGAAAAAATATTAAAAATGTCTTAAATCTATTATATTAATGTCAATTTAGTCCTAAGTTTTTTGACCTAGTGATAATTAAGTTATTTCGGCTAATTTTGGCTGGATATTATTTGTATGAAAGTTAGCCGATTTATGTGGCATTGTGACGGTGTCATGAATAATATTTTAAGATTTGTTCGATTTTTTATTTTTATTTTTTCCTTTCTTTTTCTTTTTGCTAGCCACTGACCATTGGCAATCATCAGGTAGGCTGGCATGGCCTAGGCAAGGGTTGCCATTGCTCACTAAAGGTGAGGCAAGGTCAAGCAAGCCCTATGTAGGGCACTGCTTCCCAAATTTAGCTAGGTCGGTCCTCGCCCAAGCTAAGGTGGCCTTGCCGAGCATCATCTTCACCCATGTGACACTCGACGATGCCACTTGACTTGGGCAAGGGCCAGCCTTAGCAGATTGGTGAGGGAAGCTTGGCAACACTACCTTGGTTTGGGCAAGGCTAGCCTCACCGGATCTTGGCGAGGGGAGTCCTCATCAGGGCTTGCCTAGGTCGAGCCACTCCTTTGGTGGGTGACGACGATCCTCGCTTAGGTGAGGCTAGCTCACCCGACCATGGTTGATGGCTGACCATCACTTGTGACCGGTTACCAACAAAGGGAAGAAGAAAAGAAAAGATTCGGAAAAAAAAAATGAAAAATTGAAAAATATTAAAATGTTATTAAAAATTATCAATGTTAATGCCGACCATACCACGTAAGTCAACTAGCGTCCACATTAGCAAATCCGGATAAAATTAATCGAAAGGACAAAATTGGCATTAGATCAAAAAAATTTAGAACTAAATTGGTACAATTAAATGCTTATGACTAAATTGGCATCAATGCAATATGTTAAGAAATTTTTATAAATTTTTTACCAAGGGCGAAATGGGTAAGGCCAGAGAAGCAATTCCTTTCTTGAGTCCGGTCCGCTCAAGTCTAAGCATCTTCTTCTAGAAACATAATTTCCTTTAATCATTGTGGTGCTTGAACATCCCGCCCTACCCATTAATCATCTGCTCAAATCTCGTGCATTCGAACTTTCTTTTCATATTTTCGTGTACCCAATGAAGTAAAGGAGAAGAGCCACGTGATGATGGGTTGGCTCCAACTCGGGAGACCCTTGATTCTGTAATCTTCTGACGATGGCCTAGAGGGAACAAGGACCACTTGCTCTTCATGGGGCATTGAAAAATCGTTTGCGTTTCCGGTCAACACATTCAACGGTCTTGATCTTTCGTCGTCGGGAACGGTCAAATTCTCCTCCGGTTGCTTTCCCTCGGGGTCTTTGTCCTTTCATACCATCCATCGTCATGCATATTTTTCTGATTGTCTGAATCTTCAACATCATTTTTCTAATTTAATTTATTGCCGCCTTGTATTATATTTAAGCTCTGACGTCTATCTTATTTCAAAATGCAAAGTCAACGAGCTGTTGTTTCAGATAACGAAAGGTGAAATCTGGTGTATTTACAGAGAGGGCTGGAATACATAGAGAAACAATGTGATTTGTTGGTATAAACACGAACTGAGAGGGATTGACATGATCGTAGGTTAAGATAGACAATATAAAATTGTGATGTTAATGGTCTTTCTCTGATTGGATAATGGACGTTGATTTATATTGATGCTTCACAACTAAATTAGGATGTAAGGGGGGCTTCTATCGTCTCTTGAGAGACGATCCACCGTTCTAAAAGCGTCGTACCTCTAACATAAAATAAAGTAGCTCATAAATAGTTCAAATGTTTCCAATGAACGATCAAGATTTGTTCTACTGACTTAAGAGTTTGATCCTCGAGGATTTGGAGAAGTGTACTGAGATTTAATCGTCTGATATGGCAAAGAAGGATGGATTGAATTCGAAAAAGAATGGTTGAAGAAAAGGAGTACCAGAGAGCAATCTAGAATTCATTTGAAAATGACCCTGATATTTATCAAAACCGAAGTACATCTTTGCTTGAATATTTGTTATCGCGTGGATTACACAGACGAAACTCATTAGTTAAGCTACTAAAGTTGTTTGTTTTTCTTGAGTTTATCACTAGTTGTTCAATTTACTTAGCTATAATTCTTTTTGGAACATAAATCATGTTAATTGGAAAAGAAAAACATCCGTACTAAATTCAAAGGATGAGATATCATATTTATGTTGTTAATCGATCCGTTTGATTTCAAATATGTGTTGGGCAAATTTGATCTTATTTGGTCGCTAGTGACGGCTATCAATTATGTCTAAGTTAAAGTTTATATGTGAATCTATCAATGTGCTACAACTCATGACGAAAGATGTGATTGGGGCTGGGTTTTGGTAGACTCGAAGAGCAATCTCCATTGGATCTAGTAGAGTTAATAATGGCATTGCTCATTTTTTTCCCAGCTCGTGCTCATAAGTGATGACTTTAATGGTCAATGAATGGGTTTTGTCAAAGCCTTAAGACTGACAAAGTTCCACTTTTTCTCGTGAGAGTGGGGCTATCAAAGATTAGGTAACAGCTTGAATTTTTCCCCTTGGTGGGCTCAACTTGTAACAGAATGGGCGAGGTCATCGAAATGGGCTGGGTTGATCTTTGGGCCTGTGATTTGAATTTCAGCTAGGAGTTCTTTAGAATGGTTACCTCAACAAAGTGATTCCATTTGTAGCATTGAATTTGTTTGACGGGCATTAATGACCTCAACCATTGAATAGACCTCCTCCATTAATTCAAGTAATGAGGGTCAATATCTATCACCATTGGTTCAAGTAGACCTCTAACGTTGAATCGATTAGATGAGGATCAATATCCTCTACCGTTAGATCATAGAGAACTCAACGGTTGTAGTTAGAACAAATTTTTTCATACCAATAAGGAAACTCTATTCTCTCTCAGTCAACTCTCTCCATACATCCCTTTCTCTCTCTCTAGTTTCCATCCTCGCTACTGCCCTACTCTTCCCGACGACCATTCGTGTCCCCTCTTGCCACTGCTCCCTCTATTCAGTACATTTTCGCTTAGCTAAAGACAATTCGCTCACATCTGGCAATTCCCTCACTCGTTGATTGACCAGCTGGTTGCGCTGAATGGGAAAAATCTCTTTGATATTTCTTTGCTGCTTACTATTATGCCTGGTGTACTTCTCCTCCTCCGTAGCGCCCGTGTCCACTAGATGATTAGAAACTTCCAAATCTCAAGTCAAGCATTTCAAGTCATCTAATTGGGACAAATTTTGAAAATTAGTATTTATGTATTTTTTTTAAAGGAATCTGGCCATATGATTTTTTACCTATGGTAAATATATAACCTACGTGTTTCAAAGTGCTCTTTGATTTTTTTTAAAAAAAAGGCATCGGGATCACAAATTTTTAAAAATCGGACCAAATACACGTGCAATCTTGAGAGATATGGATAATCAATAGTTTTGCATGTGTTTTGCATGTATATTGTAAGTGTATGTTATTTGCCTTAAGGTGACGAAAGTGTCTCAGCCACACGTGCGTCCATGCTTAACCGGAGACTTGAATAATCAGTTTGTCCAAAGACATCCGATAATATTCTGGGTTGATGACCATACGGGCTATTTGGCTGAAAATAGCCCTGGCTCTTTCCACACAAAAACCATATTTGAGAATGGAGTTCGGGGGATCTATAGCCTATGCATGGGAGCTCTAAATTTCATCAGGCCAATAATTTCAACTAATCTAATTGAATTTAATTTTTAAAAGTGATTTTTACGTCATTTTTACCAAACTTGGCATATTTTTCCATCTAATCTCCCATTGAGTCTAGGTGATTGGAAAGCTCTAAATCCCACAAGGTCAAGCAGTTCAAATCCTCTAATTCCGATTAATTTTGAAAAGTGTTATTTACGTTTTTTTTTAATGAAATTTGGCCACACAGTGTAACTTTTTCATTTAATGTCCATAGTAAACATACGATCTAATTGTTTAAAAAAACGGTTTGATTTTTTTTTTTTAAAAGGCATTGGGATCGCGAATTTATAAAAATCAAACTGAACATGTGCAACATATGTGCAATCTTAAGAGAAAATAACGCTTGCTTTTTCCACTACCACTATTATAAAACTCAATGATATTTCCATGGTAGAATACTCAATGATACTTGCTTCCTAAGAAACCATGGTAGAATACTCAATGATACTTGCTTCCTAAGAAATAAACACTGAGGATGTCGAAATAAACCTGTGATGATCATTATCGATCTCGTATGGATTCCACCGTCACGACTGAGAAGGGTTGCTGCCACTAGGCCCAAATGTGTGCCTCACTGTTCCTCGCCACGAATGTGTCGATTGTTTGCAGTTCCAACTCTCTCGCCACGGTGAATGAGCAATTGTTTGATCTCTTCCCATGTCTGCCCATTAGTCTCAGGCATCAAGCAATAAAGTACTAGCCACTCGATGACCGCAATCCTCGCAAACATCAAGGCTGCCCATCGAAGGTGATCGGCCTATTCAACGATATGTATGTTGGCGATAGTCCTATACTTATCGTCTGCTTCACACCAACGCTAATTGTGTAGCCCTGCAGACGCAACCTTGTTGAGAAGCTCTCCAAGTAGTGCACTACTATGATCGGTCCCAGCTTGGCGATAAAGAAGATCACCTAGCAAATCCTTGAGATGAAGCACCTGACCGCCGCCCACATGATGCCTTGTTTAAGCTTGGTCAATGCATCTCAGTATCTTCAATTTTTCCTCGTTTTTTGTATTATTGCTTTAATTATTAGGTATTTATCTTTACTGCTTGAGCACCATGCATGATCACTTTTACACATTAGTGATTTCGATTTTTGAAAAAAGTGTTGGGATAGCGAATTTTAAAAAACCAGACCGAATACATGTGTAATGTATGTGCGATACACGTGCAACATATGTGCGATATAATTCCTTGAAGAAGATGACTGGAAGATATGTTGGTGCTGTCAATGAAATAGAGGAATAAGAGGACAGGGAAGAGGTGTTGGGAGGCGGGTATTTGTGTCGATTATGCATATATCTCAAAATTGCATGTATATTGGACATGTATTGTAGGTACATTTGGTCCGATTTTTGAAAATTTGCAATCTTGACACTTTTTGTGAAAATTGAAAGCACTAACATAAGTTATATTGATCAAAGTGTGGCCAAATTCCTTAAAAAAAAAAAAAAAAAAAAAAAAAAAAAAAAGTACATAAATAACGCTTTTCAAAATTTATCTCAATTAGATGATTTGAAATGCTTGATGACATTTAGAGGTTTCTAATAATCTAGAGTGGGATGTCAATCAGAAAAATATGCCGATTAAAGTTAGGCCAAATTTCATAAAAAAAAAAAAAAAAAAAAAAAGCGTAAAAATCACTTTTCAAAATTAGTCTCAATTAGATTATTTGAGATACTTGCTAATGAGGTTTAGAGCTCCACTTTCTCTCTTGTCTCAAACCGAGTGGACTCTCATATTTATTATTAATTATTAGGTATTTGTTTTTATTTGAAATACACATGCATACACATGCAATTACTTTTCTTCTTCTTCTTCTTCTTTTTCTTTTCATTTAATGCATTAAAAATGACCTATGGTGATAGATCTATCAGATTCGCTATATGAAAATCAGAGTAAGTCTATGTAGTTCATAAAATTCCTTTTTGATGAAAAATCAAAGGACATCCATGAAGTTCCTTTACGTTTACTTCTTCTTCTTCTTATAACTTTAGTAAAATAGTTGTGCACTTGAATAAACCAAGTGATTTCAAATTGAAAATTCTTTGAGAAATTAGAAGTTATCTCTTAGAGCACATGCTTCTTATAAGTGTCCATTGTAGGTGAAGTAGAAAATAGAAGTTCTAGGATGGCAAAAAAATTCACAACACACAAGCTTCAAAAGAAGGACGTAATAATAGAATATTATAAGAATTCATAAGTTATAATATTCAATCACTAAAAGTCGCAATGGACAATTAAGAGATAACAGCCGTCAATAGCCTCTTTATAATTCGTTGTTGCTTGTACAATTAATTTGTTCATTTTCTTTGAATATATTTTATACCACTCAGGGCTTCCTATTTGGCTGAAAATAGCTCTTGCTCTTTTCATCGTCCACTGCACTAGTACTGAATGTTTGCTATACCAATACTCAATTGATACTTGTTTTATAAAAAATAAAGAGCGAGACATCAAAACGGACCTATCGGGACGATCATTGTCGATTTTGCTACCACTAGCCTCAAATGTGCTTGAAGAATCTTCATTTGGTACTGTTTCAATTTCGTCAACTGGAGCAGAAGCTAACACATCTCCCCCGTGTCAGATTGCTCCATATTATTTGCTCACAACACAACTTCCCCAGCCTCCACGTCATCTTCTTGCTCTATATGGTCGACTATTCCCTACGCATCTTCTTTAGCCTCTTCTTCCTCCACTTTCAACCCATCTTCCTCGTCCTCTTCTTCATAACTTCGTCGACTGTTCCAAGCCCATCTTCCTCATTCTCTCCTTCTTCTCCTATTTTGAACATCAGCAACAAGAATGTTCGATAACTCTTGTCTTCGCCAAATGGCTACATGACAACAAAAGTTATTTGGAGCCCATCGCAATTGCTATGTGGAAAATCAAAAGTAAAGAGAACAAATCAATATTGATATAGGGGATGGATAACTGCACATAATATATATAAACATAGAGGAAAAGATAGCTCCTTATGATCATTGACAAGAAGTAAAATGCAAAAATAAAGGAGAAAGATTTACACAAACTCCATTGAATTGCGTGATGCAAAGAGGGAGAGCTTAAGTTTGATTGCAAAATGTATGCAGTACACAAGCAATAGACATGCTATACATGTGCAATACATGTGCAATCGCTTTTCTTTTCTTTCCTTTTTTTTTTTTTTTTTTTTCATTTAAGGCATCAAAGAATGATGATAGATCTATTATTTTTATCAATAATAAAGTTAGACAAAAAGAGTGCAATTACTAAGATCTAACCTAATTATAATTATTGTTTTTTCTTTACAATATAATTAAGTTACAAGAGATTGATTCACTGTATAAAAATTAGAAGAGGTCCATGTACTTCATGAAATTCCTTTTGAATGACATCCATGAAGTTCCTTATTATTTTTCTTTACAATATAATTAAGTTACGAGAGATTGATTCATTGTATGAAAACTAGAGGAGGTCCATGCACTTCATATAATTCTTTTTTGATAAAAAATCAAATGACATCCATGAAGTTCCTTTGTCTTTACTTTTTCCCCCTAAATTCAAAGCTATTTTTCAAATAACTATGCCAACATCACTCAACTAACGATATTTGCTTTAAGCAAATACACCTCGAGCCAAAGAGTCATTTCCCCAAAGCTCAAACTCAACCAAATGCAAACTCAACCAAATGTAGACTTAGTAGGTCCAAACTTCTTGGACGGTCACTAAGGTGAGTCTTTGACGCTTCACAATATCGAACAAGAGACAAGAGAGGGAGAGAGAGAGAGAGAGAGAGAGAGAGAGCTAACTACAAGCTAGTGACGTGGAGATTAAAGAGGTGGCGAAGGTTGAGGCAATGGTGTACTAGTTCCAAAGCATCTAATTTAGCCAAGTTCCTTAAAAAAAATACATTAGTACCACTTTTCAAAATTTTTCCCAATTAATAATTTGAAATGCTTGATGACATTTAGAGGTTTCTAATCATCTACAGTAAATGGGATGTCAAACGAAAAAATATGCCAATTAAAGTTTGGCCAAATTTCATAAAAAAATATATAAAAATCACATTTCAAAATTAATATCTATTAGATTATTTGAAATACATGACCCAATGAAGTTTAGAGTTACCATTTTTTTTTAATCTTTTCTCAAATTTAGTTGACTCTTCTATTTATTTATTAATTATTAGACATTTATCTTTATTGTTTGTGCACTTTGCATGATCAGTTTCACATGATAATAGTTTAGGTAATAAAATCAATAAAGATAGCATGCAAACCTTTTCATCAAAAAAGAAAAGGGACCGAAAAGATTTGCTTGGACGCTTAAATTTTGGCTATTTCACTTAGTTATCTATCACATAAGAAAATCAATGATCGATTCCAACTCTTCAACAAAAATATCGTTCGCATGATTTGTATTTGCATTGTATTTAAGATATATTTCAATGCATTTAAGATGAAGCATGTTACAGGGGATTGGAGGTGTACATGTCGTGCGAGCCAACACGTGTAATGAGCTTAAAATCAGTCAAGTTTCCAACTTTCTTGGAACTTAAAGACGGGGGATTGGACATTCCAAGATTAATCAAAGATTGATTAGATTATAGTGAGTTAAATTGAATTGGTTCAAACTAATTTGAGTTCGAGATTGATTCAAAAATTCGGTCAAGATAAGGAGATCTAGTTATGTTAGGATTGTTTCTCTCTTGATTATTATCTCGTACCAAGATCAAGAGTCCAACCTAATTTTAATCTAATCCCTCCCCACGAGTGGATTGAAAAGACATATATCTCCCATGTTTTTATCTCTTTGGAAATCATGATCTTTTTAGGAAAAGTGATTCGTGAAATTATAGAAAGAGATTATTTCTATCTAGTATCGTGCATACTTAGGATATTTTGATTTTTGTTGATAAAATAAGTCAAAACAAAAACAAAGATGTCATTAGTGTATGATATATAGATTGCACTTAGTCCTGTATTGTTCAGGTTGCATATTACCCGTCATCTAGAGGTCACATATTTTAGGACTACTTTTCAATATGCATTCAATATTAGAGGCGTGCAACGGGAACTGCCTGAACCGGGACCAGATTGGACCAGACGGACCAATTAGTTCTAGGCAATCCTAAGGGGTGTTGATTCGGTCCTCGGTTTTTATTTTTGGAACCGGTTGTTGGTTGATCCGGTTCCTGATTCAAAGTTAAGAATTGGGTTGATTGGACGGATAGGACCGGACCGACCATTCATGTATATTTTTCCATTTTTTAAAATTTTTGAACAACCATTTTACCATTAGGCCAATTAATCTTCCATCTCTTTCCCATTATGCCATTACTCTCCCCATTTCTTTCCCTTCCATTTCTCTTTCGCTTACCCTAACCGTGCGAAATCCACCCTTTCCTAGTTTCCTCTTGCAGGCACAGCCTCACCTCACGCCTTGCTCCGAGCTAGTCACTTGATTCTCATGGCCTTGCCTCCCACCTTGCTTGACGTACTTTCGCAGCCTCGCCTTAGGTCTCCTTTCCCTCTCATGGCCTCGCCTTCCACCTTGCTCGACGCCCTCTCATGGCCTCACCTCATGCCTCGCTTGACATCGACGACTTTCCCTCTCATGGTGTCGCCTATCCACTAGACTGGATCGAACCACGGTCGGGTCTAGTCTCGGTTTCCGATTCCAAGACCAGTCAGTCCAATCTACGATTCCAAAAAATGGAAACCGGTCCTCTAAGTCTGATTCTTGATTTTTGGATGGAATTGGATTAGACCGGATACCAATCACCCCTATTCAATATAGATAGCATTAATCAATTATCACATCCCATGCACTATTCATGTTTATGTATTTCATATAACATGAAAAATGATTGCGAAAGAAAGGGTTAGTGTCACATCATTATATTATTAATCATATAAATAATTTAATGGGAAGACTAATTAGAGCATACTTGGTCTTAGAATTCAATGGTTTGCTTTCATAAATAAGAAATAGCGTTTCATATAGTTTGCATCATAGGGTTAGTCCGTGTTTAATTCTACCTCAGGTCATAATGTTCATATCATGTCATTTGTTTTAGAATTCTAACAGTGCACAAGAATTGCATTCAGTCTATTATAGCATGGTATACACAATATTTAGGACTTAATGTTAGTTCGCATTAGATTAGGATACACAAATGCAACATGTAATTAAGTTATATCTAAGTCGAGTTTTATTTGTAAACAAGAAAACCCAAAAAAGTTAATTAGTGTTGCATTTTATGCATTGATCTAAGTTATCTGCTATAGTTTAAATCATATATTGATCATGTTCATATAAACTCCTAATTTATCATCGTTGTCATCATCATCAAGAAGTATTGAAAGAAAAAAAAAACAAAAATATCAACTCATCACGCATATTAGATTTGCATCGTAGCAATTCATTGTCACTGCACAATCAGATTTGTTTGAGCAGTCATGTCCAGGAGACAACAATGAATAATAGGGATTCACCTCCGCTTGCTCATGCATTCGAGGTTTTTGATCTTTTGAGTAGTTTATTTACCTTTTCCAGGGTCTTTTGTCTTTTCAGCATGTGATTAACCCCTGACGGCGAATGTTAAGAATAGGATAAATGCTGTACCATTCAATAACTATAAAAGAAAATTACAAGAAATATCTTTCAAAGAAAATCAATTAAGAAAGGAAAAAAAAAAAAAAAAAAAAAAGAAAAAGAGCCACTGCAACAGCAAATGGGCGGGCTTGAAAGTGAATGGACCGGTTCAGGCCCACAATCAGGCACGAGTTCTCTCTTTCTCTCTCCGTTGAGACGGTCGCCGCTTCTTCCACTTTCAGCCGCCGCGCCGGCGAGCTCGCGACCGCCGACGGCGTCGCGGTTTCCCGCCGCTTTTCGTGCTCCCGGCGACCGGAGATAGCTGCGAAGAGCGATGAGCAGCGAGAACGACGATGCGTGGCGAATCGTCCACGTCCCGGGCAGGCCGCCGATTCCGCCTGATCAGCAACTCACAGGTATATACTTCATGGACGACCCACCGAATCCTGAGCGAAAGATCCGAACTTGACGTGTTGCTGATGTGTTTTGCGCTTCGGAATTGGCGTTTCGTTGCGGTTTTTCTTCCTTTTCCTGCAAGCGGTGAACGTGGTCGCAGCTCAGATTGAGCAGCCGAAGCTCACGAACACTATCATGAGGTCAGTCTCAGTGTCTTACTTTGGATTTATGTGTTAAAGCTCGTTCTGCGCTTCTCAGAGATTGCTGTTTCGTATCTGGTTTGATTTCCCGCTCGAATTTTTTGGGAATCCATTTTTTGGTTGTTGGTTAGGCGTTTGAGTCAAATTGCGCCATTGGAGGACCTCCACCACGTGAAGCGGGTGAAGAAGAAGTGTCTCGAAGGAGGTACATTTTTTGTTCATAAGCATATTGGTGTTATGGTTGTCACTGGTGTGATTGGTCACTTAATGATGTTGATATTTGAACATCATTGTTTCTTGCATCTTTGAAATTTGGGAACAATTTTTGCTGTGCGTGTCATTATGGAATTCAAAGATTTGTGAAATCATAAGGCGAAGCTTTACTCATTAACTGAACATAAGAGTAGTTGCTTAACTAGGTCCTTCTAATCGCCTTTTGTTTATGGGTTACCCTTCAAAAGTTTTAAAAAAACCATTGCAATGTTGTTGTCATCATGCAAGGGTCAATCAACGGGAACAATTTCATGCAAAGAATTAAATGTCTGTTGTTTATCCTCACGTGTGTAGTTCTTGATTAGACATCAGTCCTGTGTATTTACTGCTCTTTAAGTAACAGAAAAGAAGGAATAGAATCCTCTGACCTCATGCATGGCAATTGTCATTGGATCGAAGAAATTATATCTGAACTTTTAAGCCCCAAAGTTATGAGAAAGTTTTGTCTGCATTGGAAGCACCGTAAGTCATTAACTTGAGTATAACAAATCAATCAGCATTAGATATTTAAAGTCATATTCACATCATCGGTATAATTGCTCAGCAAGACACTTAGTCCTAACCCACACTCGAGTGATGAAGCTGTGGTTTATGTAGATGGTTTGCTTATGTTGTGGGGTGAATGAGAGGTGCTTCTTGCCTCCTCCATTCTGCATGCATATCCTGAATTTTCTTCTTCTACTGCTGGAAATTCTTTTGAGGGACTATTATGAATACAAAATGCCTGATTCAGGAAGAATGTTATCTGATGAAACTCAAATGCTACCATTGGTTTCTGGTCTTTAGCTTTTTTTATAGTATGTATTAGCTATGCAAGGCGTTGAAAAACCTGATGAACAATTATAAAAACAACCTGTATTGCTCGTTCATTTAAGTGCTCAGTTTGTTGTTTTTCCCTCATCAATCATGAAAATTGATTGTATAGGATTACGATACCTCTTATGTGCACATCATGTGCAGAAAAGGAACATTAGCAGGAAGTAAATAGGATTGAAAGAACAGAAAATTGAGAAAACAAGAAAGCAAATGAAAACATTGGCCCACTCAATGTACAATAATTTGCATTTGAGGATGAACTGGTAATTTTCTCGAAGAATCTTCTAATTATTTCCTATGCAAGGTCGATTTGATGGAAACCCGGTATAGGTGTTGGTATTTTTTTCATCAACAAATCATCTTTGACCTACCCAGCTTTTCAGCACTTCTTTAACTCATTTTTTTATGTATTTCTTGAACTGTCTGGTTGTTGTAATGGTTTTGACAGGAAAAATTCAGCTATCAGTGATCTTAAGTCTGGCTCCCAAAAATGGTGATTTTGATGGAATTCCATGTGACATGAAGGATGTAATTAGTTCTTATTAGTTGAGTCCTTTTGTGGCAAAAGTGGGTTGTTTTCTTGTCAGCATTTCATGTTGATTTTCCCATGTTTTACATTATCTTCAATAACTTGTAGAGAACCATATGCAGTTTTGACAAGTTATGGTATCCATGAGTAATGATGTTTACTCATGGAGCATCTTACCCTATCATGGACCACTAGCAGATTTGACAATGAACCACTAGTATATTTGACATCTGTTGATGCTTTTTCTCTTCTCCCTTTTTCCAAGTTCTAGAAAATTTTATTTCACAAATTCTCCCTCCTTTTTTTTTGCCTAGCTGAAAGGAGTTCTTTTGCGATGATCTCCTTTCTGCTGCTTTAGGAGGTAAAGTTGTTGTTTATGACCTAAGTGGACCACTATGGGCTTCGCTTGGGAATCTCTTTTGGTCTTTGTAGTTTTTTTTTTCAGTGCTTCATAGGCTATTTATGCCAAAGAGGGCTTTTTGGGTATTGGTTGTTGTACAGTAATATTGTTTGCTCTCTTATGTCCACACATCCAGTGAACTGCACTTTCAAGTGAATAAGTAGTTGGAACATCTTTACTGGTTGATAATAATGAAGCAACAGCAAACATCTGTATTGTCAATGTCATTAGGTTCTGTAACATAGCACTTTAGAGCTGGATAGGATGTCACTGTATATATAGATCAATTTGGCTTTCAAACCCTGAATTTGAACAAAGTGTCCATCTCTTGAATTTTTTATCATTTTTCTTTTTCATCATGTAACTTGTCTTTTTAAGTTCATTATGGCATTAAAAGAAGCCATATCCTATCTAATGTTAGGTGGAAGTGTGTATCCTTCTCAAATCTTTCAAAGTGCACAGATGATTTGATAGTAGGAAAGTCTATTAGTTGTTAGTAAAATTCTAAAGCTTTATTTTCTGTATATCATGCCTATCTTAATCAGTGTATATTTGTAATTCAAATATAAGCATAAGAAGATATGCTACATAAGAACTCTCTGTAACATGTAACCTGAAAATGGCATTGTTTCACTTCATCGTATGATGGCAAAGTGGGATTTTGTTCTTTGTGTTTATTTGTGCCAATTTGCAATAGTTCTGCAAATATGCTGCATCGTCAAAGGAAGAGTGGGTAGAACAGTGCAAGCTATGGCCCACCTCATACCATCCAACAAACCTAGTACGTCTCTTTTAAATATTCTCATCAGTAATGGTAATGCATGTTCATGTCTTAAGATCATCACATTGCGATTATGTTATAGGACATTTTTGCTGGTTTAGGGTATTTGCATCGGCTCTGCAAATGTCTCTGATGCTAATGTTGTCTCAATTAAAGGAGCAGGTTAAGGTGGTTTTTCCAGGATAACTTTCTTATGGATTTTGATATTCTCTTGGGCAGCATTGGGTGTTCATTTTATACTTTTTTCCTCCTTCAGAATTTATTTCCAAGCAGATAACTTGCAAGTTGGAGTCTAAAAACCAAAAGACTTAGAAAGAGTTGCAGTTTAAGTGGCCATCTCAAATTTGATAAGCTTTGTTTTTAGAAATTTAGAATGTGATTGATTTTACTTCATTTTGCTGAGTTATGTTAGTTTTGATTGCATCTGGACTGAGAGGAGTTTGGGGTTATATATAAACCAGAGAAGTTACTTTCAAGGAATAACTAATCAAGCCATCTCCATTATGCATAATGGCTGCTATTGAATCTTGGCTATAGAGACCAAGGGTTGCCTAGTTAATTGGAAAACACTCTTTCTAGGTCACTAGGCCGGGTTTAAGTCTTATCATTCTCCTCTCCCACTTTTTGCAATCAAATGTAAGATCCACCTCTTTGCATGACTCAATTCAATGGAGTTTGTGCAAATCTTTGGCCTTTATTTTAGCATTTCCTAATTTTACTACTTGTCAATGATCACAAGGAATTATCTGTTACTCTATATGCATGTGTATAATGTGCATATATACATACCCTATGTCATTACTGATTTGTTCTCTCAACTTCTGATATTCCACAGAGCAGCAATATCAGTGGCATAACTGGGTTTAGTGATGAAGACTCACAATCAGTTGTAAGTTTTATGAAGTATGCTCTGGAATTGGCGAAATCTCATGGTAATATGGTAAGTGTTGGGGTATGCCCTTGACTTGTGATTAATGAATGTAACTTTGAGTGATTTCATCAAGTTCGCAGCTAATTATATCTCTGACTAGTCAAGATCTCAGAGTTCTTGAATATGAGTACTAACCTGGCCTCCCCATCTTACCAAATAAAAAAAGAAGAGAAATTCTCTTATACATGGCAATCATTTCTTTCTGAGCGTTATACTGCTTTGACATTTTGTGAGACAATTTGGAATTCTCTAAGGCCTTCCTTTGGTGCTACTTTTTATTTTCCTTTGAATCAGTGTTATACATGTTCGATGAGTATCATTTCTAACTGCTCCAGTGTTTGCACTTTCAACAATTTTCCCGTCAAGCCATAGAGGACTCACCATAGCTTGCATTAGCTTTCAAGAATCATTTTGGGTTTGGTAACAAGAAGTGAGATTTAATTGTTGCAATTAACTTGACAGGAATGTGAAGTTTTTATGTGTCACGTTTATTGACTTCGGAACCAAAAAACAAGAAGAAAACTGTTTTATGGTAGTGGAGAACAATCTGATCATTTTGAAGGCTGGGTCCTTTAGACATTTATTCCTTGAAATGTTCATGCATAGACGTAGTAAAATAGAGGTTTCAGGAAGGAAATGTAGTGCTTCATCTTGCTCCCTAATTGTGTGTCCAATTTTGTTTTATGCTGGTGTGGGAACCTCTTATGTTGTGGAAATTGCACAAATTTTGCTTTTGTTACACCCTTCTCTTGTCTACATGTGGTCAATTCTGCAGTAATCGTAGATCCTCTATCTAATCAAGTGATTGCAAGGGCATGTGATGAAGTCTGCTCTTGGCAAACTCCAAAGACAGAAGTTGGTGCTGAATGTAGTAGTTCCACCAAATCTTGTGCTGAAATGACTGGATGGATAAAACATGAATCATGTCTTCTACGCTATTTCTCGGGTGGGGCAGAGCAAGTCGAGACATCCATTTCTTGTCTATGTCCACGACGGTGGGTAGATGAACAGACTGGCAGGAGCTCTTCATTTTGGCGCCTGTTGCGACATGCTGTGATGGTGGCCATTGAATCATCTGCTGCCAGGGACAGACGCTTATTCCCCGATGTGAGATACAAAGATGGAGCTACCGTAGAGGAGTATATTCTATCTCCTGCAAAATCTCAAACAAAAAGACGGAGAACTGATGGCAATGACCTAAGCTTTTCCTCTACATGTGAAGGAAATCCTGGCAAGACTTTCTAGCATGACAATCTTGTGCAGTATGGAGAATGTGTGGATGATTGCCTTATTTGAATGGATGACCCCATTGAAATATCAATGGTTCTGTTGCCAATTATTGGAAAAATTGGGTTCACCTTAATACAACAAAGAGCAATGAAGTGTACAAATAAAACATTGAGACAAGGAGTGCACTTGGCAGCATAACTTATACTTTTGAGTATGGGTAATGTCAAACTTCCAGTGTTTTAAAACATTTCACACACAGTAACAAGTACAACAAAGATCACACCACAGATATCCTTGTCTCATAATAATAAAGATTGTTTCCAAAGCTTCAGGGGACGGTAGAGACAAGGCAAATAGGTGGATTCGACCATTTAATATCCAAGGGAAGTTATAGGATTGTGAACAATACAATAGGGAAGATAGCCAACAAAGTAATTGGAATATGAATCCACTTCAATTGTTCACTTAAGACGATCATAAAAGCAGATCTGAACGCCATCCGCATAAAGGCAAAAGAGAGGAAGAGAAAAGTGAGACCCATTGTCATTTGTCTCGGTATTGACTCTATTGAGAGAAGGAAATCTTCGATTGCGTAGCTTGAAGTTAGGATAGCCCAGATGACGAAGGAGAATAGAGTGAGAGCGTCTGCAACCACAAATACTATGAACAAGCCCTTCTCAAGGAATGCTAGAATTACCATACTACTATCGTTGCCTCCAGATATTGTAAAAGCCATAGCAAAAGCTACCGTAATGAAGAGAGTTGCAATGAGGCTACAAGATGATGATGTATCCTTCAACCATTGCCTCGCCTCGTTGAGCAACTCTTTGCGTTGTTTTATAGAAATTTCCCAATTTGTTATTTGTTATCTAGAAATTTCAGCCATTTACATGAAGGAAAGCTGCCAGCTTCCACTACCTTCAGAAACATAAAGGATGCCTATCAATGTAAATGTCAATTAAAAAGCACAAAAGGGAGGCAAACATATGAAGAGAACTAATTTGAAACCACTCAAGTTCCCTCTCCATAAGAAAAGCTGCTCCAGAAACATCAGAGGATACACATGTTGATTACAATTTGGTCACAGCCTCCATAACGTCTATGTCGGTCGCGATATCACCGGCGAATGTCCAATGTGGTTGCGTGCGTTCACTAGTCTAAACAACTCAACATGCCATCCCTTCACAACTTCTTTTTTTTTGGTGAAATTGTTATCCCCCATCAACTCCAGAAATTTGAAGACATAAATCCACAATTTCAAAGATTCCGCGAGTTGCAGAGTCAAGGACAATGTCAAGGACAATGCCTGATGTCATCAGAGGCTCGAGTATTTTGGCAGTTTGATTGCAAGCCTTATCTCCATAAGAGCTAGTTTTACAAAGTCAAACGAGCAATCGTGCCTTAACGTCAATTCTCCACTCCTTCTAATGAAAGGTGCCGCATGTAATATCAGATAAACAATTTTCCCAGCGAGAAACAATCAAAAGGTTAAAGAGGCTTTCACATTTGCGCCGTGTTCTTATGTATATATAGGAGTTGAGAGAAAATAATGGATTAAGTTATTAATCAAGAAAACAAACTTGATATGGCTTGAAAATCAAAATGCATGCATTAGAGAACAGATGTATCTATCGATGAAAATACACAATGTGATGAAAGAAAAACAGAGTTTTTTTTTTTTTTTTTCTTTTGAGAAATGGGTAGACTCAGCGGTGGATCAATTCATATGTTTTTGATTGAATATTTTTACATATTCACCCAATGCATACATATAGTATAAATTTGAACTAAATTGATTAGAATCAAATTGTATGGTAGTATACTATCGAGAGTTGGTCCATATTATTAACTAGGCAAAAGAACGCTTCAAGTGCCATAACTTTGGCCAAATGGATACTTAAATGCCATAACTTACGAAAGGTACATTTAAGTGCTACATTCGAAGAAAAACGGATCACTTGAGTGCCACTCCGGCCAAAACGCCTACATGGCATTTTTCCGGCGAAGCGCGCCCAAAACGACGCCGTCTTGCACGCTGACATGGCAAAATAACGCAAAAACGGCGTCGTTTTGGGCTGACGTGGTAAACAAATAAATAAAAAATTAATTTTAGTTAAAATATTAAAAAATAATAAATTTTTTTTTAAAAACTCTAAAAAACTTTAAAAAATTTAAACAAAATTTTAAAAAAAGGAACGGGGGAGGCGGCCGAGGGATCAGCCCTCGGCCACCGCCGTCACCGCCACCGCCGGGAAGGGCTAGTGACGGCAAGGGGAGGGTCGGCCGGGCCGGTGGCCGGGCGACCGGCCGACCCTCCCTCGGGCGGCGGGGAGGGAGTGGCGGCGGCTGAGGGTTGATCCCCCAGCCGCCCCCCGTTCCTTTTTAAAAAAAAAAAAAAAGTTTTTTAGAGTTTTTTTTTTTAATTTTTAATTATTTTTTTAATATTTTAACTAAATTTAATTTTAAAATTATTTGTTCTTTAGTTTTTTTAACTAAATTTAATTTAATTTAATTTAATTATTTTTTTTTTTTTTTACTATGTCAGGCCAAAACGATGCCGTTTTTTGCATTATTTTTGCCACGTAAGCGTGCAAAACAGCGTCGTTTTAGGTGTGCTTCGCCGGAATAATGCCACGTCGGCATTTTGGCCGAATTTTGGCCGGATTAGCACTCAAGTGATCCCTTTTACTCCGATTTTGGCACTTAAGTGTACCTTTCGTAAGTTATGGCACTTGAGTGTCTTTTTGGCCAAAGTTATGGCACTTGAGAGGTCCGCACGTCTTATTAACTATGATTCCAAGGGGACACACTTTAAATTTAGAGATTTCTAACCATGGATGAAATGAGGTTCTCTTTGTATATATATAACATGGCACTTTCGTGTACCTGCTACTGTGGCAAGATTCCAAAGTGATATCTTGAACTGGTTAAGCGCTAGTAGTGCTATCATTATAAATAGGAGACAAGAATCATGTCAACAAAGACAAATAAAAACATAAATATCACACTCGTGACATGAAAATTACTAATGTTTTATAATGCTTGAATTCGTCTGAAAACAACTTCAATCAATCAACCTCGGTTACCTGAAATAAAAAATTATCAATAATTTTACTTGGCAATTTGACATAGAGTAAGACTTCTACTCGTACTTTTCAAATGTTATATTAGATATTAATTTGTGACATACATCATGATTAAGACATTAATTTGTAGACATAGATGTTGTCCTTGTCATATAACAATTTTGTCAATAAGATCCCTGATTGATATGCATTTTTTTTTTTCCTTCTATGTAAGTCCATCCATTAAACAAATCAATAAAAATACGTCGAGCCATCTTCGTGTCCTTGGAGTAGTCAACTGATGGATCGACCAAGCATAGAGGAATACCTAAAGATTGGAATAGATAGACTGAACACAATGTAAATGGAATTTCTCGAAATAATTAATATATATATTTATTTATATCTAACAATAGAAGTGCAAGAACTACTTACATTTGTAAATAGATTTTTCCCAAAAATTGAGTCTAGCTCCACTGTGGAGAAAACGAAGTATCAATGTTAAGATTATACAAACTTTGTAGTAGCTGCCTTCGGATGTCATTGACCATGGAATTTGTGAGCTAAATACAAGCATAAGTCTTTTGTGACACGAGAACAAAAATGTTAATTCAAGTAAATCGTGAAGGAATGAGATGAGTGAGTGTGAAATCCTACCCAAATGGCCGGCCAGAGTAATGCTGAACAAAGTATCATTAGATGGGAAGGAGCAAATAGAGTACCAAACTCTGATGCATTGCCTATAATTTTAGGTTCAGCATTAATTTTGTCTATTAATGCCTTTACCATCCTTATTCTTCCTCCTCAGTAGCATAGCAGAAGGCCCTGTTGGGATTAAGATTTTTATATTTTGGAGGGAAGTGCTTGACCAGGTTCTCGACCAATGGATCTTGTGCAGCCATAACCGCAATATCGAGCATAGTAAAGTGATTGCTTTCTATGGTCATAATTTTGGCCGTCATTGCTGCGTGGTCTCTATTGAGCTTTTCCTGAGTAGTTTTCCAGTCACCTTTCAACAAGGCTTTAAAAAATTGTCGATATTTGTCATCAACCACCGCTTTTGGTATGACTGCAAAAATTGCACATTAAGATGGCGGAGGTCAAACCAAAGAGTTGGATGAGAGGATGAGGTGGAGGTGTGGACAGTGGATGACGACTGATTTCAAAGTCTGAGCTTCCATTGAACTAAAATAGTTGTTTGCTCGGTTTGCTACATCAAAAATTTCTTGTATTGGGGCACTACTTGGGTGGCCATCTTGTGTATTGTAAATAATATGCGTGGATCATTGCCTTATTCAAATGGATGAACCCCATTGAAATATTTGATGGCCATGTTGCCAATTTTTTTGAAAATTGGGTTCACCTTAATACGACAGTGAGCAATGAAGTACACAAATAAAACATTGAGATAATGTGTACACTTAGCAGCATACATCATACTTTGGCTAATGCCACGCTTGCAGTGTCTTAAAACATCAGTACAGTCCATGTTATTCACATTTCACACAGAGTAGCAAGTACAAAGAAAGATTACATCACATGTCCTTGTCCAATAATAGTAGAGATCACTTCCAAAGCTTTATGGGACGGTAGAGACGAGGCCAATAAGTGGCTTCGACCATTTCAATATACAATGGAAGCTGTAGGATTGCAAACAATACAATAGGGAAGGCTGCCAACAAAGTAATTGGGATATAAATCCACTTGAATCGTTCGCTCAAGATAATAGTAAGAGTAGAGCTGAATGCTACCAGCATAGAGGCCAAAGAGAGGATGAGAAAAGTGAGGCCCATTACCATTTTTCTCGGTAGTGAGTGGAGGAAATCTTCGATTGTATAGCGTGAAGTTAGGATATTCAAGAACATCAAGGTGGCAGTGACAGAGGACAAGAGAGCAAAACCGTCTGCAACCGCAAATACCATAAATGAGCCCTTGTTAAGAAATATTGGGATCCCCGTACTGCTGTTGTTGCCTCCAGGTACTGTAAAAACAGCAGCAAAAGCTACTGTAATGATGAGAGTTGCCACGAGGCTACAAGATGACGATGTATCCTTCATCCATTGCCCTGCCTCCTTGAACAACTCTTTCCGTTGTTCTACAAAAATTTCCCATAATGTTTTTTTATGCATTTGAAATTTCAGCCATTTAGAAGGAACGCCGCTAATTGCCTTCAGAAAAATAAAGGACGCCTATCAATGTAAATGTCAGTTGAAGAACACAAAAAGGAGGCAAACAAATAAGGAGAACTGACTTGAAACCACTGAAGTTCCCTCTGCAGAAGAAAGGCTGCTCCAGAAACATCAGGGGATACACATCTTGGTGACCATTTGATCAGAGCGTTCGCTAGGGCCATGACCTTCGAAGTATCCTCGTCAGCGAAACATCGAGCGGCGTTGTGATCTCTCAGTAGTCTAAGCAACTCAATGTGCCGTCCCTCCACAACTTCTATTTTCAGTTTTTCTACGAGATCGTTATTCCACAACAACTCCGGAAAATATTTGAGACATAAATCCACAATTTCAAAGACTCCACGAGATGCAGCGTCAAGGATAACATCTGAAGTCAGTAGATTCCCGAGTATTTCACAAGCATCAGAATTTTTCGTCGTCTCGATAAGAAATTGTTCTGCCAATTGAAGCGAGCAATTGTACCTAAGCTTCAATTCTCCAATCCTTTTGATGAAAGGTGCTGCACGTAACATCAGATAAACAATTTTCCCAAGGATGAGGAATGAAAAGGTTCTAGAAGCTTTCACATCTGTGCTATGTTCTTAGGTATATATATATAGGAGTTGAGAGAAAATAATGGCTTTAAGATATAAATCAAGAAAACAAACTTGATATGGCTTGAAAATCAAAATGCATGCATAGGAGAATAGACGGATATGTGATGGACACACAAAATGTAATATAAGAAAAAGAGAGTTCTTTTTTTTTTTTTTTTATAAAAAAAATGGATAGATTCAGCAATGTATTGATAGACCTGTTTTTGCTTGAATATTATTACAAATCCGCCTGATGGATATATAAAGTTTAAACTTCAAATTGAATTGATTAGAATGAACTGTACCGTGATATACGAATTGAGAGCCGGTCCACATAAATAACTATAATCTCAAGGGGATGCACTGTAAGTATCAATATACACTTTAAATTTAGAGGCATCTACCCATGGATGGAATGTCATTTTCTGTATATAACATGGCAGTTTTGTGTACCTGGTATTGTGGCAAAATTCCAGAGTAATGTCTTGATCCGGTTAAGTACTAGGAGTGCCACCACCACGAAGAGGAGAGAAGAATCATATCAGCAAAGCAGGGATCGGTGACAAATCAAAAAAATACATATTGCATTCATGGAATGAAAATTGCTTCCATTTTATAATGCTTGATTATGTTAAAAAAAATAACTTGGATCAATCAACCTTCATTTCCTCAAATCCAAAATCTACAACTCGCAATAATTCTACTTGGCAATTTGACATTGAGTAAGATATCTTCACTAACTTTCCAAATGTTACATTAGATCTAAATTTGTGACATACATCATGATTATAATATCAATTTGTATACATAGATGTAATCCACGTCTTTTAATTTTTTTTTTCAACGAGATCCCTAAATGACATGCTTTTTTTTTTTTTCCGTGTTATTCCATCCATGAAGTATATCAATAGAAGTACCTTCAGCTATCTTCGTGTTCTTGGAGTCGTCAAATGATGTGTCGACCAAGTATAGAGGGATAACTGAAAATGGGAACAGATAGAATGAATACCATGTGAATAGAGTCACTCGAATTATACATATCTAACTGAAGGAGCGCAACCAATACCTACATTTGTAAATAAACTTTTCCCAAAAATTGAGTCCAGCTCCACTACGGAAGAGACCACTCATTAATGCCAAGGGTTGCAAAAACATCATGCCTTCGCCCTCTTCGAATTTCAATGACTCGGGGTATTTGCGAGCTAAATATAGGCATATGTCTTTTGGGACACAAGAACAAAAAAGTTAATTCAAGTAAACAACAAAGGAAATGAGATAAGACGAGTAAGTGTAAAATCGTACCTGTATTGCCGAGAAAAATGAGGTAGCTCATGATTATGCCCCTTGGGGTACATTTTAGCCTCCTGGCCAGGTACCAGATAACCTCCTTACGCTTAGAAGCATACCGAAGAGCCAACTTTAGGGCATCGTGAATAATTGTAGGTTCAGGATCAATTTTGTCTACTAATGCCTTTACCATCCTTACACTTCCTGCCCGAGCAGCATAGAAGAGGACTCTATTAGGATCGAGATCTTCACATTTTGGAGGGAAGTGCTTGACCAACTTCTCGACCAACTGATCTTGTGCGGCCATAATCGCAACATCGAGCATAGTTAAGTCATCACCTCCTATTTTCATAACGCTGGTAGTCATTGCTGTGGGGTTGTTATTGAGGATCATCTCGATTTCTTTCCAATCACCTTTCACTGCGGCTTGAAACCATAATCGATAGTCTTTATTGACCACCGCTTGCGGCGTGACTGCAAAAATTGCAAATTAAGGCTTTTGCACTCCTTGTTTTTTAGGTCAAGTGTAACCATTGTGCTTGCTCAAAGTTCCAATAAATGCAGATGCAAGCGAAGAGGCGGTGGTTTACTCAACGAACCTTTTTCACCTTCCTTTACTCTTTGTAAGCGAAAAAATATTTTTCGCTTGAGCTATCTTTATTATCATTCAAGATACTATTTTGATTTTAAAAATGGTCTGGAGATTATATTTGAATTAGTATGTCAGCATGTTGAAATATCCCATGGCACTTAATTATGAGATTTATATGCTGTTTATATACATGTAGTTTCTCTCCACTTATCAACTTGAGTTTTGCAGTTGGATAGGATCTACACTAGTTTATTTCACGCGTGCATCCATCTTGTTTGTGAAATTTCAATTTTTAATGATCTTATGCCATGAAATTCAAAATGTTTTGAACTAAATACTGTCGTAAGACATAATATATATGGAAAATGAAATTTAAAAGTTTAAAGTGACAAACCTTTAGATTTAAACTCGCTGGACCTTTGCTTCATCCACATCTCAAAGTCTTCTGCAAGAGTTGACAGGCCTTCTGAATTTCCTTCTTCGTGCACCTCTTTATTACCAAAAAGAGAAATAACATTGGAAAAATTAGTTACAGTTTGTACAGTTTAGAAAAAAACTCAAGATATTATTCAGATTTTAAAAATTACGAAAAGATTATATTTCAATGTATATCTCAATATTTTATGCCCTGAAACTTGAAATGTTTGGGATTAAAAAAGTTAAAATGCGTGAAACATGAGAATTATGAAATACAAAAATTAAAAATTCAAAGTGACAAGCCTGTGGTTTTGTGACTATCTTGGCAAGCTTGATCAATTCAATTTGTACATTAAGTAGACATAGAAAATGATTAGTCTTTATGAGGTAATTGTTTGGACAAAACTCTCTTGATAATAGGAAATTTTCTGGTAATTAACCTTAATGAACTGGACATTGAGGGCTTGTAAGTAATGAAACTAGGATGACAGAAGGCAATGGTATCATCATCGACAACTATAAGGGAACTTGTGAAGCCAAGTCACACCAAATTAGGAGATTGATTTGAGTGATACATTTTGTGGTTCACTGTTTACTTGAAAGGGATAGTCATGCCATGGACCCGAGAAAATGAATCAATTAGTAATATTTGGTAGCCACACATTGCTTTTGCATTTTTGGTTCGTGGAAATTAAATATTTTCGGCCTCTGTAATTAGTTCCAATTAAATATGCCGCCAAACTAGATAAAGGAAACAAAAAAATTATAAGACCCCATCGCTTATACCATAAATTTTTCTGGTTCCTGGTGGTGATTTTGCAGGATTCGAATTTCCTTGTATTTCACTTGAATGCGACGTCATTGGGCTGATCTCCACGATGTAATCTTTCAACAACAAAGTAAATGGAGGATGCAAAAGTGGGTAAGATATTCAAATATTAACATTGGAAAAATTAGTTACAATTTGTACAGTTTAGAAAAAAACTCAAGATATTATTCAGATTTTAAAAAATTATGAAAAGATTATGTTTCAATGTATATGTCAACATCTTATGCTCTGAAACTTGAAATGTTTGGGATTTAAAAAGTTAAAGTGCATGAAACACGAGAATTATGAAAAACAAAAATTAAAAGTTCAAAGTGACAAACCTCTAATTTTGCAACTGTCTTGGCAAGTTTAATACTGTCAATGCGTAAGACATAATATATATGAAAAATGAAAATTAAAAGTTTAAAGTGACAAACCGTTGGATTTAAACTTGCTGAACCTTTGCTTCATCCACATCTCAAAGTCTTTTACGAGAGTCGACAGGCCTTCTGAACTTCCTTCTTCGTGCACCTCTTTATTACCAAAAAGAGAAATAACCTTGGAAAAATTAGTTACAGTTTGTACAGTTTAGAAAAACTCAAGACATTATTCAGATTTTAAAAAATTATGAAAATATTATATTTCAATGTACATGTCAACATTTTATGCTCTGAAACTTGAAATGTTTGGGATTAAAAAAGTTAAAGTGCATGAAACACGGGAATTATGAAAAACAAAAATTAAAAGTTCAAAGTGACAAACCTCTGGTTTTGTGACTGTCTTGGGAAGTTTAATACTGTCAATGCGTAAGACATAATATATATGAAAAATGAAAATTAAAAGTTTAAAGTGACAAACCTTTGGATTTAAACTTGCTGAACCTTTTCTTCATCCACATCTCAAAGTCCTTTACAAGAGTCGACAGGCCTTCTGAACTTCCTTCTTCGTGCACCTCTTTATTACCAAAAAGAGAAATAACCTTGGAAAAATTAGTTACAGTTTGTACAGTTTAGAAAAACTCAAGATATTATTCAGATTTTAAAAATTATGAAAAGATTATATTTCAATGTACATGTCAACATTTTATGTTCTGAAACTTGAAATGTTTGGGATTAAAAAAGTTAAAGTGCATGAAACACGAGAATTATGAAAAACAAAAATTAAAAGTTCAAAGTGACAAACCTCTGGTTTTGCGACTGTCTTGGCAAGCTTCAACATCTGCCATCTTTAATGAACTCAAGTCTATGTGAACCTCTTTGATACCAAAAAGAGAAATGGATATAAATAACTTAATAAAAATTAATTACACTTTACATGCTTTAGATCATGCATACATGACTCGGATCAGGCTCATTCAGTGCATGGAATTTTTTGTATTAAACTTAGATGCAAACTCGAAAAAAAAATAAAAATCAACGTTAAACTTAATAGAGATGACGAGTTCTTTTAAATAGGTATATTATCATGAATCAATTTCATGGTTTTTCTAATTTTGATGTATTGAACAAAGTGTATCTAGTGAGTTTCTATTTCTTGTTGCCATTGATCTTATCTGCAATGT
The DNA here is from genome assembly GCA_017140395.1 of Eucalyptus lansdowneana. Taxonomy (NCBI): domain Eukaryota; kingdom Viridiplantae; phylum Streptophyta; class Magnoliopsida; order Myrtales; family Myrtaceae; genus Eucalyptus; species Eucalyptus lansdowneana. The sequence continues at coordinate 55,101,938 of CM029485.1, read as the reverse complement.
CATTCATAAATTAAGATTATACAAAATTTTATGGATCTTCACAATTCCACGTGATAATTGTAACATAATTATACATCATTAAAAATAAAAAATTAACTTAAACATCTCGATTTCATCAATCAATGAAATTAATTTATAAGTTACCATCTGTACAAGATACAAGTTTTCAACAGTATTACTTCTATCATGCCGAAGCATTGCATGCAATTCTTTTTTCTTAACTTAGTACATTGTTAACTTTAATGGATAGAAATAAAAGTCAGGAAAAAAATTATCTATTTTTGCTTACAAAACCCATATTATTTTTCTTGTTTTTGTGGCAAGAACGTTCATCCGTGCGTGTATCTTGCACAACGTGTTTGCTAGTGAATTTTCTTTTTTTAATGTTATCTTAATATTTGTCACCATATTGACAACCATTTTTATTGACAAGTTATTTTTCGCTCAAAATGACATTACATATTTCGTTTTTGGAGATGACTATTGTGAATTGACTGATTTGGGGATCATATCTTTAGAGGATTGATCTCACGTAGTCTCTTGATTATTAGTAATTAATTATTCGGAACCCGTTTGTTTTGCACTCTACTCTTCACGAAATCGCTTTGTTGGACAAGTAACTGCAAATTTGATTTGCGTATTACCTAAACATAGAAAATAATTAGTCCTCGCTAGGTGATTGTTTATACAAAACTCTATGAGAAGAGGAAATTTTCAGGTAACTAAATTTTAATGTGTTGATCATGAGTCTTGGCTAGGTTATTGTTTATCATTGGGAATATAAACTAGACCTGTATAAGTTGGCTAGCAAGGTTGGGCTTTAGGCCACATATCGTTAGGTTCAGGCCCTAGTGATCGGATCATTACTTACTTTAAGGTGGCTCTCTCTTGTTTACGATAGCGTTCATTCAATCTCTTGACACCATTAACTTAATTAAATGTACCAAGAACATTCTACCAAGCATGTATTTTGGACAACTTGTTTGTTTGTGAATTTTCATCTATAATGTTATCTTTACACTTTGTCATAATAGTGACTACTATTTCTATTGACAAGTTATTTTTAATTTAGAAAAACACTACTACACGATTTCCTTTTTTGGAGATGACTACAGTGAATTGATTAGTTCGAGGGTCAGGTCTTCAAAGGACGAGTCTTATGTAGTCTCTTAATGATAAGTGATTAACTATTAGAAACAAATTTGTTTAGCCGTCTGTTGTTGACGAAATTGCTTTGTTGGACAAAACTCTCTGATAAGAGGAAATTCTCTGGTAATTAATTTTAATGAACTGGTCATTGAATGCTTGTAAGTAATAAAACTTAGATCCACAAAAAAATGGTTTTATCATCATCAACAACTATAAGGGAACTTGTGGAGCCAAGTCATACCCAATTAGGAGATTTGACTTTGTGGAATGCAAATTGTGTGCTTATTATTTGCTTGAAAGGAATAGTCGTGCCATGGGGCCGAGAAAATGAATCAATTAGCTGTAGTTGGTGGCCACACATTGCTTTTGCTTTTTCAGCATGGAAATTAAATTTTTCCGCCTCTGTAATTAGTTCCAATTAAATATGCTGCCAAACTAGATAAAGGAAACAAAGAAATTATAAGACCAGATCGCTCATACCATGAATTTTTCTGGGTTGGAACATGAACATGTACCTGGTGGTGGTTCTGCACGATTTTCGAATTTCCTTGTATTTTAGTTGGCTACGTCGCCATTAGGTTGCTCTCCTCATTGCAATCTTTCAATGACAAAGTAAATGGAGTAGGATGCAAAAATGGGTAAGGTATTCAATTCAAAGAATTTTAGTTTCCCTAAGCAGAGTTCATTCCTTCTTTTTATAGAAGAAGTACCCCACCTAGTGTAAAGGTAATCCCCAATGCCTAGAGCAAGTAAAGCATATAATTTTTTGTTCTTTTTATAACGGTTGGATTATTTATGTGTAAAAAAGATTATCACTAGGCATATAAACTAAGCCTATACAAGTTAGCGAATAGGCTCATGCTCTGGGGCCACAAATCATTAGGTTCAATCCCTAGTCATCAAACCATTACTTTAAGGTGACTCAATCTTTCTTTCCTATGATAGAGTTCATTCCGTTCCTTGATACCAATGGAACCTTTATCAAGTTAAGCCACTTCTTTATTGAACTCGGAAAAGCTATTCAAGCAAATTGATTTGCAAGTCTTTAGCCAAATAAAGCTATCAGCAAAAATGAGCGCCTTGCTTTTGTCTGGCTGAAAAACACGAGCAAGGAACTTCTATCCGATTCAAGACAGAATCTTTCTAAAGAAAAGGCTTTCACGCAAAATATAGATGTAAAGTGGGAATTTTCAAATTTCCAATTTTACACACCAATGGATTATTTACCAAGTTATGCCACTTCTTTCTCAAGCTCAAAAAAGGATAAATTAATTTGCAAGCTTTTAACTGAATAAAGCTATCGGCAAAAAGGGGCACCTCACTTTTTTCTGGCCCAAAAACACAAGCAAGGAACTTCCATTCGATTCAAGATAGAATCTTTTAAAGAAAAAGCTTTCACACAAAATGTAGATGTAAAATGGAAATGTTCCAATATCCAATTTTAGACATCAATGGAATCTTTACCAGTTAAGACACTTCTTTCTTGGGCTAAGAATTTAGAATAGCTAATATGCAAGCCTTTAGCTGTATAAAGCTATAGGTGAAACAGGTGCCTCACTTTTCTCTAGCCCATAAACACAAGCAAGAAATTTCCAAACGATTCAAGGCAGAATCTTTCCAAAGAAAAAACTTTCATGCAAAATATAAATGTAAAATGGAAAAATTTCAATTTATTGTTTTCATTTTTAAAATTGTCAATGAGAATACGTTTTGCAGAGTTTTCGGTTGCCATGTTTTCTCAATGCGAACCTTAAAATTGAAAATGATTGAAAATTACCTTCTTTTTTACAAGCTTCATTTTGTTTCATCGGTATTGAATCCTACAAAGAAATATTTTTCACAAAGTGTTATATTTTGGTTTTTATTAAAGAAGACTTAGATTTTGTGTTAATATTAGACATACAATGAGAATATATATATATATAATCCCAAATCTAATGGAGTCGCTTAACACATTTAACATAAGTTCGAAATTAATGATAACCAGTGTTGAATTCTAATCATTAGCTTGATCTATACTCACTTTAATATTCTAATAAAAGCTCATTACTTTCAAAGTGGTTTGTATAATATCAAAGCTGATTCGATAATACAGAACACTAAAGACAATATCGGGAAGGTACTGCTCCTAGTTAGACTTGAGGATAAAACGTCGAAATCCAATCAACAACGTTGGACAATGAAAACAACACCTAGTAGACATTGCTCTTAGATAGATATGAGGACACAACATTGAAATTTAATCGATGACGTTGGACAGTGGAAATAACACCTAGTGAACACTACTCCTAAATGGGTATAAGGACACGACGTCTGTGACATATTGGATTTTTCAGTTCTGCTTTCAATTAAATTAATCTAGCCTTTCATCGACGCGCTTATAATGTTATTCTCAGAGCTGATCACTCCTGAGATAACTAGACTATCTGGGGAAGTCATTAAGGGATTTGAACGCAATAGACTTGAGAATTCGACTAGGAATCGGCTATTCGACCGTGTTTATCTGCAAATGTCATTACGGCACAGTTAAAAATTGATAAGAGACTAGAGATAGGTTAGTTTGATAGAGATGTGTGGTTAAACGTGAGTAATTCCACTAAATTGCAAAAAATTTCGTCGATTGGTACTAGACTGATTTTTCTGTCTTTTTGGTACCATGTATCCGTAATCAAAACCTCAAAATTTTCACGATCACTAAAAGTCGTCAATGTGTCGAAGAGGTTCATTGTGGCTCGAAGAAAATCGACCACATGTCATTTGCACTAAAATTTTTTGAAAGCTACCCGATAGCCTAGGTCACGCTAAAACCGCACTAAATTGAAATTAATCGCAAATATGAATCCGATTTCAAAAATTGAAAGTTCTGTCATGTCACGAGTCATTTTAGGAATATCGACTTAGTCTCCGAAGATTTTTTTGCAAATCGAGATTTTGGCTAAAAAAGTCGACATAGGGCCATTTTCGATTGGAAAATGCGGATGACCGTTTTTATCGCAAAATCGAGATGCAAGTGGGATCAATTGGCAAGGAAAAATACCAATTTGATCGTGAGCTCGGTAATTGAATTTTTAGAAGCCGAATTGAGTTGATTCAAGAGGCATTTGGGTCCAATTTTTGGAAAGATGTTGTGAATTCGTATGCCCCCCTTACCCACAACAATTGGACCACCTCAAGGCTTCTAGAAGGAGTTGTGGTGGCTGAAAATCAGTTGTGGAGGACAGCAAGTATGGGCCAAGTTTGAGGGGACAAAGAGATGAGGAAGAGACCATGGTGGCCCCCTCCAAGCAAATCGGTCCCCCTCTCTTCTCCCTCATCTACCGTCAACCAGCCCCCCTCATTCTAGCTCCTTAAGACTTCCAGCAAGCCTAGAAACTGGTCGAGCTCACCCCCTCCACCGTCGAAGCCCGTCCGATCGCTCTGAGCCCCATTGCCACGCCGTCTCGCCCTTCTCGCCAATCACGCCATACCCGCGTCTCCTAGCTCGCCATTCCACTTTCACCATGACCCTAGGACACCCTCAGAGCTACTTGAACTCGTCCTGTCATTGCCGGAGCTGCCTAGCCGCCCGCCTGCTGCCATGAAGCCCGGTCGAGCGCCTCTGCAACCTTCATCGATCGTTGCCTGCCTAACCAACCGCTGTCCAGCTTTGTCTAGCCAAGAACAAAAGCCAAACAGAATGGGTATTCCAACCACTGTTTGGCTCGTTTTTGTGGCTTTCCCGACCCTGAAAGGCAATCTCGCTTAGGAGTTTGTCGAGCTCTCTGCATCCCCGTCGTTTTGATCCGAGCGGATCATTAAACAAGTGAGTTTAACTCACTAATCCCTCCTCAATAAGTTAATGACGTTTAATGGTTGATTAGTTTAGACTAAGTATGTATTAGGTGGATAGTTAGAATATATTAGTGATTTAATTAATCATGATTGCATGTTAGGTGGTTAGAGTAGTGTAATTAGAGCCTAGACAAGCTCTAGTATTTATCTAGAGTGGTTCGGAAATTTTCCGGGCCCATTTTGGCTTTTAATTAGGCTTTACGGGCCTAAGTTGCTATTTTTGACATTTATTAATTAATTTCAGTAATTATTTAATTAATTATTTATTTTTCGGAAATTAAACTGTGATAACCGGTGACCGAAATTTCGTGCTGATTGCAATGGTGTGATATGTTTATTTAATTGACTGTTATTTTGTACAAATTGAGTGTGATTTGTGATTTTGGGATTTATTCCAAATTTATTTAATTTCAATAAGTAATTAGAAAATCACAGGTGTTGGTTTACAAGCGCCAAAAATAAATTTGTGGGCTGTTGAAATTAGTGAAATTTTTAAGTGAGAAAATATTGTATTTTGGCTAAGGTCGACCGTGTACTTACACACGATTATTTTTATCAGGTATGATAAAAATGGTGATTTTGTTAAATGGTCAGGATGATATACTATATCAACCTACAGGTTCTGATATGTCAACTTAGCGTGAGCAGTATACCAGTATATTATATCAATTTTCGGGTTCTGATATGTCAGCTTAGCACAAGCAATATACCTTATCAGTTTAGAGTGAGTTATATTATTGATTAACTTAGAGTGAGCATTGTTAGTATACTATATCAGCTTGCGGGTAATATGTCAGCTTAGAGCGAGCATTATACTATTTATCAGCTTAGTGCGAGCTATACTGTCTACTTATCAGTTTAGAGTTAGCAGTCCTAGATTATGAATTGGACTTATAGATAGTATTGATTGAGATGATTGGGGAATGATCTCGTTGACATGGAATCGATCGAGTCGATTGATTGATAATTCGATCTAAGTGGATAAATTGATTGGTTGAAATGATTATTTGAATTATATCGATTTGTAGGAAGGGATTGAGGCCAGAATAAGTCCTCTGACTCGTGTTTGTGCCTAAGCAGCCATCAGGGCGTATTTTCTTCCTAGTCGGGTCTTAGGAAGTAAACTCGTTGAGACATCGTCTCACCCGATTTTGGGATAACATTTCAGGTCCCTAGATGGCAGTTCCTCTCGAGCATTTTGGGCAACCCAAGAAGATTATAGAACAAAAGTACCATATTCCGATCCATGAGCACCCTGGGGGATTAGAGTACAAACTTGTGAAGTTTGTGGTTTCGGTTGATGCAGATTTACCCAAAAAGGTGCCCCATCAATACATAGCATGGTACTGTCAAGATCGTAATGGACTGAGAGAGGGCCCCATACTGGAATTTGAGATACCTCTATATGTGTTGGAGATTACTTTTGGGAAAGGAACAGCAAATCCTCCAGGAGCTTCGGTGGTAGACATGGAGTCGGACATGTCAGATCCAGGGTCCCCGGTGTATTCCGCTATAGGCTTAAGTTGGAGTGTGGATAAAAATGAAGAGGAGGATGAGGACTCGTAGTTATTTGAAAAACCCTCCTATTTTGTAGACTTTGTGTATATATTTATGGGTTGGTTTATATTGTATTATATATGAAATGACTGGTTATATTATGTATATATAAGTGTGTTGTTGGTTTTAAAAATTATGGCCCTACTTTTCTATCCCATTGTGTTATTGTCTGGGGATTATTATTTGCTTCCGCATGTGCATTAAAATGAATAGGTTGGCGATGCGTCCTGGGATGTCGTTATTTAATCGACCAAGTCAGGATGGGCACATGCTTAGAGGATTGGGGCGTGACAATGTCGGAATCTAATCGACAACGCTGAATGGTGTAAACAATACCTAGTGAACATTGCTCCTGGATGAGTATAAGGATACAATAACAAAATCAAATCGACAACGTTGGACAGTAGGACATCACTAGAATCTAATCAACAGCACTACCTAGGATATAGACACTCGTTGGAATTAAATCTATGATGAGAATCTGAAGCTACAACTAAACTAGACTAATCTAAGATAAAATGTTAAGACAAAGGAGTTTTGTATGTTGTTTGGGGGTAGGGGTTTTCTTTGTTGGATTGCTTGTGATATTTATAGGCTAATTTGATAACCATCGGTGGTTGGTTGCTTCCTTCTTAAAAGCCGCTCCACATTCCTAGTAAATGATGGAGTACCCAAAGTACTTTAGATTTTATTGATTGTGATACTTGTGTGATTGCATAAAGGGTAAGCAAACTTTTTTTTTTTTTGGGTGGAAAAAGGATAAGTAGACTAACAAGATGAAGAAATGTGCCAAGATGAATATATAAATATTAGAAATCATACATACGGATATTTGTAGTCTAGATATGGACTCATGTGATCAGAAATATTTCATCTCTTTCATAGATGATTACTCACGTTATATATATATCTACTTGTTTCATAATAAGCATGAAGTGTTAGATGTCTTTAAGGTATTTAAGACGAAAGTAGAGAAACAATATGGTAAGCAAATTAAGTTCGTGAGATTAGATAGAGGTGAAAAATTTTATGGTAGATATATTGAAGATGGACAAGCACCTAGTCCATTTGCAAAGTTTATTCGAGAGCATTAGATAATTGCCCAATATACTATGCTTAGTTCTTTAGACCAAAATAGTGTAGCGAAAAGAAAAAACCGAACTTTATTGGACATGATGCACAGTATGCTTAGCGGCTCCAAATTTCCTAAGTCCTTGTGGAAAAAGCACTTAAAAATGCAGTGTAACGACCCCAAATCCATCCCCAGGGTCATGAGCAGCAAATGTTATTTTTGTGACATTCCAAGCACGTCGCAATCCCATTTTTTTTAAAAATCTTTTTATTAAGCACATGCGAAGCGTACATACAACACCCGAACAACAACAAGTAGCCAGGAAAACAACTATTTAAAAATATACAATTACATCAATTATATTTACAAGCCATTTTTGTCATGAGCCGTTATATTTACAATCATTACATCCTTTATACTAAAAAATGCCAAGGTAAATCTTAGCTCCTCTATCAAGACTACAACCCCTCCATACCTACCATATGAAAAACAATATGGTGAGTCATGGACTCAGTAAGTAAAATCCCTAATTCTCTACTATGAGAACATCTCATCATCAAAATATAGTAGGTACAACACTCCCAATGCCATATCAATAGCAGATTAATAGCAAATTTATTACTATCCTCAATTAAATGCAGATGTCCATTACCGCATACTTCAATGCATGCTTACCTTCAGCATATCAATGAAATAAACATATCATGCTTATACATATATCGGTACTCATGCATATTCATTTACCATTGTCCTAGCTCAACTAGGCCCTCCCGACTCAACTGAGGCATCCGGTTTCAAGTTAGGCATCTCGGCTCAACCAGAGCATCCCATCTCAATCGAAGCATCTTGACGCTAGCTCACTAAGGCATCCAGGCTCAACCTAGGCATCCTGAGGCTAGCTTACCTGAGGCATTTGGGCTCAAATACAGGCATCCTGGCTTAATCAGGGCATCCCATTCAACAAATGAGGCATCGTTGCCAACGCTATGTGACGACGAGCATTTTTTCCTCTTTAAGTGCGTCATATACGTGCATCATACAAGTTGGTTCTTCATCTATCATTTTAACTGATATATACAAGGTCTAAGGGTGTGCTCATTCAAGTGAGTGTGCTGTGACCCTCAACATCATATTATAAAATATGCCGGGAACGATTCTTGGTTCGTGGCTTGAGTCGCATGCTTAGGTCATCGCGACTTGACGTCAATTCCAAGCCGAGTGAACTTTGACCTCGTGCTGGGGCATGAATACACTCAAGCATGCAAATATAAAAAAACACACAAAATAACATTACAGAATACACACGGCTTACACGGGTGAGCACACCATTAAATTCAACGATGTAGGTTATCACCCTAGTCAAAAGTCAGAGATTCTACTCACTAATTTTGAGCCTAGCTCCAAGATGCTCCTTTAGTGACCGGACAGCTCTTAAGGCAGCTTGGAGGAGAAGGATATGAAAGAGAGGAGAGAAAGGGAGAGGAAATGAGAGAATGGCTAAGTCTCCAAAATGTGAATATGCCTTATCCCTTTATCCTATTTATAGGCATACCTATTTATAAGCCTCCTCCTTTTCAATTATTGGTGTCAATCTCATGATTAAGCTTAAGGAACGAGTTAGCCTATCTAGTCTCCTTAGTTGGCGCTTATGTTTATTCGTGTTTGATTGTAATTGGTCCATCTATTTACTTACCCTTCAAGGCTTACTTTAGGCCTATGATGTGCTTATGGCCCTAGAGGACACATTAGCCCCTTGATGCCTAATGTCTTCTCTTGATTAGTTGACCTTTATCTTGTTTACCAAAGCTATCTTTTAAGCTCATCATAACCTGAGATTTTAGAGGACACCTAAGCTTATGAGTCACCAACTTCTTCTCCTAGGCAAATCTCAAGCCATTATTACTAAGCCAAATGGTCCACTTTATTTTTCCAAATGTCCCACCTAAAATCCTTGGGTGGCAAGCCTACTTTGCCTCATAATTATACCTACAAAGTGAGTTGGCATGGCTAAGGGCCTTACTTGGTAATCTAAACTCCTAGGCGTCATCGACAATGGCCCGCTTTTTGCTCTTCCATTGATCCACTTATATGCCACATTTAATAGACATTTAATGAAGTTTGACAATGATCGTACTATAGTTGCCAACTTGGCAAATTCTAGAACATTCGGTCATTAGGGCTCATGTATTGCTTTCTAATTGGTACACTTATGTGTTGCCTTTCTTTAGAATCTTCAATGATATTTTGGCCGCCATCATGGCTTTTGACTATTTAAAGAACAACTCAACCCTTTCATTTAATGGGGGGTTTCTAGAATTTTCCATTTTTTTTCTTTTTCTTCATTAATAAGGCGGTCTAGAGAATTTTATCATCAAAGTTGGTTTTGGGGTTGGAGAAGATATCATTAGGTACATCTCAAAAAATTGAATCACGTACACTCGGGGTTCAACCATCATGCCCCATATTCGCCCAACCCGTTCCTTTGGATGGTCGATCGACCAATAGGGTCGATTGTCCTTTGATCGGTTCGAAACCAATCCTAAGGCTATCTATGGCCTAACACTAAGTCAAGAAACTCATGAACCTTAGAATTTGTGATGAAATAGCCGATTCTATCCCTAGGTTCATTCCGATTAGCACCCAATCCACCGGTAGGGTTCATGACCGGTGCATTATTAATCAATGATCGGACATCACAAATTCGAGATTCCGTTCCGATCACTAAGAATTAAATAGGGAATTATGAATTTTGGGTCAGAAGACAATCATATTTGATCAATTTGAATCGTCCATGTATCAGTGCATAATTGGACGGAATCACCCACGGCCAGAAACTGCGACTAGTCGGATCGACCCATGACCATTTGTCAATCCAAAATTATCCTGTGACCAATTCTCCTAATCAAAAAATCATCTTATGAGCTGCTGATTTTATTCCATTGGTATAGTCGATAGAAAATTCAGAACCAACACCTCGACCAATTCATGACCGGTTGGTCGGTCGGTCCATGACCGATCCGTGATTCTTTGTTGATCGAACCAATCGATCCTATGGCCAATGGCCCATGATCGATCCTTTTAGGACCTTATGGATGATCCTTATGGGTCGGAATCAAGGATGTTACAGGCAGTGTATATATTAAACCGAGTTCCGACCAAGGCTGTCTTAAAAATACATTTTGAGTTATTTAAAGGTTGGAAACCGAGTTTGCAACATGTACACATTTAGGGATGCCTGTCTAAAGTAAGAGTTTACAACCCACTAGAAAAAAAGTTGGACCTAAGGATCATAAATTTGTATTTCATTGGATATGCCGAAAGGTCTGAGAGATGCAAATTTTATTGTCTATCTCACTCCATTAGGATTGTGGAGTCAAAAAATATTAAATTCCTTGAAAATAACTTAATTAGTGGGAGTGATCGATCGAAGGACTTGTTCCTAAGAACAATCATTCAGACACTCAACCTTCCATCTAAAGTTTAAGGTTGGTCGTTGTTCATAATGCCCCCTTAGTTCAATCAGATATTGAACAATCAATCGTTGAAGTTCCACAACTTACTAATATTGATCTAGTAGATCTAGTTATTTAGTAATTACCAGAAATTGTTGAACAACTAGTTGAGCAACAAGCTCCTCAAGAGAATGTTGATGCAACATTAAGAAGATCTACTAGAATAAGGAAATTGGCAATTCCTAGTGATTATATTGTGTATTTACAAAAATCTGACTATAATATTAAAGTTGAGAATGATCCTTAAACGTTTCCACAAGCTATGGACAGTGATAAGTCCAATTTGTGGTACAATGCCATGAAAAAAGAGATGAGTTCTATAGCATATGATGAAGTTTGTGATTTGGTTGAGTTGCCTGAGAGTGTAAAGACCATTGGTTGTAAATGGATATTTAAAACTAAGAAGGATTCATTGTGTCATGCCCCGATCCTCCGAGCATATGCCCATCTTGGCTTGGTCAATTAAATAGCGACGTCCCAAGACGTATCACCGACCCATTCATTTTAATGTATATGTGGAAGCAAATAATAATCCCCAGACAACAATACAATGGGATAGGAAAGTAGGACCACAAATTTTCAAATTGAAAACACCACAACCCCACTTACATGTATATATATACACACAGCAAACCATGTCATATAATACAAGTTGGTCTATTTATAACGTCTACAAAACAGGGGGTTTTTAGCAACTACGGCTCCTCATCCTCCTCATCATCTCCCTCCACACTCTAGCTGGAGCCTACTACTGAATATATCGGGGAGTCAGGGTCTTCAAGGTCAAGGTCCACTAGGTCTTCACCGAACCACTTGGAGGATTTGCCGTGCCATTTCCAAAAGCAACCTCCATCACATACAGAGGTATCTCGGATTCCGGTACGGGGCCCTCTCTTTGTCCATTACGATACTGGCGATACCATGCCATGTATTGATGGGGCACATTTTTAGGCAAACTCGCATTAACCCAGACTATGGACTTCACCAGCACGTACTCTAACCCATCAGGGTGCCCACGTATTGAAATATGATAACTCTGTTCTATGAACTTCTACGGTTGTCCAAAATGTTCAGGAGGAGCAGCCATCTAAGGATCTAAAAAGTTATTCCACAACAGGGTGAGATCAGCAAGTTCAACCCCTTACGACTCGACTAGGAAGAAAATACACCCTAGTGGCTACTTAAGCACAATCACGAGTCAGAAGACTTACCTTGGCCTTCGTTCCTTCCTGCAAGTCAATATCATTCAAATAAACATCCAGTCAATCACTTCACAATCAATTCATCCAATCAGATCGAATCATCGATCAATCGACTCAGTCGATTCCATGACAACAAGACTATTCCTCGGTCATCTCAATAATACTATCTATAAGGTCTGACCCTATCCAAGACTGCTCACTATAAGTTGATAATAGATAGTATAGCTCGCTAGAAGCTACCAGATCTACTGATCCGATATATTAAATATGTTCACTAGAAGTCGCCAGATTCACTGATCTGGTATATTAAATATTTCTCCATTTTTATCATACTCGATAAAAATAATCGTGTGTGGGTACACGATTGGCCTTAACCAAAATACAATTTATTGCCACTTGAAAATCCCACCAATTTATATGGTCCACCAAAATATTTTTGGCATTGTAAACCGACGCTAAGTTATTTTCTAATTAATTACTGAAATTAAATAAATTTAAGAATAAATTCCTAAAATTGCAAATCATACACAATCAGCAAAAATTAGGCTTGATTAAATAAACAAATCATACCACAACAATCAGCATAAAATTTTGATCACCGGCTATCCCGATCTAATTTTTGAAAAATAATTAATTAATTAATTAATTACGAAAAATAATTATTAAATGATAATAAATAAGACTTAGGCCCATAAAGCCTAATTAAAAGCTGAGACGGGTTCGGAAAATTTCTGAACCACTCTAGATAAATACTAAATCTTGTCTAGGCCATAATTGCATTAAACAAACCACCTAACATGCATTGATAATTAATTAAATCACTAATCAATTCTAACTATCCACATAATCCAAGCTTAGTCTAAACTAATCAACCCTTAAACGTCATTAACTTACTAAGTAGGGATTAGTGAGTTAAACTCACTTGTTTAATGATCCGCTTGGATCAAAACAACGGGAACAATGCGAGGCTTGATACACTCCAAATCGGGACCGCCTTTCGAGGTCCGAAAGGCCACAAAAATGGACTTAACAGTAGCTGAAAAACCCATTATAGACCGGTGCTGAGGTTGGGCTGAAGGAGGTGGAAACGATGCTGGTTCGGCGAGACAAGGATGGCAACAGTGTAGCAGGGTCGAGTGGCTGAGGCGGGACTTCACAGCGGTGGACGGACAGCCTAGTAGCTTCGGCGATGGCGGGGTTGTTGCAATTGGTTTGGGAGACCACATGGGCTCATGGTGGAAGCAAAATGGAGGCAGCTAAGGCGACGGTGGCTCGCGGTGAGTAGGCGAGACTCGCGGGGCAGCGACGGCGAGGCGATGGCGTGCAGCAGGCTTCAACGGAGAAGGAGGATTGCTGATTTTTCTCTGCAGGTTTTTGGAGCTCTCAAGGCACAATGGAGGGGGAGGAATCGACTGGCTAGGGGAGAGGAATGAGGAGGAGGAGACAAGTTGGCTTTCAACCTTATCATCTTGGTCCCTTTTGGTGTGTCCCACCACTAAGCTGTCTTCCATAGCCAAATTCTAGATCAAAATCCCTTCTAGAAGCCTTTTGAAATTGTCCACAAGTCATGGGTGAGGGGGCATACGAATTTGTACATATTTTCTCTCTATTTGAATCCAAATGCTTCTTGAATCAATCCAATTTGGCTCTTAAAAATTCAATTGTCGAACTCTCGATCATCTTGGCATTTTTTCTCACCAATAGGATCCACTTGCATCCCAATTTCGCAATAAAAAAACTATCATCTGATTTTTCCGATTGAAAACGGTCCTATCTCGACTTTTTCTGCCAAAAACTCGGTTTGCAGAAAAATCTTCGGAGATTGAGCGAACGTTCCTAAAATGACTCGTGACATGATAGAACTTTCAATTTATGAAATCGAATTCAAATTCGCGGTTAATTTCAATCTGACACGATTTTAACGTGACTTAGGCTACTAGGTAACTTTTAGAAATTTTTAGTGCAAATGACCCATGGTCAATTTTCTTCGAGCCACAATAAACCCATTCGACACATTAGCGATTCTCAGTGGTCGTGAAAATCTCGAAGTTTCAAATACGGACGCAGGTACCAAAAAGACAGAAAAATCAGTCTAATGCCGATCGACGATAAATTTGCAATTTAGTGGAATCACCACGTTTAACCACATATCTCAGTCGAACTAACCTATTTCTAATCCCTAATCGATTTTTAACTGTGTCGTAATGGCCTCGCCAGATGAGTACGGTCGAGCAGCCGATTCCTAGTCGAATTCTCAAGTCTATTGCATTAAAATTCTTTAATAGTTTTTCTAGAGAGTCTAGTTATCTCGAGAGTGATCAGCTTTGAGAACAGTCCTAATAGGCGTGTCGATGAAAGGCCCGATTAATTTAATTTGAAAACATAACTGAAAAATTCAGGATGTCACACATTGGGTAATATTGAAAAATATAAAGTTAGACTCATTGCCAAATGATTCACTCAAAAGGAAAGAATCAATTACATGGAGACTTTTTCTCATGTATCTAAGAAAGATTCTCTTCGTATTTTTTTTGCTTAGTTGCCCTTTTTTATATGGAATTACATCAGATGGATGTGAGAATGATGTTCCTCAATGGAGAACTAGAGAAGGAGGTTCATATGAAACAACTTGAAGGATTCTCATCTAGTAAAGGTGAGCATTTAGTGTACAAGTTTAAGAAATCTATATATGGCTTGAAACAAGCATCCATGATGTCATCTCTTTATTTGGTTTTGTAGAAAATGTCATGGATCAATGTATATACTAGAAGGTTAGTGGGAGCAAAATTTGTTTCCTTATGCTATATATGGATGATATTCTCCTTGCAACCAATGATAATGGATTGCTACATGAGGTGAAATAATTTCTCTCTAAGAGTTTTTACATGAAGGATATAGGTGAGACATCTTATGTCATTGGTGTTAAGATCCATAGAGATAGACATCGAAAATTTTTAGGACTATCTCAAGAAACCTAATCAATAAGGTCCTAAAGAGATTTCGAATGAAAGATTGTTCACTAAGTATAGCACCCATTGTGAAGGGTGACATGTGTAATTTGAACCAATACTCGAAGAACGATCTAGAAATAGAACAAATGAATAACATTCTATATGCTTATGCTATCAGAAGCTTGATATATGCTCAGATTTGCACTAGACCTAATATTGCTTTTGCCGTGGGAATGTTTGGAATATATCAGAATAATCTAGGTATGGACCATTGGAGAGCTGCAAAGAAAGTGATGAGATACCTTCAAGGTACCAAAGGTTACATGCTTATGTATAGACGGATTGACAACTTGGAAGTTGTCGGTTATTCGGATGTGGACTTGGCGGGTTGCATTGATTCTTGAAAATCAACATATTGATACATTTTTATGTTAGTTGGCGGAGCCATGTTATGGAGAAGTGCGAAGCATATTTTGATTGCTTCTTCCACTATAGATATCTCGCATGATGTATGGTTGAAGAGTTTCATTACTGGACTTAGAATTATTGATTCTATTTATAGGCCATTAAGAATATTTTATGACAATTCAATTGCAGTTTTTATGACTAAAAATGCCAAAAGTAACAATTGAAGTAAGCATATTGACATCAAGTATTTAGCCATAAGGGAACCTGGTAAGAAGAATAAAATGGTCATAGAATACGTTAGCATTGAATTGATGATAGCCGATCCTTTAAATAAAGGCATGTCACCAATGAAGTATAAGGATCATGTAACTAGTATGGGAATATGTCTCATCATGTGATTTGTTATCATATGGATAATTTTTGTTGTATGAAACTCTTATTCTATTGTAATGTTGATTATCAATTTTTTGTGCACACATTTTGTTGTTTATGAGGATAACATTTATCCTTGATTCTGGAATAAACATAAGGTTTATTCATTAAGATATATTGTCATATATAGGCCGACATTAAGAAATAAGATGTATTGTGATATATAAAAAATATTACTCACTCTTAGAAGACATGTTGCCATGATCCATATGTTTTGTTTCTTTTCTTTAAGCATAAAGTTTTTTCGTGGATTTGATTGGATAATCCATATGATAAAAATGATGGGATTAAGTGGGAAAATGTTATTTATATAATGTGATCCCACATTTTCAGTCCCACATTTTCTCTTTAAAAGTAGTGGTTATTCAATATGTAGTTTTTCCACGCTTCGTACTTCTTCGTGACAACCGCTAATTTAGTAACCGTCTTGATAGGAGACGGTATATTAAAGGAACGATCGTTTATTTCTTAAGGGTAATCACAAGGTCTAACGTAGACCCTCTCAATTTTGGAATACACCATCAATACATAAGGGGATTGCATTAGTAGAGCATGCCCGATATTTTGCTGAATCTCTGGGATTTTCCGACGAACATGAATATGAACAATGGCTAGAGGTTTGTTTATAATCGATCTAGTATTCCGCGTTTGATTTTTTTTTTTTTTTCATCTTACAAAACATTGATTCTCGTCTCGTGTTATTCCCCATTAACACTCCACTCAAATCTAACCTTCCCCCGAATAAAATAATCCCACCCTACCCTTCTCTCTCTGTCTCTCTGCTTATGGCAAAGGGTGTCTCTTGTCTGTAACTGTTCAGTTCTTGGGGTTGCTTGGAGTACACAGGGCATTTCAATTCGTGGGACGGTTTCAGTTTCGTGGAATTAATTTCGTACTGGTGGAGAGGGAGGCGTTTATGGTGGTCAGAGCCTCTGCGGGTTCCAGAGCATGTTGTTTATTCGCAGAGAGATTGATTAAATCTCTCTTCTTTCCTTTTTTCGTGTTTCCTCCACCAAAGGGAAGGGAATGGAAAATAAAATTTATTGCGTTGCGTTGCTTTGCTTTGCTCTCAGTGTACGCGGGGATCTCTCGCTTGCTGATCTGATTCCCTTCCTCCTCGATCTAGCTTCAAGTGTTATCAAGTTTGTTGATTTAGCAGTCTTCTCTTTTTGTAGAGTTGATTTTTTTTTTTTTTGATACAGTGTTTTGGTTTTATTGGTTATCGATCCTCGTTGAGGGAGCTGGGGTTGTAAGGATTGGGATTTGGTGTTGAATGAGATATGGGGGTGGTGATGCAAATGATCATTGTCCAGCTGGCTCTGGTCTGTATCATCAGCTTCAGCTGTCCAGGGATCTGCAGGTACAGAAGTTTTTCTGGCCTCTTTACTTGTTCGACTATGATTTTGAGCACGATAACTGCTGTCTTGATTTATCAAATTTCACTTGGCAATTGTAAGGTCTCGTGACTATCAAGAAAGTCGCACAAATCTGCCCTATGTTGGCTGACTGCTAATGTCATCATGCTGTCACATTTAGTGATTCGTCTGCAATAACTAAGCCAGAGCATGAATTTAGGACAGGTATCCGGCAAAGGCATGTCAGATCCGTCATTTGAGCTATTGTTCTTCTCTTGATTTCAATGTGCTATTTTTATGCGGTATCGTGTAAAAATTGCACTTGGCGGTCCTTAATTGGAAGTTCTAGTTCGATGCTTTCCCAAATTAAAATTCATAGGTCTCAGCATTATCTCTTCACAGCTAAAGCTTTCCCATCTGGGAAATGCTTGCTAGACCATGGTTTACCACATGAACGGCTGGGCATGGTTTGCGTAGATGTTTATGCTGTATATCTTCATTTATATAGGCTTTTCTGAATTTACTATTTTCTGTCATATAGTTGGTTTTTGCTAAATCTAGATCAGCAGAGATGCAAATCTTACTTAGACCAATCGAAAGCAAAATGGATCTTAAGCTTTCATATTGTTGCATGGGCAGTTTAATAGTCTGTCGATTTTTATTTTTATTTTGTAACTTTTGAAATCCTTTTCACCAACGCCAGAAAAGTAGTGTTATTGTCGACAACTTGCACGAAGTAAGAGTAAGAGGAAGAGAACTTCTACATCTTTCTCCTTAACAGCTGCAAACTTTGTTGCATTCCCATGACTAGAAAGAGTCTTCGAAACTTTGTAGCTATTCAGAACCGCCCGGATCGCTACTTAGATTTGGCACTACGTGCACCAAGTGCTGACATACGTTTAAACCGCTAAATACCAGCAATTGGCAAATTTTTCCTTCGCCATTTTTCTCTTCAATTGTACTGGAGCTAAGGAGAGGGCAAACTCCGAATTAACTAATTACAAACAAATTCATTTTCCCCCGGTCACCCTATGCTTAACTTATGAGAGGCCGCGAATAATCTATCTTCATATTCATCTCGTCTATGACTACCCCTTAATTTTCTCGTTCGTTTTCTCTCGGGCCATTTCAAACGAGGAAAGAAAGACATGCGAATGGGGCCTATCATGTCGCACCCGACCTTATTCTCTCATAATTCCCGTATAAAATGCAGCACCTCACAACGGAATGGTCAAAGATCTCCACTTCCTCAATGAATGGTCTTTAATGGGGTCGGCAAAACAACCACTGAATATATTCTCCTAGGAGAAAATATTCATCCTTTCTTTCTTGTTCCCCTCATTAATGGGGTCCGACCGGGGGCGACCCCGCAAGGGAAAATGCCCAAAAATGGGGGACGGGACATGACCACTTCAAGTCGAAGCTCAGCTCGAGGCCAAGATCAGAGACTCGTATTGCCATCCGAATAGGGCAAATCCCATACCCACCATAGTCTCCTCAAGTCACACAGCCACTTGAATGCCTAAGGGCCCCCACCCGAGAACGACGCCCGTTCAAGCCCGAGTCCTAGAAAGATTTGACGCATGAGAGATGGAGAGAGAGAGAGAGAGAGAGCCACGCATCGCGGCGTTTTTGTCCGGTGTGCACACGTGCTCATGAAAATCTTTCGTGGGGACGAAGAGGGAGAGAGAGGAGAGGGCCAGACCTGGATAGCATAGCGTGAGGAACGAGAGACTGGCGTGGATCTTGAGAGTCCGCCGTATTTTCGTATTCACAATTCGCGTTCATGCCTTTAATCGACAAGTTTCAAGGATCTCATCAGTTCCCTCACATCGTGTTTGTGCCTACGCTCGATTATCGGGAGAATTACCAAAAAAGTCCTAAATCTATTGCAATTGTACCAATTTAGTCCTAAACTTTTTCTTTGACCAATTTAGTCCTAAACCTTTTATAATTGTGCCAATTCAGTCATTCCGGCCAAAATTGGCGGCCGGAGCTGACGTGGACGCCGGCCGGAGATAGCTGGCGAACAATTTTTTAATAATTTTTAATTTTTTTTTCGAATTTTTAAATTTTTTTCGAATTTTTTTTTGAATTTTTTTTTCGAATTTTTTTTTGATTTTTTTACCTCCTTCTTCTTCCTCGGCGAGGCTGACCTCGCCGGCCACCGGCGAGGCTCACCCCCGCCGGCCACCGGCGAAGGCCGCCGTCGCCCGGCCATGGCGAGGTTGAGCCTCGCCGATCTAGCGACGGTGGCCTTGCCGTCGTCGCGGGCGAGGCTCGCTTCGCCGGGGTGAGGCTCGCTTCGCCGGGGCGGGCGGGCGAGCTCGCGAGCGACGGCAAGGCCGCCGTTGCCCAGCCAAGGCGAGGCTCGGCCTCGCCCAGCCATGGCGAGGTCGAGCCTCGCCAGACCGGCGGACGGCGGCCTCGCCGTCGCCGGGCGAGGCTCGCCGCCCGATGGCAAGCGAGGGCGAACCTCGCCCGCCGACGACGAGGCGACCGTCGCTCGCCAAGGCGAGGCTCGGCCTTGCCTAGCCATGGCGAGGCGAGCTCGCCGATCTAGCGACGGCGGCCTCGCCGGCCACTAGCGAGGCCGTAACCAGATCTGGCGAGGCTCGCCTCGCCTTGGCTGGGCGACGGCAGCCCGCCGTCGCCCGGGCGAGCTCGCCGCCGGTGGCCGGCGAGGTCGGCCTCGCCGGCCGGCCGGAGGAAGAAAAAGAAGGTAAAAATAAAATTAAAAAATTAAAAAAAATCAAAAAATAAAATAAAAATCGAATTTTTTTATAAAAATTATTAAAAAATTGTTCGCCGGCTACCGTCTAATCTCAAGGCCCACGTCCAATTAATTTTGGCCGGAATGACCGAATTGGCACATTTATAAAAGGTTTAGGACTAAATTGGCAAAAAAAAAAAAGTTTAGGACGAATTGGCACAATTGCAATAGGTTTAGGACTTTTTTGGTAATTCTCCTCGATTATCTGGTCAAGTGGTCCAATAGGCCACACTTCGTCTTGGTCATTTTGAAAGGTGAAAGGGAAAAATGTTGGAAAAGTCTTAATTCTATGACACTCGTGCCAATTTAGTTCTCAGATTTGTTATCAAATACAAATTCAATCATTTCAACAACGCCGACCGGCGCTAATATGAACAATTATATATATATATATATATATACACATTTATATTGTTTTTGCTTTCTTCTTTCTTTTGCCAACCACCAGCCGTGGCCGGCGAGCTGGCCTCTCTTGGGCAAGGGTTCCCCTCTCCACATCTGCGAGGCCAGCCCTCATCGGGTGTCGTCTTCACTCGCACAAAGCCCGACAAGGCTGTTTTGGCATAGGCAAGGGCCAGCCTCTCTTGATCTAGCAAGGGAAGCACTCACCTAGGCTAGGGCGACCATGTTGGGGGTTGCCTTCCCCTAGGCAAGGGCTGGCCTCATTATCTTTGGCGAAATGGGCAAGCCTAGAGAAGCCATTTTCTTCTTGAGCCTGGCCGCTTAAGCCAAATCATTTTCAAATAGAAGCACAATTTTTTTTTAATCATGATGGGGCTTGAACATGGATCTTCCCGCCCTACCCATCAATCATCAGCTCAGATCTTGTGTATCCAAACTTTTATTTCACATTTTCGTATACACATTGAGATAAAGGAGAAGGACCACAGGATGGGTTGACTTCCAACTTGCGAAACCCCTGTTTTATAATCTTCTGATGATGGCCTACAGGAGAGGGAACAAGAGCCACTTGCTCTTCATGGGTAATTGAAAGATCGTTTGCGTTTCCCGTCAACGCATTCGACGGTCTCGTCCTCGGGAACGGTCAAATCCCCCCGGTCGCTTTCCCTCGGGGTCTTTGTCCTTTCATGCCATCTTGCGACACCCCTGTCATGCATATATTTCAGATTGTCTGAATCTTCAACATCATTTTTGTAATTTAATTTATTGCCGCCCATTGTTTTTATATTTAAGCACTGATGTCTATTTTCTTTCAAAATGCAAAATCAACGGGCTATTATGTCAGGCAGCTTAAGGAAAAGCTGGCGTATTCATGGGGAGAGCTGCAGCGCATAGAGAAACAACACGATCTGTTAAGGTTGACCCGAAGAGGGATTGACATGTTTGTAGGTCAAGATAGACAATAAAAAAAGCCGTGATGTGACTTTTCTATCGCTTATTGGATAGTGAATACATCGATGTCTCAAATCTGAATTTAAGATTTAAGAGGGTTTTATCATCTCTTGAGAGACGATTCACCGTTATGAAAACATCTTATGCAAATGCTTTTTATTGTACCTCCAACATAGATTATTGTGGCTTAGAAACAGTTCAAAGATTCCTAGCGGACGATCAGGACTTGTGCTTTTGTGATCCATCAGTCATCAGTCCTACCTAGTAACTCTCCAAATATTTCAAACGAATGGTCGACATTTCTTGTTTTTTAATCCGACGTCACCGGTCCCCCATAGATTAGATCCTCGGGGATCTGTAGAAGTGCCCTATGATTTAATCGACTGATATGAAAAACACAATGAGGAGGAACTGGATTCCAGAAAGAACGATAGAGGAAAACGACTACTAGAGATCAATCTAGGATAGTCGTTCATTTGAAATTACTCTAATATTATCAAAACAAAAGTAGATTTTACTAGATTATATGTTATTGTGTGGATTACATGGACGAAACTCATCAATTAAACTACTAAAGATGCTTGTTTTTTGGTCATGTCTTGAGTTTGTCACTAGCTGTTCAATTTACTTACATATAATTTGTTTCAAAACACGAATCATGTCGTGAGGAAAAAAACATCCATACTAACTCAATACAAAGGATGAGATATCGGATATATGTTGTTAACCGATCTGTTCGATTTCATATACGTATTGGGCAAATTTGGTCGTATTTGCTTGCTAGTGACAGCTATCAATCATGTTTAACTTAAGGTTTATATAGAGACCATCAATGTGCCAACTCATGATAAAAGATGTGATTGAGGTTGGGTTTTGATAGACTTGAAGAGCAATGTCCAATGGATCTAGTAGAGTTAATAATGCAATTGCTAATTTTTCCCAGCCCGTGCTCATAAGTGATGACTTTAATGGTCAGTGAATGGGGTTTTTGTCAAAGCACCAACGACAGACAAAGTTCTACTTTTTCTCCTGAGCGTGGGGCTATTAGTGATTAGCTAACAGGTTGAATTTTTTTTCCCATGGTGGGTTCAACTTATAATAAAATAGTCGAGGCCATCGAGATGGGCTTTTTGCTTCATTCCAAGCACCTCTTCTTTTTCTGCAGGGGTGATCGTTCGGCCTCTGATTTGAAGTTCCGCCGTGGATTTGCAATGCACTTGATCGAAATTTGAAGTAATATGAAGAATAATAATATATTGCGGAACTCTCTTTTGTGTTTGTGCTCATGTCCATATCGAGCGATTTCTCAAGTGAATGCATGTTGTAGAAGCACAAAGAAGTCCGACGCACGTGACTTTAGGGATTCGTGATGACAGTAGGGTTTTTTTTTTTTTTAATGACCCTGGAACCACCGTACAGCCAGCAACCGGTGGCGCAAACCAGAGGAAGCACTAGTACGGGGGTCCACCTCCCACGGCACTCCACTTTAGTCGCACAATAGGGGCGCGAAGTTTTGAACGCCTCTCCTCCCGAATGAGGGGGCAGGGCGCAAACCAACGCGTTCACCGCGAAGTGGGTGATGACAGTAGGGTTATCCTATGCTGATGTCAAAAAAGATCTCGAAAGACTATTATCAACTGTTTTTTTATTTTTATTTTTTATGAAGGCATGATTTGATATTTACATATAAAGTCAACTTGTTTTTCGCATGTGTAGTAACCCTAGCAAACCATGTGTCAACGTGCATGACTCAAATGGTCAAAAGATTATATGCACAACCATACGAGATTTCTTTTTCTTTTTTGCTGAACCGGGATTAATTTGCTCTATTGGAGTAATTTTATGGTGTTAAGAGAAAAGCAAAGAATACGTGAAAGTCCTGGCAAAAGAGCATGAACAACAGCGCTCTAGCTATAGTTGATGTTATTATAACCTTTACAAGTATAAAATTATATTGGATTTCCAAACAAACCACATTCAAAGGGAGTTTTTACTTATTTCGAAATCCAATATGATATTGTCAACTTAATTTTTTAAAAAAAAATTCTCTGATTTTTTCCCCTCATTTTTTTTTCTTTTTCTGTTTTTCTCTTTCCTTTCATTGGTGGCCGGTGTTAGGTGATGGCCAGCCATTGGCGATTCCTAGAGAGAATCGCCCTCGCTTGAACCGCTGTTTTTCAAGTCAAAATTGATCAGAAAGACTACATTGTTAAATTGTCAAAAACATTAAGACTAAATAAGCAAAAATGCGATGGGTTTATAACTCTTTTGGTAATTTTCCTGGTGTAAACGTGGCGTCTATTTTCAATTGCTTTTGGGAGTTGACAAGGAAGCTGCCTCACTGGATTGGGGCCCTAGGGCTAGGATTTTTGCGACCAACTTGGGAAGCTTTATAAGTTGCCATGCTTTCTGTAGTCCTTTTTTCGTGAAAGTCTTTGTTACCAAAAATTCAATGAATATAAATGACCTAATTAATTTTACTCTATATGCTTTAGATCATGTATACATTATTGGTATCAGGCTCGTTCATCACATGGAATTGTTTGCATGAAACTTAGATGGTAAAATTTTAAGCAAAAAAAAAAAAATCAACGTTAAATTGAGATCGTGAGTTTTCTCCTTTTTATTTATTTATTTATTTTTTAGATAGGTATCAAATTAGGAATTAGTTTTGTGGGACCTTCTAGGTTCCATTTATTGATGAAATTCAAAGTGACTTGGACTAACAAAAGTCAAAATCCATGAAACACAAGATTTATGAAAAACGAAAATTAAAAGTTCCAAGTGACAAATCTCTAGTTGTTTTGCAGCCATCTTGAGAAGCTTTATCAGTCGCCATGCCTTATGAGCTCTCTTCTATGTGAACTTCTTTGTTACCATAAGGGGAAATGTCACAAATGGTCCCTCTACTATTACTTAATGTGTAATTTGGTCCCTGAACTTTCGATCGGCTCAATTTGGTCCATAAACTATTGATAAATGTCCGATTTGGTCCCTGAACTTTCGATCGGCTCAATTTGGTCCCTGAACTATTGATAAAAGGCTCAATTTGGTCCCTAAACTTTCGATCGGCTCAATTTGGCCTATGAACTATTGATAAATGTTCGATTTAGTCATTTGTTACTTTTTTTTTTTTTTTTTTTTTTTTTTTTTTTTTTGCTTCTTCTCTCTTCCCTCCATTTGGAACCGGCGAGCGAAGCCGCATCCGGTGAGGTAAGCGGAGGAGGGAAGAGAGAAGAAGCAAAAAAAGAAAAAGAAAAAGAAAAAGAAAAATAGTAACAAAGGACTAAATCGGACATTTATCAATAATTCAGGGATCAAATTGAGCCGATCGAAAGTTCAGGGACAAAATCGGATATTTATCAATAGTTTATGGACCAAATTGAGCTGATCGAAAGTTCAGAACCAAATTGAACATTTATCAATAGTTCGTGGGACCAAATTGAGCCGATCGAAAGTTCAGGGACCAAATTGCACATTAAGTAATAGTATAGGGACCATTTGTGACATTTTCACTTACCATAAAGAGAAACGAATATAATCAACCTTAGAAAATTTAATTCCACTTCATATGCTTTGTATCATGCATACTAGTTCAATCATTGCATGATTTTTTTTTCATTGAACTTAGATGGTAAACTTTTAAACAAAAAAAAGAAATTAACGTTAAACTTAACAAAGATCACGACTTTCTTTTTGAGATAGAAATTGTATCATCAATTAGTGGGAGGGACGTTCTAGCTTTCATATAGTGGACAATGCGATATTGTAAGTTTTTGTCTCATCGCAATTGATCTTATCCATGATATTGTTAAGTAAATTATGAGCACATTCTTTTACTTTTCGGAAGTAAAAAATAAAAAATAAAAAATTGGGCTTTCTCAATTATAATTCAAGATATTATCCAGACTTTAAAAATTATTAAAAGGTTATATTTCAATTTATATGTCAGCATATGTATGCTCTACAACTAGAAGTATTTGGGATTGAAAAGGTTAAGATGCTTGAAAATCAAGATTTATGAAAAACAAAAATTAAAAGTTCAAGTGACAAACCTCGGTTGTTTTGCAACTGTCTTGGCAAGCTTGATCAGTTGCCATGTCCTCTCGAACTCAAGTCTATGCGAACCTCTCGTGTTACCAAAAGAGAAATTTACATAAATAACTTTAGAAAAATTAATTACATTGTGTACGCTTTGGATCATGTATACATAAGCGTATCAGGCTCATTCAAAGTGGTTGAATTACTTAAATGTAAAAGGGATTATCACTTGAAATAAAGACTAGACATTTACAAGTTGGCAAGTAGGCTGAGGCTCTAGGGCCACACATAATTAGGTTTAGTAACTATTGATCGAACTATTACTTGAAGGAAACTCTTTCTCTCTTTCTTATGATACAGTTCATTCTATTCCTTGACACCAAAGGAGTCTTCATCAAGTTAAGTTACTTCTTTCTCAAGCTTGGGAAAGTTATTCAAGCAAGTTATTTTGCAAGCTTTTAGCTAAACAAAGCCATCGAAAAAAATAAGCATCTCACTTTGTCTAGTCCAAAAATAGGTATAAGGATACTAGAAGTGTTAAAAGTTTCATCATTTATAATAGTAACAACCATTTTCATTGACAAGTTATTTTTGGCTTAGAACAGCAACATGATTTCCTTTTTGGAGATGACTATAGTGAATTGATTACCTCGAGAATCATGTCTATAAAGGACGAGTCTTATGTAGTCTCTTAATGATAAGTAATTAAATATTCAAAACCCATTTATTTGGCCGTCTGCTCTTGACGAAATTGCTTTGTGGGACAACCAACCGCAAATTCGATTTGCATTTTAAGTAGACATAGAAAATAATTAGTCCTCACAATGCGATTATTCAGACAAAACTTTCTGATAAGAGGAAATTTTCTGGTAGTTAATTTTAATGAACTGGTCATTGAGTTCTTGTTAGTGACGAAACTAGGATTGAGAAAAAGCAGTTGCATCATCATCCATAACTATGGGGGAACTGGTGCAGCCAAGTCATACCAAACTTAGGATATTTGAGGAATAAGTTTTGCTTTTACTTACTATTTTCTTGAATCAATCAACTGTATTTGATGGCCACACATTGCTTTTGCATTTTTAGTTCGTTGTTGGAAATTAAATTTAGTTCCAATTACATATGCCGCCAAACTAGATAAAGGAAACAAAGAAATTATAACACCACATCACTTATACCATAAATTTTCCTGGGTTGGAACATGAATATGTACCTGGTGGTGGTCCTGCAAGATTCGAATTTCCTTGTATTTCACTTGGCTGCAGCACCATTGGGATGCTCTCCTTGTTGCAGCCTTTCAACAACAAAGTAAATGGAGGATGCAAACAAGGGTAAGATATCCAATTATCAAAGAGTTTCAGTTTCCCTAAGCGGAGTTTATTCCTCCTTTTTATAGAAATACATTGCCTAGTGAAAAGGTAAGCCCCTACACCAAGAGCAAGTAAAGCATATAATTTTTTATTCACTTTATAATGGTTGGATTACCTAAATGTAAAGGAGATTATTGCATGGAATATATACTAGGCCTATACAAATTAGCGAGTAGGCTCTAGCTTTGGGACCACATATCATTAGGTTCCATCCTCAATGATCAAACCATTACTTTGAGGTGACTCAATCTCTCTTTTTTATAATAAAGGTCATTCTGTCCCTTAACACCAAGTGGAGTCTTTACCAAGTTAAGACACTTCTTTCTCAGACTCAGGAAAGCCATTTAGACAAATTAACTTGCAAGCTTTTAGCCAAATAAAGCTATCAGCAAAAACGAGCAGCTCACTTTTGTCTAGCCAAAAAGCACAAGCAAGGAACTTCTATTCCATTCAAGACGGAGTCTTTCTAAAGAAAAAGCTTACACAAAATATAGATGTAAGATGGAAATTATCCAATTTCTGATTTTACACACCAATAGAGTCTTTACCAAGTTAGGCAATTTCTTTCTTAGGCTCGGGAAAGCTACTCAAGCAAGTTAATTTGCAAGCCTTTAGCCGAATAAACCTATCGGCAAATACGGTTCCTCACTTTTGCCTGAACCAAAAGTACAAGCAAAAAACTTCCATTCAACTCAAGGTAGAAACTTTCTAATGAAAAAGCTTTCACGCACAATATAGATGTAAAATGGAAAGTTTTCAATTTCCAATTTTAAACACCAATGGAGTTTTTATCAAGTTAAGCCACTTCTTTCTCAGGCTCAAGAAAGCTATTCAAGCAACTTGACTTGCTAGCCTTTAGCCGAATAAACCTATCGGCAAAACCGGCACCTCACTTTTGTCTTGCCAAAAACACAAGCAAGGAACTTCCATTCAATTCAAAGCTGAATCTTTCTAAATTAAAAGCTTTCACACAAAATGTAGATGTAAAATGGAAATTTTCTAATTTCCGATTCTAGACACCAATGGAGTCTTCACCAAGTTAAGCCACTTCTTTCTTAGGCTCAAGAAAGCTATTCAAGCAAGTTAACCCGCAAGCCTTTAGCCAAATAAAGCTATCGGCAAAAATGAGCACCTCATTTTCATTTAGCCCAAAAACATAAGCAAGGAACTTCCATTCAATTCGAGGCAGAATCTTTCTTAAGAAAAAAGCTCTCACACAAAATGTAGATGTAAAATAGAAATTTTTTAATTTCCGATTTTAGATATCAATGGAGTCTTTACCAAGTTAAACCACTTCTTTCTCGGGCTCGGGAAAGCTATTAAGGCAAGTTAATCTGCAAGTCTGTAGCCAAATGAAGCTATCGACAAAAACCGGTACCTCACTTTTGGCTAGCCCGAAAACACAAGAAATTTCAATTTGATTCAAGACATAATCTCTTTCACGCAAAATATAGATGTAAATGGAAATTTCCCAATTTCTGGTTTTAGACACCAATGGAGTCTTTACCAAGTTAAGCCACTTCTTTCTCGGATTTAGGAAATCTAATTAGGAAAGTTAATTTGCAAGCCTTTAGCAAATAAAGCTATCGGCAAAAATGAGCACCTCACTTTTGTCTGGCCCAAAACATAAGCAAGAACTTCAACTCAATTCAAGAGAAAATCTTTCTAAAGAAAAAGCTTTCATGTAAAATATAGATGTAAAATGACTTTTTTCCAATTTTCGGTTTTAGACACCAATGGAGTATTTACCAAGCTAAGCCACTTCTTTCTCGGGCTCAGGAAAGCTAATCGGGCAAGCTAACTTACAAGCATTTAGCCGAATAAAGCTATTGGCAAAAAAAGGCTCCTCACTTTTGTCTACCCCAAAAACACAAGCAAGAAACTTCAATTCAATTCAAGATGGAGTCTTTACCAAGTTAAGCCACTTCTTTCTCTAACTAGGGAAAGCTATTCAGGCAAAGTAATTTGCAAGCCTTTAGCCGAATAAAGCTATCCGCAAACAGGCACCTCACTTTTGTCGAGCCCAAATACACAGGCAAGAAACTTCAATTTGATTCAAGGAAAAATCTTTCTGAAAAAATATTTTCACACAAAATGTAGATGTAAAATGGAACTTTTCCAATTTCTAGTTATTAGACACCAATGGAGTCTTTACCAAGTTAAGCCACTTCTTTCCTAGGCTTAGAAAAGCTATTCGGGTAGATTAATTTGCAAGCCTTTAGGTGAGTAAAGCTATCGACAAAAGGGGCACCTCACTTTTGTTTGGCCTGAAAACACAAGCAAGGAACTTCCATTCAATTCAAAATTTAAATGTAAAATGGAAGTTTTCTAATTTCTGATTTTAGACATAAATGGAGTCTTTACCACGTTAAGGCACTTGTTTGTTTCTTAAACTTAGAAAAGCTATTCAAGCCGCCTAATTTGCAAGCCTTCAGCTATATTAAGCTATCGACAAAACGGATGGCTCACTTTGCTCTGGCTCAAAAACACAAGTAAGAAATTTCCATTCAATTCAAGGCAAAGTCTTTCTAAAGAAAAAGCTTTTTCATGCAAAATATAAATGGAAAATGGAAAATTTTCAATTTCCGATTCCATTTTATTTTATTTTTTGCAGGAATTTTGGTTGCCACGTTTTCATAATTTGAACCTTAAAACTGAAAATGACCAAAAATTACATTATTTTGTACAAGTTTCATTCTTATCTAAACATATTATCTCACCAAACATATTTTCAAGAAAACGGAAGATGAAAACATAATACAATTGTCATTTAAATATTTTTGTGAACCAAATGCATCCTAAATGCCTTGAAAGATTTGATAGTGATCTTTTCTTCTAAAAAAGAGGTGTATGTTGACACCTGAATTTTAGGCGTCCGTCCATTTTTGCAACGATAAAAAAAAAAAAATAATAGTAATAAAGAATGATAAAAATAGAAATAAAATTCGGATCCAGCTCATTCTCTTCAACAAGTTTTGGGCCTGCCAAGCCCATGCGCATAGCCCTCCTTCTAGCGCCACTCTTTTTTACTTCTTCTGGGTCCAAATTCATTTCTTTTCCTTCACCCCCTTTCCTTCATTTATTCTTTCCTGATTCTGAGTCCATTTTTGTTATCTAAAGGCCCGGCCCCTTTCGTTATGTTCTTCTCCTTCGCACACGCTCACGTTGACGAGACTGTGATGCAGAGACGATGACAGAAGCAAAAAAGGGCGCGCGGTGGTATGTGAGAAGAGCACGGTGAGGCGCCGGTGATGGAAGAAAAGATTCTGTTTGGAGAGGGGGGAGGACGTTCGCTTGAGGTGTGCTGGGTCAGGCCGAGAAAGAAAGGAGACGAGGGAGAAAAAGTGAGGCTGAACCAGGGAGAGAAGGAGAGAAGGAGAGAAGGAGGATGTTCGGAGAGTGAGAACCAGTGAGAGAGAGGAGAAGAGCTGAAAAAGGAAACCGAAGATTTTTTTTTTTTTTTTTTTTTTTTGAAAATTGGCAAAAATCGGCTGATTTCCTTCTGTTCTGGTCCTCGACTGGCGGGAGAACATGTTTCGCGACCATGGGCCACCATCTCCGTCCGTGGCTGACCGAAGGCTTGCGTCCGTTAAAGTCGTTCCTCAGACGAAAAGGAAGGATACCAGTCATTTTCTAAAGCCTCGTTGGCGCGCACGGTAACGGCGACTCCATTCTTGATCAGGTTAGCTCCTCACTTCAAATGCTCTAGCCTTGCTCTGTTTTGCCCGAATTCGAGACTTAAAATCGCGAGTTACTTGTCTGAAATTGAGGTTGATTTGAAATGAGTAATGCGGATCCCATACTTCGAATTGCACATCAACTGTTAGACAAAATGCTTGAAGGAAACACCGAAATCCATCCATCAAATCGATGCTTAGAAGTTTTATAGTTTAACGTTTGATTGTTCTAAGATTGTTGAACTACGTCTGATGTCGTGCTTTTCTCCATGCTTTCCTTCGATTTCGTGGCATATCCATCCCTTTTTTCCGAGTCGCCCATGGAGGAACACCTTGCCGGAAATACCATTCCCTTTGCCAGAGAATGCCTGCGGCTAAGGGCCGCTACAGCTAGTTCCCTATTGCTTTGCTTCGATGTGCATATATGCGTTGGTTCTCCAGAATAGATTGAGTTTGAAGTGCATGTGAATGGCGCCGAACAGATTCGATGATGGCCTGAGAGATGACCGGCGGTGACGACCTACTGACAGTTGGTGAGGTTGGCTGCTGACGCCGGATCGGTTGAGATTTCGAAGTGTGTTCGTGTGGTGAGTGTTGAGTTCGTCCATGGAGAAGCTTCCGTCAACCGGTTGGAGGGAAGAAGGCGTCGCTTGAAGAAGACAACGCAGGTGGAAAAAACGAAAAGAAATAAGAAAATAGAAAATGAAAAAAAGAAATAAAAAGTGGTCAACTCTAATTTTGACCGGATCAAATTCGGATAATCAAACTCGGTCGGGTCAGATTATAAGACGAGCTGAAGGTTGGGCCGATTGAATGAACTAAGTACAGATCCGGGGTTAGGCTTATGGTGAATTGGGGATGGTTTAGATGAAATAGAAGTTGGGCCTGATTTAGGCTTAGTTGGACTTGGGCTGAACGTGACTAAAGAGAAATTGGGCTTGAATTACAGCAATAGTTCAAGCCCAGCAGATCGACCCATATTTGGATTAGGCCCAGGGGCCGATCCGAATTGCAAGCTCCGTCCCCGACCCTAGGGTCTGGGTTAGACCCATACCAGGGCCGGTTCCCCGACCCGGACCGAAGTCCCTTTTTTACTAATAAAAATTTCATAAAATTTTAAATTCAGAAAAATTAGAAAAATTAGAAATCCTTAGCAAAAGCTTAAAAAATTAGGTATGTTTCCAATAAAAAGTGAAAAATTCTTAAAAAATTGAAATCCAAAATTGAATAAACCTTTAGAGCTTTATAATAAGGATTTTCATATGCCTTTAGTTAGAGACAATATCAAGTTGTCTATGTGTTTACTTCGATTGCACTTGATTGTGCACTTTAATATTTTGAGCGTTATTTTCATTTTTATAATTGTTAGGATGAACCCAAAAATTCTTTAATAGGCTCCCTAGCATTTTAGTTGGCATGTAATCAAGTTTAGGTACCAAAAGACCATTAATTTTAAAACTAATGTAATCAAGTCCCCATTTCCAAAATCTCTGATTGTGCGAAAAATGAGATATTTTCCCATATCTTACTTGATTTTTAATTGACCTTAATAGGCTAATGGTGACTCATTATATAGAAATTCACATATGATTAGTTAAATAAAAATTGAATATCTAATGTCACATAGGGTATGAACTTGAGAGAGTCCACGTTTGTGATTGATGAGTCGTTTTGCGATGTTAGCAAATGATGGTCCAACTGAGATCATCATTTGTATGAACCATTCGACTCATCTCATAAGCAAGTATCTCTAAATATATTCTCTCCCTCGGTAGGTCGTGAGTCATAACAGTGTAATGATACATGTTTAGAATCAAGAGGCGAAAAGGTTGATTCGACAATGTTGGCACTCATTTGCCGCATTCTAAAGTGACCTTGTAAGACATTGAAGCACTACAAAATTATACATGATTCTCCATGTCGATATCTGCATATTTTGAAAGGTTTCAGGTATTCACAAAGTTCTAATTGCAAGACTATGGGAAATAATTTATTAAAAAAAAAAAATCAACGAGAGAATCCTTGAAATTGTAAACGAGGCGAGATTTAATGTTGACCTAGGAAACCATCTAGCTAAAGGCTAATTGACTAAGATTTATGTTAACCTAGGACTTTCTCCTTCAATCTTGATTGGTGAAATCGTGTTAGCTTCATCATCTCTATCTAGCATCTAAATTTTTCTGAAAAATATTAGAACAATGAAAACATATGTACCGGTACTTCGTCGGTTTTGGATTCCGCAACGAAATATCTTTTATCAAATGTTATATTTTGATTTTTATTTGAGGGGACTTAGGTTCTATGCTAGTATTGGACAGAAATGGTCATATAGTAACATATACATACATATATATATATATATATATATATATATTATATGGTTCTAAATTTAATGGAGTCACTTAATAGAAGCTTAAAATTAATGACAACTAGTGTCGAAATATAATCAGCAATTTGATCCCAACTCATTATGACATACAAACGAAAGCCCACTAAAATCAAAATGGTTTGTATAATATCGAAGCTGATTCAACAACATTGGACATTGAAAACAATACCAAGAAGGTGCTGCTCTTAATTGGGCTTGAGAACATAACGTTAGAACTTAATCGACAATGCTCGATAGTGGAAACAACACCTAGTGGATACTACTCCTATATAGATATGAGGACATAACGCCGGAAGCTAATTGACGGACAATAGGATAGTACTGGGAATCTAATCAACAACACTATCTTGGATGTGTACACTCACTGGAATGGAATACATAATAAGAATTTGAATCTATAGCTCAACTAAATTAGGCTAAGATAACTAAAAGGGTAAGACAAAGGAACTTTGTGTGTTGTTTAGGGGGGCTCTCTATTGGATTGCATGCGGTATTTATAGGCCAATTTGGTAACTGTCGGTAGTTGATTGCTTCCTCCTTGAAAGTTGTTCAACGTTCTTTGCTCAACTACTTTATCAATATCTTGTTGTCTTTCGACTTGTTCGACAATGCTTGTGTCACGGGCCGAAAGATGAACGACCCGAGAGGTTCCCCAGAGTCGACCCCAACTCGCCCGTGGACCTCCTGCTCTCCCTTGGATTCCCTCCAAGCCTTCTCTCCGACTTGCAAGGACGGGCGAATATGTCATTAAGCTAGATTACGGTATTCCGTTCCGCTATTTATGTTGGTAGACGGTAGTTGGCACTTATGCCGGTAGTTGAGGCGGTACGATCTCGTCCGCCCGTAGAATACTAGATCAATGGATGTAATCCGAGGCCCTCAACTATAAAAGGGGTGTCCTCCTTCACTTGTAATCATCCACTACTTCCGCAATACAAAGCAAGTCTTCTTTCCAGAGCTCCTCTCTCTAGATTCTTTCTCTCTCTACGATCCGGGTAAGGCGAGCGAGTGAGCGTTCGACTGTGAAAGGCTTGGCTTAGGCGCTTCGGCGATCCATCCCGATCCTAAAGTGCCCGAGTCGCCGCGTGGTCACGATCCCAATCGATCGGCCCGTGACAAGTGGTATCAGAGCTAAAGAGAGATTCGTTTCCAAGAGATTGAAGAGCACCAATTGTTTGAAAGAATGTTGAGCCACGATGCAGCTGTGGTTGGAGAAAATGCGCCTGGCATAGACACGCGCAGCAAAGCAAAGAAGAGAGATCAGTCGGTGGACGCTGCGGCTACGTTCGATGAGAAGATCGCGAAGGTCCGGACTGCTGTGTTCGAGCTCATGGAAGGTCTTAACGACGTGCGAGACCGGATCATGGAGGTTGAAGGCTCAATCCGTGAAGATTTCACGATCGGCATCAACCAAGCCACGGCTCCATTGTTCGATAAGGACGAAGCTCTTGAAGCATCGATCGATGGTTTGAACGAGCGAGTCCAAATAATCGAGGAGGTAAGCCCGTGTAGGGACGAGGTCGAAGCCATGAAGGCCGAGATCCAAGAGCTCAAGACCGAGCTCGCCCTATGCAAGTTAAGCATCACGAATGGTGCGGCGCCTGCTCAAACGGTGACCAAGATCGAGGTCCCGAAGCCAAAGGAGTTCAAAGGCAACCGATCCGCCCAAGAGGTGGACAACTTCGTGTGGAGCATGGAGCAGTACTTCGGCGCTGTCAACATACAAGACGAGTCGATCAAGGTACGAACCGCTTCCATGTTCTTGTCGATACGGCGATTTGTGGTGGCGAAATAGGTGCGACGAGAGTAGACGCGGTGCTGATCCCGTGAACACGTGGGACGACTTCGTGAGGGAATTCCGCGACTACTTCTTCCCCGAGTTCGCTCAACAAGAGGCTCGTAGCATGCTCCATCGCCTCGAGCAAAGAAGTACGGTCCGAGAGTACGTGAAGGAGTTCACGGAGCTCAAACTCCAGATTCGCAACCTGAGCGAAGAGGAGGCTTTTGGAGCGTTCATGGATGGACTCAAGCCATGGGCACAACTTGAGCTGAAGCGGCGGGACGTGAGTAATCTGGCGCGTGCGCTGAGCATGGCCGAGTCACTCGTCGACCTCACCAGGGTTGAACCGAGAAACAACCGAGCAAGAGACTGGAGGTCAGATCGACCCGACGACGAAGGAAGAAACACCCCCCGAGGCGTGCCCGATCAAGGCGGCCGAGCCAAGACGTGGGGAGAAGGGTCTTCCAAGCCGTCCTTCCAAAGAGGTCGACCACCGATCGACTACGCGAGTAAGTTCGATCAACCTCCGCCCTCTCCTTGCTTTCTTTGCAAAGGTCCGCACTGGACCCAAAAGTGCCCGAAGAGGAACCGTCTCAACGCTCTCCTTGCCATTGAGGAAGAGAAAGAGACACAAAAAGAAGACAAACGGCAGATCCGGATTGGGGCTGTGAAGATGATCAACTCGGCCCGAGCCCGATCGCCGACCAAAGGAGAAGGGATCACTCCAAACACCGACATGTTCTTCGTGGAGGTCGAAGTGGGCGGCCTAACGCTTTACGCTTTGGTCGACACCGGCGCATCCAACATGTTCATGTCGACCGAGGTTGCGAAGACCTTGAGACTTCACGTGGAGCCATCCGAGAAGTCGTACAAGCTGATCAATTCGGGCGACTTCCATGGCGTAGGATCAACACCCGACGTGGACGTCAAGATTGGTGGATGGAAGGGCCGAATGGCGTTCGAGGTAATCCCTCTTGATGATTATGATCTCATCCTTGGAATGCAGTTTTTCCATAGTGTGGGAGCCATGATCGACATGAGGACCAAGTGTTTGATGATCCTCGATCAAAAGTGCCCGTCCATGATCCCCATGATCAAAGGAGTGGTCGACACCAAGACCATCGCGTCGATCCGTCGCCTCGACAAGAGCTTGAAGGCCGTCATGCGCATCAATAAGCTGTCCGAGGTGAAGCCGAAGGTTGAGTTGGATTCAACTCCAACGAACGCTATGCCCATCCAAGCGCTCTTCCCCGAGGTTGAGTGTGCGCCGCATGTTCCGTCCAAGCCGAAGACCGAACCGCGTGCGTCCGACTTCATCATCGAAGGTTGTGGTCCTTCGTTCATGAGCATCCAAGCGAAGCGCAACAAGAACAAGAAAGCTCGTGCCAAAGCCCACAAGGCTGCCCAACGAGCTGAGAACGACGAGGACGTCGCTCGAATGAGTGGGGGAGAATGTCACGGGCCGAAAGATGAACGACCCGAGAGGTTCCCAGTCGACCCCAACTCGCCCGTGGACCTCCTGCTCTCCCTTGGATTCCTCCAAGCCTTCTCTCCAACTTGCAAGGACGGGCGAATATGTCATTAAGCTAGATTACGGTATTCCGTTCCGCTATTTATGTTGGTAGACGGTAGTTGGCACTTATGCCGGTAGTTGAGGCGGTACGATCTCGTCCGCCCGTAGAATACTAGATCAATGGATGTAATCCGAGGCCCTCAACTATAAAAAGGGGTGTCCTCCTTCACTTGTAATTATCCATTACTTCCGCAATACAAAGCAAGTCTTCTTTCCAGAGCTCCTCTCTCTAGATTCTTTCTCTCTCTACGATCCGGGTAAGGCGAGCGAGTGAGCGTTCGACTGTGAAAAGCTTGGCTTAGGCGCTTCGGCGATCCATCCCGATCCTAAAGTGCCCGAGTCGCCGCGCGGTCACGATCCCAATCGATCGGCCCGTGACACTTGCATGACTTGCTCAACAAGTATTAATTGCTCCTTTGGTTTTGCATGCCCTTTTAATCAACCATTCCTACCTAAATCTTGACGCAAATTCCATCTAAATCCTTTGTCTTCAGTAGCATCTCTTGACTTGGACATGTGGCAATCAACTGTTTTATCATCGAATCGCATATCTATACTTGTAGGCTTATCGAAATCTAGCCCAAAGACTTTTGAAATCCTTGGCCATCCTTCGTTTCCATGACTAACATAGGCTAAGTTGATGTTAATCACAGCGTGCACGTGATAATGAGGATGATTTTGAATGTTTTCATTTCTCATAACCAGCACGTGACAACTAAGAAGCACTGACACTCTGACATGCGGTCAACGAGTGTCGAAAAATCCGACACGTAGTCAACTCTTTCCGACATGTGAGTCTGAAATTTCGACACACGGTTCCTACACGCACGGTGTCAATTTTAAAAATTTTCAATACTTGAGAGGTCAAAATGTTAAATATATAAAAAAATAATGAAAATAACAAAAATAAAGGGGAAAGAAGAAAATTCTTACTCTCAATTTTCTCACTTAAAAGTCTTGATCTTCCCGTGAGTGATGATGGAATGCCCCTCTTCTTGTCGGCGTCGTACTGTTGTCCCCACATATTTAAAGTTATAATTTTTGTTGCTTCTTTCCGCCTCTCGCAAGTATCATTTGTGAGTTATTTCTTTTGGTCTATGTTATTGGCTTGTGAGTTATCTCTCACATTTTCCATGGCGAATTTAATGATTTCATTTTCTTTTGGTCAGACTTTGAGAGTTCTTGTCTTGGATTTTCATTCTTCTCGAACATTGTTTTGCAAAGGAGCTCCAAGCTAGTATATATCATGAACTTTGAACTCTATCTAGGACTATAAGAAATTTCACTAATCTCCGACAAGTATAAGAAAACATGACATGTTCCTTCAAGTTTACTCTTTCATGTTTGCAATTTTTGAATTTCACATTCAATCTCTGTCAAATTAAAATATTGAATGATATTAACAAATGTTTGATTGATATTTTTAGTATAAATTAATTATATGCTCTTTTTATTATTATTTATTTATTTTTGTCTTTATATATAAAAATATATATTTAATATATAACATGTCGGAATGTGTCAGGATTCTCTATTTTTTTAGAAATGATGTGTCGGCATGTCGTGTTGTGTCGTGTCGCGTGTCGCGTATCCATGTCGGTGCTACATAGTGTGACAATAAGGATAAGTTTGGGTGTCAATAACTGATTGCCTAAAAATTATTTTCGTTGACTGTTACTGAGAGGGTGCGGAAATTGGGCATAGGACGGGGGGCTCTGTCATTGACTATTCTCGCCACATCACCCATAAGATAACGTCGCAATAGATGAGATGCACAGGCGTATGCTTATCAATTAAAAGCATTTAACATAGTAAAATTACACTTTACTTGGCAACTTCGAAAAGGCGTGGAGAGTAGGAAAATGGGGGAGAAAGCAGGTAGGAAAGTCAAAATAATTTATTTGGGAGGGCACGGAATAGAAGAAGATTTTAGTGGGAGCAAATTTCTTGGCCCAAAATCGTGCATTTTGGAATTCCACCCCAAGATACACGCACGCACCAACAAGGCATTGGCTAGATGTTAAAAGAGTTTGCTCCTCTTCCTATGATCTTTTATTTAAGACTTACTAGGAGCACTTTAAAAATGAGGTTTTGAATCCACAAGACCGAAATGAACGAGCGTGTTCTTAAGATTATTCGAAGAGGTGGATCACTTGAGGTGCACAAAAATTGGCGTGGACATCATCTAACCACTAAAAAAAAAATCAATGATTCCCAAAACTTACTCACAACTTTTGCCGGCAATTGCACTCATCTTTTCATCTTCACCCAACTTTTGTATGCACACGTTATACCCATTAGCCCTTGCGCCTAATCCTTTTATTTTGGTAAAGCTAGAATGAAGGGAATCAATGAACTCGTGAAGCTTTGTATTCAGTTTTACCCGGAGCTTATTTGGATTTCGCATTATGGTAGGAGGTTGATGACATTGGTCGTGGGGAATCACCAAGAAAGGAACTGTCAAACGCTCTTTGAAGGTAAGCTCAACTGATGAGTTCTCATTAGTTTCTAGCAAAAAAAAAAAAAAAAGAGTTCTTATCAGTTCAAGCGCCTACAACAGAAGAATTGGCCAGGATGATGCTTGCAGCAGCAAAGTACAATCCTAAGTTCGATGTTGTAACTACTGTCTTCAGAGCAACTATTCAAATGCAAAGAGCTCTCGATTGGTTAAGAGTAAGTATCTTTGTTTTCATATATGTAATAACGGCACTTACTAATAGTTATCATATTTTCTAGACAAATTTTTTGAAGTGTGATGGCTAGGATAGAGACACCATAAGTGTTATAACTTTTTTATAAAGTTCATTTGAGTGCCATAACATTTTTTTTTCTTTCAATCACTTGAGCGTCATGACTATTGAGTTTCATGACTTCTTAAAAACATTCGTTTGAATGTCATAACTTTAGTCAGAACTTTTAGAAAATGTTCACCAGTAACTAATGCCATGCTAAATCGGATTTTCGGCACATAAGGTGAATGATTTTAAAATGGTCATGGCACTCGAATGAACGTTTTATTAAAATTCATGACACCCAAGTGATTGCCAAAAAAGTTATAATATTCAAGTGAATGTTTTTCTTTTGAAAAAAAATTATGAGATAAGCGTCATACAAAAGTTAAGACACTTAAGGTATTCTTTTTCCTAAAATTACAGGTAATAAGATTTACTCCAACAAATATATTTTCAAAATAAATTCTTTGGAGTGGTATCGATCACGTGACAAGTAAATCTATTAGCTATGACAAAATCTATACACGGGAAAGTCCTGGGGAGAAGAGGATACGCTCACGGCTATTTTGATTGTTCATTTAATATCAAAAATCAAATGTGTGCGGCAAAAAAGGGGAAAATGTAAATAACAAGCATCTTGGTAGAAAAAGATATATTTAAAGAGACATGTATTTTAAAGAATCCTCTACGGCAGATTCACAATTTCTCTATGCAGGAAAGGAGACGTAATTGAGTCGATGAAGCAGCGCAAGCTTGACATAGCACACGTACTCGTTACTCGAAGCACGACTCAAATTTGATCAAGCATTAAAAATTCTGCTCGAATTCAACTCCAATAAAAAATTAAAAAATTTGAGCTCCACTCGACTTGAATAGATATGTATTAAATATTGCATTTATTGTGATCCTAACGGTTACTAGTGCCAAGAATCCAATCCTCAAGGATTTATAGAATTGTCATAAGATTTAATACCTGATATAGAAAAAGGAAGAGGAACTGGGTTCCAAAATGAAGAGCTGGAGAAAAGGAGTACCGGAGAGGAATTTGAAATAACCCCTTAAAATTATCAAAATCAAAGCACATTCTGCTAGAATAAATGTTATGCTGTGCAATTTCAGGGATGATATCATCAGTTAACAGACTGAAGTTTTTTTCTTTTTCATATCTAGAGCTTGCCACCGATTATTCGCTTCACTTAGATATACTTCGACATCGAACAAGAATCATGTGTGCAGAAAAAAGATCTGGACCTTCAAAATATGAGGTATAAAATATATATTGTTAATCGATTTATTCGATTCCATATACAAATCAAATAAATGGAAATGTTGGTCTTTTTTAATGGCCAGCGAGGATTATCGATTATATTTAACTCAAGGTCATACTCCGTTGGAACTTGGAGGCGTGACTTCAGTGGTCAAAGGATAGGTTCAGTGTAAGCACCCAGACACAGACAAAGTTCTACTTTTCTCGTATGAGAGGGGCTATCAAACGTTAACTAATAGCTTGATTTTTTCCAATAATTGTAAGCCCATGGCCGGCTCAACTTCTAATAGAGTGGTCCAGGTTATTGAGATGGGCCTTTAAGCTTAATCCCACGCACCTCTTGTTTCTTGGGCTGGGGTAAATCAGTAGGTTTTGTGGAGAGTGCAAACCATTTGGCCCGTCATTTGAAATTCAGTCATGGATTGCATTGTAGTGTACTTCCTAGAAAACTTGATCAAATTTAAGTTATATGAGGAGTATGGTACCGCGAATCTCTCTTCTGTTGTTGCCCCGATGTCTAATCAAAGGAGGCCAACGAAGGACAACCTTAAGGGATTTGTGATTTATTCATCATAACTTGATCCCAAGGGATTAATCCATTGATTCAAAACGAAATTTTATATCAACTCGTTTCTAGCACATTCGGAATGTCAATGCACATGACTCAATTGGACCCGTGTGCACAAACCACACTGGCTTTAGGCCATAATTTATTAGAGCCACAAGAATGCAATTTGATGCTTGGAGTGTGTGGCGGGGTCTTTTTTTGGGGGGGGGGGGAAGCCAAAAGCAACACAAAACGTCCACGTGTATTATCGGTGTATGCATACATTGAAACCAAGGTAGTGAAATAAGATCTACTTTGCCTCGAGTTCACGTTGGATTTGGCAAGAACTCAATGAATTGACCCTTCCTGATGGTCCCCCCTAAAGTTCTCCCCTTTCACTAATTCGATCTTTCTCTCACTAATGTTCTTCAATTAATCGAGACTTATCCTTTGCTATGACAATCGAAACATCATCATTTTGTCATAAATTTTCCTTTTTGTTCTTGGCGAAAATGATATAACAAAAGAGACAAGGCGTATAAATGTTGTTTTGTTTTTTGCGGAGCATGTGTTAGTTATTGTAGACAAACATATGGAGCAATGGTCCACCATATATTGCAGGGAATTGGGTATTAGAGTATGGTGCTTTGATGTGGCCAGTCTACATCCACGTGTGATAAATTCATAATATAATGCCAAACTGGGACTAGGTGAAAATGCGTAATTTAACCCTTCTTCGTTCTATTGTTGAGACATCAGAAGCTATATGTGCAATACCCGAGATGATATTCAAAGGGAATTATTCATCTAAAAATTCAATATGATATTGCCAACTTAATAAGAAAATATTAATAAGTAAAAAGTTTATAAATTTGGCATTCCTCAAAAGTTAATATGAAGAGATTTTTTTTTTTTTCCAATGGTACATGAAAAAATTTCCCGTAATTGACTATGACAATACCACCTATAAGAATCACAGAGAGATTTTGAAATGCTTTAGGATCACAACACATATCCGTTCATCCAAGCGTTATTGATCATCTTGTTTTTCTTTCAAATTAGTGTCATGGTTTGAGTGGATTGATTTGCAACCATCGTGTTTAATATGTATGATCAATTAAAGCTTGCACTGATAAACTAGAACCTAAGTATATCCCCAACCAAAATTCAAAGTAACAATTGGGTAAACTAAACTATGTTAGTGTGAAATTTAACATTTTTGGGTTAATTGAGTTAATCAGTTTTTTTTTTTCTAATAACCACACACTCTAAGCTTTTTGAGTGGCTTGGTTAAACAATGTAAAATATTTCCCAAGCCATCATTATAGGAGAATGAAGATTTGTCTGGCCTATTGGTGCTAATTATAATTGTCCTTTTAAACTTCTCAACAAAAAACAGTAAAATTGCCAATTTTTTTTCTTGGTTCACGTGCCTTGTGAGGATCTCGTGTGATCACCACCATATCATCACTTTGCATAGAGTCATAATAATATAAAGCTTCTTTCTTTTTTAAAGCCGACACAGCATGAGCTAAGACATTAAATTAATCTTAAGAACTAGGGCTTGTGGGATCCATTGAATCATCCTATCTTGTCACCATCTCGCCCCACCTCCTTTTTGATATAAACCCATTTTTCTATTCAGTCATATTATTATTATGTAATCTAAGATACCTATTTAAAAAGTCCTAATTTTATTGTATAGTGACCAGTTTAGGTCCTAACTTTTTAATTGTGCTAATTTAATCCTAAATCTTTACATAATTTGTCAATATAGTCATTTTAACCAATTTTGACCAAAAATCACTAACTATTTTTAAAAAAATTTTAAAATTCTTATGATTTTTTTTTTCTCATTGTTTCCTTTTTCCCCCTATTCTTTTCATTTTGCCTATGACCAATACTTGGCCATGGTCAGTAACCTACCACAAGCTAGGTACCTAGCTTGCACAATGTGTGGCTGACAAGAGCCATGATGCCCTCACTCAGCAAGGGTGTTGTAGCCCTTGTCCCATCTAGAATGGCCGACCATCTGACCATCCCCCATGCAAGTCCAACTCTTGCCATACATTATGCACATTAGCGCCACTTGGCCACATGGGATGGTTGACTAGATCACCTTGTTAGCAATTTTTGGCCAAAAATTGGTAGGAATGACTATGCTAAGAAATTATGAAAAGGTTTGGGACTTAAGTGACATAATTACAAGATTTAGTAATGAATTCGCTGCCATACAATATGTTTAAAACTTTTTGGATAATTTTCTTATATAATTGATTTCCGCATTGCTTATTTATATATAGAGATAAAATTCATATACCTAAGGGACACTTTTTGAGAAAATAAAGTCTAAAAGTGGAAGGCTAGTTCCTCGGGCACTTGATGCTGAAATTTATAGCGAAGGTCATATGAATTAACTAAATATATATTTCAATTATAAATTATTGATTCCTTACATCATCA
This sequence comes from Eucalyptus lansdowneana, assembly GCA_017140395.1. Lineage (NCBI taxonomy): Eukaryota > Viridiplantae > Streptophyta > Magnoliopsida > Myrtales > Myrtaceae > Eucalyptus > Eucalyptus lansdowneana. The sequence goes on along the minus strand of CM029485.1, from coordinate 55,058,504 downwards.
ATTGAAATGGTGCGAGTATTCATTTGAAAGACGGTCCTTTTCAACCTTAATAAAAGTTAAAAGAAAAAAATAAAGCTTCAAAAGGTTTATATTTGTGGAACTGTTTATCCAAGTCCATCATGCATTGAAAAGTAGAAACTAGGGGAAAATACACTAGAAGTGTCAAAAGTTGTATACGACGCTTACTTTGATACCAAAAGTTTATTTTGGATCACTTAAGTGTTAAAAAGTTTGAAAAACAATTATTTAAGTGCTAATGCCAATCTGATTTACCGAAAATCCAGCACTTTTTTATTAATTTAAAGCGACGTGGCTCAACGGAGAGTACGGTCAGTATGCAAACAACAAAATGATGCCATTTGGCGCTTTTCCCTCAAGTAAAAACCTTAAATCCCAAAATTGAAAGAGAATTGGAAGTTCAAAACACCAATCAACCAATTTGAGTACCTACTTCAATTTTCCCTCAAAATTATCAGCTTGATCTTACAAATAGAGGGCAGAAGCTTCAGTAGTGGCTCACGTTCATTCCAAAAAAGTGAATTAGATAATGAGTGTTACTGTTATTACGAGTTATCAAGTTTGAGAAGAACATCTTAAACTCGGTTAAATCCTCGAAGAAGATTCCATGAGTGCGATAGGTATAGAGAAGGCTCAAAGTGCAAATATTTCAAATAGGTTGACACGAAATTCTCCGGTTGAACGACATAGGTGATTTTGGAGCTACTTAAAGGCCAACATCAACCTCTAGCTACATTAATGGATGAGTTGGAGGATGTCAACTCAGTACAAGCTCATATAAATGGTTTAACATCTCTGGTCGACTATTTGAAAAAGGACGCTTCAATGCTGAAAATTGAAAGAAACTTTTACTGGGCGTTGATTGTGTTGTTGTTCTCCTGTATAGTCTATTCAAATGTGAAGTGAGTAATGAGAAAAAATTTGTATTTCTACCATAGTCGAAGATGTGGAATATATACTTGTATCAAGTTATTTATATGTAAAGTGTGTTATTGATTTGTCGCAAATTTTGTATGGAACAAGGTTTTTTTGTTGCAATCTATAGTGAATATGTAAGGTTGGAGTCGAAATTCATTGGTCGTGAGCACTAAAAGGTTTTTTTTTTTACTTAGTTGTGTATTGTTAATATTGGTTTGTTTTGCTTAGTTTTTGCTTCAGATGTAATAGTTTACTACATTTTTTGTTTGGTAATGGTTTGTTGGTTTGCTATAACTATTACTACAAGTCATGACAAAATTAAGGGGTGATAACAAATTCATGATTGACTATTCCGATGTCATAAGTTCGAAATAATTAAATGGAATAGTCAAAATTTAAGTATCAACATTATATGAATCATGTGTCACATAAATCTATGAGATATGATAAGAAATGTACATGGTAAAGTCTTTGGGAGAAGAGAATACGCTGACAGCTAATTTGATTGTTCATTAAAATACCAAGCATCACATATGTGGCAAACAAAGGGGGCAAAGCTCTCGATAGCAAAGAATATTTAAAGGGACACACACTACAAAGTATCCCAAAAGGCTGCTTCACAATTTATGTAGTCGATATAGTATGCAGCTCAAGGTTGACTTGACATGCATACTTGGTACCTAAAACATGACTCAAATGTGATCAAGCATTAAAAATCATACTCGATTTCAACTGGAATGGAAAACCGAAAATTTTGAACTTGACTCAACGTGAATAAATAACAATGAAATTATGGCTAATGTCACACTTCAAAAGTCTCTAAACATGAGTAAACACCATGATAGTCACATTTTACACATAGTAACAAGTGCAAACAAAGATCACATTGCAGATGTCCTCCAATAATAGCATAGATCATTTGCAAAACTTCAGGAGACGGTAGAGGCGAGGTAGAAAGGTGGATTCCACCATTTCAACATATAAGGGAAGCTGTAGGATTGCGAACAAAATTATGGGGATGGCAGCCAACAATGTAATTGGGATGTAAATCCACTTCAATCGTTCACTCAAGACAATTGTAAGAGCAGAGCCAAATGCCACCAGCATAAAAGCCAATGAGAGGAAGAGAAAAGTGAGGCCCAATATCATTTTTCTTGGTAGTGAGTAGAGGAAATCTTCGATCGCGTAGCGCGAAGTTAGAATGGTCAAGAACATCAATGCGGCGGTGATAGAGGAGAAGAGAGCAAGAGCATTTGCAACTACGAATACCATGAATGAGCCCTTGTTCAGAAATTTTGGGATCCCCTCCTTGTCGTTGCCACCGGGCACCGTAAAAATTGCAGCGAAAGCTACCGTAATAATTATAGTTGCAACAAAGCTACAAGATGATGATGTTTCCTTCATCCATTGCCTTGCATCTTTGAGCAATTCTTCGCGCTGTTCTACAAACTTTTCCCAGTATGACTTTTTTTTTTCCATATATGTCAGCCTTTCAGAAGAAAGAAATCCTCTATCTTCCAGAAATCCTCTATCTTCCACTGCCTTAAAAAAAAAAAGGACACCTATCAATGTAAACATCAATAAAGAGCACAAAAGGGGGTAAACAAATGAGGATCACTCACTTGAAACCATTGAAGTTCCCTCTGCATAAGAAAAGCCGCTCCAGAAACATCAGGGGACTCACATCTCGAAGACCATTTGGTTACAGCCTCCATCAGGTCAAAGTTCATGTAATTATCGTCAGCCAAATATCGAATTGGGTATTTTTTTATCACCAGTCTAAACAATTTAATATGCCGTCCCTCCACAACTTTTATGATCAGTTTTTTCGCGAAATTGGAATCCCACATCAACTCCGGAAAATATTTAAGACATAAATCCACAATTTCAAAGACTCCGCGAGATGCAGCATCAAGGACAACGCCTGAAGTCAATATATACTCGAGTATTTCGGGAGTACTTGTACCATTCTTTATCTCGGTAAGAGCTTGTTTTGCAAACTCAAGCGAGTAATAGTGCCTCAACTTCGATTCTCCACTTCTTTTGATGAAAGGTGCTGCACGTAACATCAGAGAAGCAAATTTTTCCAATGATGAAGAATCCAAAGGTTAAAGAAGCTTTCACATTTGCACTATATTCTTATGTATATTTAGTAGCTCAGAAAAAAAAATATTAATTAAGAAAATAAACTTGATATGGCTTGGCAATCAAAATGCGGGCATCAGAACAGATAGATCTATTGATGAACACACACAATGTCATATGAGAAAAAAAGTGTTCCTTTTTTCTTTTCTTTTTTGGTAAAAAGGGTAGACTCAACGAGGATCGATAGATATGGTTTCCATTGAATATTTTTGTAGATTCACCTAATAGATATATGTAGTTCAAGCGTTGAATTAAATTGATTAGAATCAAATCTTATCGTGATGTACGAATGATGAGCCAGTCTATATTTATTACTATGATCTCAAAGGGATGTATTGAGTATCTATAATACACTTTAAATTGAGAGATTACTGTTTTTCTTTGCATAACATGGCAATATCGTATACCTGGTATTGTGGCAAGATTCCATAGTGATATCTTGATCCAATTAAGTGCTTTTAGTACTACCACCACAAAGAGGAGAGAATAAATCATGTCAGGAAATTAGGAATTGATGATGAACAAAAAGATACATAGCACAATCATGAATTGAAAATTTCTCATGCTTTATAATGCTTGATTATGTTTAAAAACAACTTGTATCAATCAATCTCCATGACCTGAAATCCAAAATCTACAATTCTCAATAAGCCTACTTGGCAATTTGACAATGGCTAACACTTCTCCACTAGCTTTTCAAATGTTACAATAGATATTAATTTGTGACATAAATCATCGTTAAGATATTAGTTTGTACACATAGATGCAGTCCTTGTTCCTGAACTTTTTTGTAAAATAAGATCCCTGAATGATATGCCTTTTTGTGTGTGTGTGTGTGTGTGTGTGTGTGTGTGTGTGTGTTTGTCCTCCACTAAACAGATCAATAAAAATACCTCGAGCCATCTTTGTGTCCTTGGAGTCGTCAAATGATGTATCGACCAAGCAGAGAGGGATAACTAAAAATGGGAACAAATAGAGTGAACGCTACGTGGATGGAGTTGCTTGAATTGCATGTATCCAACAAAAGAAGCGCAGCCAATACCTACATTTGTAAATACATTTTTCCCAAAAATTGAGTTGAGCTCCACTACGGAAGTGAAGAGGAACTATCGCCAAGAAATCCAAACAGCCCATGCCATCAGTGTCCTTGGATGTCGTTGAGCCAGGGTATTTGCGAGCTAAATATAAGCATATGTCTTTTGGGACGCAAGAACAAAAAAAGTTAATTCAAGAAAATATGAGATAAGATGAGTCAGTGTGAAATCCTACCCAAATGGCCGGCATCGATAAGACCGAACATGATGTTAGAAGATGGGGCGCATGTTGAACGCCTGGCCAAGTACCAGATGGCCTCCTTTTGCGAAGGAGCATAATTAGTAGCAAGGTCTAGGGCACGCGCTCTACTATCACATCCGGCATCAGCTTTGTCTATTAATGCCTTTACCATCTTTAATCTTCCTCCCTGAGCAGCATAGCGAAGGGCTCTACTAGGATTGAGATCTTCATAAACCCGAGGGAATCGCTTGACCAGGTTCTCAACCAACTGATCTTGTCTGGCCATAATCGCAATATCAAGCACAGTAAAAGACTCATCTTCTATAGTCATAATTTTGGCCATCAATGCTGCATGATCTTTATTGAGGATTTTCTTGATAGTTTTCCAATCACCTCTCAGTGCGGCATCAAAGAGTGATCGATGGTTCTCATTCTCATTGACGACCGCTCTTGGTAGGACTGCAAAAATGGCACATAAAAAATTCCTCAGCCTTTCGTAATTTTTTATTTTCAGATCAAGTGTAATCATATCACTTGCTCAAAGTTTCGATAAAACATGGATGCAAGTGAAGAGATGGTGCTTTACTCAACGGACCTTTTCACCTTCCTTACTCTTTGCAAGCAAAAAAGTATTTTTTTCTTTGGGTTGTCCGAATTGTTATTCAAGATATTATTTGGATTTTAAAAATAATTAAAAAATTATATTCAGCATGTTGATATATCCCATGTCACTTGATTATGAAATTTATATACTTTGTATATATGTTCTCCCTCCAACTATTAGCTTGAGGTTTATGATTGAACTTTCTTACACGACATCAAAGATAGGATTTGCACTAGTCGTGCGTCCATCCCATTGGTCAAATTACCTTCTCTAACAATTTGTCGATGTGAAATAAAAACAGAAATAAAAATGTTTTGGATTAAATAAATCAGTACATGAAACATAAGATTTATGAAATATGAAAATTAAAAGTGTAAAGTGACAAACCTTTAGAATTTAATAGATTCCTGGGCTTCTGTTGCAGCCACCTCGAATAGTCTTCCACAGGACGTGCCATGTCTTCATAACTTCCTTCTTCGTTACCAAAAGAAAAATGAACATAAATAACCTTGACATCATCCTATCATGCTCATTCATTGCATGGAAGTTTATGTATTGAACTTAGATGAAATACTTTTAAATAAATAAAAATTTAAAGTTAAAATAATAGAGATCGTAAGTTTTTTTCGAGAAAGGCATTGTATCATGAATTGGTTTTGTCGAAATACAAAGGGACTATGAAGGGTATTTTCGTCGAAATACAATTTACATCTAGATTAAATTACATTTTTTTTTAGCCTGATACCAATAATCCATTTTAACTTTTTTTTTTTAATTTAAAACATTTTAAATTTCAAGGAAAATTCCAAATAAGGGTTCAAGTACACTTATTTTTTAAAATAAGGGCCTAAAGTGGACCTTGTTTGAATAAAGGCTGAAATAGCCATATCAGTCTCAAAGGACCTTAAGTGATTATAAATAACCTAATTTGTGAAACTCTTTGTTACCAAAAATTCAATGAATATAAATAACCTAATTAAATTTGCTCTATATGCTTTAGATCATGTATACATTATCGATATCAGGCTCATTCATCGCATGGAATTGTTTGCATGAAACTTAGATGGTAAAATTTTAAGCAAAAAAAAAGAAAAAAAGATCAACGTTAAACTTTGATCGTGAGTTTTCTCTTATTTTTTTTTTTTCAGATAGGTATCAAATTAGGAATTAGTTTTGTGGGACCTTCTAGGTTCCATATAGTGGATGAAATTCAAAGTGACTTGGACTAACAAAAGTCAAAATCCATGAAACACAAAATTTATGAAAAACGAAAATTAAAAGCTCAAAGTGAGAAATCTATGGTTGTTTTGCAGCCATCTTGAGAAGCTTTATCAGTCGCTATGCCTTGTGAGCTCTCTTCTACGTGAACTTCTTTGTTACCATAAAGAGAAACGAATATAATCAACCTTAGAAAATTTAATCCCACTTCGTATGCTTTATATCATGCATATTAGCTCAATCATTGCATGAATTTTTTTTTTTCATTGAACTTAGATGGTAAACTTTTAAACGAATAAACAAAGATCACAACTTTCTTTTCGAGATAGAAATTGTATCATCAATTAATGGGAGGGACGTTCTGGCTTTCATATAGTGGACAATGCGATTTTGTAAGTTTTTCTCTCATTGGGATTGATCTTATCCATGATATTGTTAAGTAAATTATGAGCACATTCTTTTACTTTTCGGAAGTATAAAAAATAAAAAATTGGGCTTTCTCAATTATAATTCAAGATATTATCCAGATTTTAAAAATTGTAAAAAGGTTATATTTCAATTTATATGTCAGCACATGTATGCTCTGAGACTAGAAGTATTTGGGATTGAAAAAGTTAAGATTCTTGAAAATCAAGATTTATGAAAAAAAAAAAAATTAAAAGTTCAAGGTGACGAACCTCTGGTTGTTTTGCAACCGTCTTGGCAAGCTTGATCGGTTGCCATGTCCTCGAACTCAAGTCTATGCGAACCTCGTATTACCAAAAGAGAAATTTACATAAGTAACTTTAGAAAAATTAATTACATTTTTGTACGCTTCGGTCTCGTAGTTTGGGAAATCTCACTTTTAGCCCCTATACTTTGGTTATAAGTCCAATCCTCATATTGTTCTATGGTGACAATTTAAATCACTTAGTTAAAATTAAAATTACTGGGACAAAGAATTTTGCGTCCCCCAATAATTTGGATGTAAGCTCTTTTCAAAAAGAAAAATTTTTCCGATGATTTAGTTGGACTTTCCAAATTATTTAGGAGTCATTTTCCGTTGGTCACACCAGAAAATTCTAAGCAATATCTTTTTAGGGTACGTACTTGAGTCCATCGCATGATTTCAGGTACCCTGGACTCGGGTTAAGAGCATAACTTTAATTAAATGAGTTCCAGCTTAGTCGAATCGACATTTTTGCCTCTTGAGTCAGCTCATGTATTTAAGGTACATTCGGTTTACATAAATGTTTTAGTGAAAATTGCTCCTTATTTCAACTTCCATTTTCTTGAAAAAACGGGTGAAAAGTAAGAGCTTTCAACATGAATGAAAATTATAGAAACATGTCGGGTGTAGTTGTTTAAAGCAAACCCCGTAAATATACTGTCAATTTTGGTCGTTTTGACTTTTAAAGTTCAGATATTGAAAACACGACAATCAAAAATTTCTACCGAACGTATTTTCATTGAAAACTTGTGGAAAGAAAAACAGGAAATTGAAAAATTTTCAAAGACCAAACACGCCCTCAAGTTCGGCACAAATTATTCTCCTTTCACACTCTTTCCTTTCTTACAAGGGTTTTCTTTATAAAGTGTCGGGATACTTGTTAAGTAATAAATAATTGCCATTTTATATTACTTAGAAATTAACCCCCAAAAAGCGACACTTTTCCAAATTTTCCATCACCCTTTGGGATGAAATCAGAACAAAGAAAGGAAAGAACAGAACATACCTGGCGCTAGTTCTTGATCCATGGAGGTTTCCAAGCCGTGCCGCGAGCAGGTAAAACTCTGAAGCGGAGAAGTAATTTCAAGGGATTGAAGTCGAAGTTGCTTTCTGCTCCCATTGGTCTTCTTTTTTTATAATCGACCTGCGGACGGAGCCAGAGTTACCTGCAAAGACGATGTACCCTTCTCTTTTCCCGAATGACGTCCGCATTTCCAAATTTTATGGAAATTCCTATTTATTTTTCTTTTCTTCCACCCTTCCCTTTTTTTGCAAAGAACATATTTCCATATATTTTTGTTCAGCGTGCCGGCGGTGCAAAAATAATGACAAATATTACGATTTTTATGTTTAGCATGTAGATTTAAGGTTTGTGTTCCTATTCGAGACGGCTTGTATAAAAAAAGACTTTTACATCAACAATGTACATAATATATATCATATTTCAATGGACTTTTATCCTATACAATGGCAATGTGAAATTTTCTTGACACAAATAGATTTTACATAATCGAAACAATCAATTTTTATTTTTAACACCTAACTTATACGGTAAATGGATTTGTATTTCCTTTCTCCGATTGTGTACCGAATATATATAAACTTTTACAATGACGATATATGTGATAAAAATATCCATAATTTTTGTATTCGTAGTCATTATCCGTACTTTATGAACAACATGAGGAAAATCATTCTCTTAACTACTTTTCTTTCTTAACTTTTATTTATATTGCCAACTCAAAAAATCATTTTAACATAATTTGAGCCTGAATTGCGCTAATGTGTTATTCTCACAAAAGAAATACATTGACATTTTTAATTTTACCTCATAAGGTGAGAATATATTCATCCTCGATTAATGAAATCATCATATACTTTTAGTTAATGTAAGTATTCTCCAAATCTTAATTTCAGAATTTTTGTTCTAAGAATAGAATAATTGGAATGGCTAAATAACTCTATTCACATTAGAACTAAGTTAACTGAATATGGAATTTATGCTTATTTTTAAAAAGTATGGAAAATGGGGAGGACAAAATTTTTTGATGGAAAGTTAATCAATGAAATTAGCTCATATTTACGTTCTTTTCCATGTACACGGGCAAGTCTGAAAATTTGCAATTCTTTATAAAATTATTGAGGACCCTTCTTGAATTGTACACGTGTCACGGGAGAAGAAAGAGAGAAAAGAGATTTGGAAAGTTATCAGAGAGTGCGTACAGGAATCGACTCTTTTATAGCCAACCCTTATTTTATACAACGCATGCTAGGGGCATTATAGACTTTGTCATGACCTAATAATGTAGAGCACCTTTAGGATGCTTTGCAGACTGGTTTGATGTAATGCCAAACAGTGTACGAACAGTATCAAACAGTACAACCGGCCGCTAATGCATCGGAAATTGGGGGTGCATGATAAAAATTATTTCTTCCGAAATGATTTTTACGTTCCGCATCAATTCTCAACGAAACTTGTTTGATAACGCTTATCAAATTTTTCTATTTTTGGAATAGATTTCTATTCCGAAATAAAATGAGATAAATCGAAGTAGAAATTTTCTACTTCGATTTCTCCGCAAATCAATTTCGATTTCTCCCAACCCTAATTTCACTCTTTTCTCCCTCCCTCTTCTCTCGCCCAAAATAAAAATAAATATATTCATTTAAAAATAAAAATAAATTTATTAAAATAAATAAATTATTTTTATTTATCATTTTATTTTTAGTTTACTAAAAATAAATTTATTAAATTTATTTATGATAAATAAATAAATATTTTTATTAAAAGTAAAATTATTTTTTATTTGCCTTGAGTGTTTTGCCAAATAAAATTATTTTTATTTTTTATTTTTATTCATTTTAAAATAAATTTATTTGTAAAATAAAATAAAATAGAATAAATAAAATAAATTTATTTAAATTATTTAAAATAATTTATTTATGATAAAAATAATAAATTTTTATTTGCCTCGAGTGTTTTGCCAAATAAAATTTCTTTTTTATTCATTTTAAAATAAATTTATTCGTAAAATAAAATAAAATAGAATAAATAAAATAAATTTATTTTTATATTTTAATTTTAAAATAAAATGATATTTTTATTTTATTTTTTTATGATTTATTTTATTTTATTTTATTTTATTCATTATTTTTTTGTTACTAAATCATTTTTATTTTTATTTTTTATATTAAAGGTCGTCGCGTTTCTGGCCGTCGAGCCCGTAAGGAAGAAATTTTGTATCGTTATCAAACGAATTTCTATTTTTAGAGTAGAAATTTTGTGTCGTTATCAAACGGTTATTTTTGCTTAGAAACTCTTCTAGAAATAGAAATAGAAAAATCATTTTCGTTGCAAACTATTTTAACGTAGAATCATTGTGCGCCCTAACAGATCTAAAAACATTGAAAGAGGCGAAATATTCTTCCCCTTCCGTGGCTTGTCAAACTTTTTCTTAGGTTGCTTTAATGCTTTTGACTCCTCAGCTCTTCTTCACTTTTTTCTTCACGTGAAGATACTTCAGATTCCTTCACACGTCATATTTGCTCTCGCGACTCGACCTCAACCCTCGGCCGAAAAAGATCCAATTTAGGATACTTTACTATGAAAAACTCCCTCACCGTATATATTTCAAAAAGATATCATCACTTCATCCTTGAGATTAATCATGTGAATTTATTCGATCACGATCATGAATTCTCTTAAACTCGTACTTCGTGTAACAGCGAGAATTGTCGTAATTCGAATTTATACGTGTGATATATCTTGAAAGGAGGTCAAATGTGAATAACAAAGCCATTAATATTAACTATAAAACCCTTATACACATATATACAATGTATTTAAATGATAGCCGGCATCACTGAAATTTCATGTGAAATGAAAGTATGAAAAATGGTATATAAAATCGTTATAATCAATGCTATGAGGACATTTAAAAATGAAATTGATAAGGGGACTAAAATTACTGTCAAAACAAAATATAGGTATCAAACTCGAAAATTCCCAAAAGTACGAGGATTGTAAGTGTAATTGTGTTTAGAAGCTCGTAGGCATAAGTACCACATGTCGATAATTGGTGTTCATCAAGCATATTTCATCCACTGTTGAATAAAAAATTGTTGCCATAAGGAGACTAACTTGCGGAATAAATTGTAATGAAATATTTTTACATGACCAAAACCAAATGTTGGGTAATAATGAGGATGACTTTTGCGACTTCTGCTATTTGATATACGGCAATGCGTCACAAGTAGAAATCCAACATCATATATCCAAAAGAAGTTCTTTAGAACCATTAAATGGACAAGGTGATTCGATCTTGCCGAATTTATTGGAGGAAAATTGACGACTTCAACCATTACATTGACCTAATCTCTCACATTAAATATAAGAGACGAGGGCCAATAGCTATCACCGTTAGATCAAGTGGATCTATACGATTGGATTGATTAGACTAGGATCGATATTCTGTACCATTAGATCATGAGAAATCAACGGCTGCGATTAGAGCGATTTTTCTTTTATAAATGAGCAAAACCTTATTTTAGTCTGGTATGACTATCTCCATACATCCCTCCTCTCTCTCTCTCTCTAGTTTCCACCCTTGCCGCTGCCCTGCTCTCGTAGTGACTATTCGTGTCCCCTCTCACGGCCAAAAAGGAACTGGCCTTTTTGGAGTCGGATTGCCAGTTGTGGATGTAATCATTGGCTTGACCTAAATCGAGCCCTCCAGTTGGGTTCAATTTGTTGCTTGGGCTTACCTCTTAAAAAACCAATACGCGGAATTTTTGAGAAGGGAAAACCAAGTTCAAGCCTCTTGAGTGAGGCTAACCTTGAAAATGAAATGCTCTTTCCTAAATCTACCTGAATGTGCCTTTATGCCAAATTGGACCAGTTGAGCATAAAGGGGCTTGCAGACTACTAGCTGAAACAAATGGGACATACATTTTAATGTGTACATTACCATTCAAAAGTTCGTAAGAAATGCATTGCATGAATAAATATATTCAAATACCTTGGTACCCCATCTAAACGCAAATTCCCCAATTTCCATAATCATTGCAGGTTGCGACAATGTAAATTCCAATCATTATTACAACACTAATTATCAAAAACTCAAACTTATTATTTTTTTAAATACATTTTGCCAAATCCAATTTTGAATTTCAAATTTAGAATCATCAACTCTATAATGGCCATTCACTCTATTCCCTAATTTCTACCTGTGAAAACCCATGAGATGAAATCGTTGATATATTCCACATGATTCAATGAACTCGGGTCCGCAAGGAAGAATTCCCCCTTCCCCCATTTTCACCCAAAGCCGAGATGGTCTTTCGGAAACCATCATGCTTTCTCGGTTTGCCCCAATCAGAGACGATCGAATTTCAACGTGCTTTTCCCCCTTTTTCTTGGCCCCACCGAACCGTCCCATGTCGATTGCCGCCGTCGGTTTCGCCAAGGCTCGAGACGAAGAGATCATCGGACGGCGGTGGGGGAGGGGGGAAGCGTACGGAGGAGGAATCTGGTGCGGACAAGACGCGTCCCCCCGCACTGCCCCGACATTCATGACTCTCCTTTTCTCTCTCTCTTCTGCAGTCTGTCTTTCTCTCCACTGTTCTTCTTCATCTCGATCTCGTCCTCTCTCTCCTTTGACCGGACATGAGGGCAGAGCCCTCGGCTCTCTCTCTCTCTCTTCCCCGCCTTTGACCATTAAAAGCTGATCCGTATAGGAAGAAAAGAAACAAAAAATATCGACTCATCACGCATATTAGATCTGCTTTGGATGGTGGACAGGGACTAGGAAGGTCGAATTCCATGTATCCGGCGGAAAGTAACTGCTGTGTTGGCGATCAAAGAAGGATCAATGAAATTAGCTCATATTTTTAAAAGGTACGGAAAATGGGGAGGACAAAATTTTGAATGGAAAGTTAATCAATGAAATTAGCTCATATTTACGTTTTTTTCCATGTACCGTGGGAGGGGACACGGGCAAGTCTGAAAATTTGCAATTCTTTATAAAATTATTGAGGACCCTTCTCGAATTGTACACACGTCACCAGAGAAGAAAGAGAGAAGAGATTTGGAAAGTTATCCGAGTGTGCGTACAGGAATCGACTCTTTTAGCCAACTCTTTTTTGGATTTCCGACGACGGAAGTTTGTTTTATACAACGCATGCTGGGGGGCATTATAGACTTTGTCATGACCTAAGGACGTAGGGTACTTTTTAGGATGCTTTACAGATTTGATGTAATGCCTGGGGGGCATTATAGACTTTGCACGATGCTTTGCAGACTGGTTTGATGTAACGCCTGGCGGCGTTATAGACTTTGATGTGATGCCAAACAGTATATGAACAGTATTAAACAGTGCTTTTACTCCCTATGAGCAAATTTTCTTCCCCTTCCGGTGGCTTTTGTCAGACTTTTTCTTAGGTTGCTTTGGGACTCCTGTGCTCTACTTCACTTTCTGCTTGACGTGAACATACTTCATATTTCTTCACACGTCATACTTGCTGACGCGACTCGACCTCGGCCCTCGGCCGAAAAAGATCCAATTTATGGATACCTGACTATAAAAATTCGTTATGTATTATCATTACTTCATCTTTCGAGGTTGGTCACGTTTTCGAGGTTGGTCACGTGAATTTAGTCGTTGGGTCATGTGAATTTATTCGATCACGATTGTAAACTTTTTCAGGCTCATACTTCGTGGAATAGTGAAAATTGTCGTGATTCACATTTATATATGTGATAAATCTTGAAAAAGAGGTCAGATGTGAATAACAAAGCTATTAATATTAACTATAAAACCCTTATACACATATATACAATGTATTTAAATGATAGCTTGCATCATTGAAATTTCATATGAAATGAAAATATGAAAAATTGTACCGAAAATTGTTATAATCAATGCTATGAGGATATTTAAAAATAAAATTGATAAGGGGACTAAAATTATTGCTAGAACAAAATATAGGTATCAAACTCGAAAATTCCTAAAAGCATGAGGATTGTAAGTGTAATTGTGTTTAGAAGCTCGTAGGCATAATTACCACGTGTTGATAAATGGAGCATAATACGTCCACTTTTGAATAAAAATTTATTGTCATAGGGAGACTGACTCGCTGAATATATTGTAATGAAATATTTTTACATGACCAAAACCAAATGTCGGGTAATAATGAGGATGATTTTTGCGATTTCCACTATTTGATATATGGCAACGCGTCACAAATAGAAATCCAACATCATATATCCAAAAGAAGTTCTTTAGAACCGTTAAATGAACAAGGTGATTCGATCTCACTGAATTTATTGGAAGAGAATTGACCACTTCAACCATTACATAGACCCAATCTCCTACATTAAATTTAAGAGACGAGGGCCAATAGCTATCACTGTTATAGATCAAGTGGATCTACGATCATTTTGAAGGCTGGGTCCTTTAGACATTTAGCCCCTGAAATGTTCATGCATAGATGTTGTAAAATAGATATTCCGTGAAGGAAATGTAGTACTTTATGGTGCTCCCTAGTTGTGCATCCAAATTTGTTTTAAGCTGGTGTGGAACCTCTTATGTTGTGGAAATTGCACAAATTTTGCCTTTGTTACACCCTTCTCTTGTCTATAGGTGGTCAATGCTGCGGCAGCTGTAGATCCTCTATCTAATCAAGTGATTGCAAAGGCATGTGATGAAGTCTGCTCTTGGCAAACTCCAGAAACAGAAGTTGGTGCTGAATGTAGGAGTTCCACCAAATCTTCTGCTGAAATGACTGGATGGATAAAACACGAATCATGTCTTCAACACCGTTCCTCAGGTGGGGCAAAGCAAGTTGAGACATCCATTTCTTGTGCACATCCATGATGGTGGGTAGATGAACAGACTGGCAGGAGCTCTTCATTTTGGCACCCGTTGCGACATGCTGCGATGGTGGCCATTGAATCATCTGCTGCCAGGGACAGACGCTTATTCCCTGATGTGAGATACAAAGATGAAGCTACTAAAGAGGAGTATATTCTATATCCTGCAAAATCTCAAGCAAAAGGACGGAAAACTGATGGCAATGACATAAGCTTTTCCTCTACATGTGAAGGAAATCCTGGCAAGCCTTTCTAGCATGACAATGGCATCTAAGTATCATCTGCTTCGTTGTTATAAAGTGCACGATCTTTTCTCAACATTTGCAAATATCATCATACTATTTCATCTGTTATTGCTCAACTCAAACTCCGATTAGCTCTCAGATGGTTGGTTGGGTGCATGTTATAATCATCCCTTAGTCAATTTCATTGTCTTGATGGACTTGGTAATAGTCAACTCTGTATATGCGATTTATTAAGTGAACACCTTTTGATGACAATGCCTACTCAGCCAGTAATACATGCACTGTCCACCAATTAACTAGTTGGCACTGAAGATGAAATGCTTGAGGATTATTTGGCTCTGAACATATGGAACCAACTATTGCGTTTGATTCTATAGATTGATTCTCTTCTGCTCCTTTGCAATTAATCTGACGATATTTCATCTTGGCACTGACATCTATATCATTGTGGGAATTCAGGTCGACAATGATGAAAAAAATGATGCTGCTCATGGAAATGGTGATCTCTCTATTAGACCGTATTTATGCACTGGCAATGACATTTACCTTGTTTGGGAACCATGCACAATGTAAGTTAAACAAATCAGCTGCAACTGTCTGATTTGGTGCTTGTGCAGCCTATTGGGCTCGTTACCCTTTGCCCAAAATATCCGAGATTCTGCTTGGACAGTACTGATTCTTTGCACATGCACTTTGCATTCCTATCCTCTTTGTAGATTAGATATTTTTCACATTTGAGATCTAACATGGGGAGTTGCAATTCATTTGGCGTAACAGGCGTTAAAGAGTTGTAGATTTTTTGAAATAGAGTGATGAAATTCCTGATATTGAACTTTTCTGCTACGTCTTGTCTTGTTTAAGGTGTGCGATGGCACTTGTGCATCAGAGAATCAGGCGTGTGTTTTACGCTTTTCCAAATCTGAGTGCCAGAGCGTTGGGCAGTGTTCACCGGCTACAGGGGGAAAAAAGCTTAAATCATCACTATGCAGTGTTCAGGGTTGTGGTGCCACAGGATATCCTCGACAAATCCAAAACATCGATATATCTGGGAGCCGAGAATGAGAATGTCGAGTTGAGGATGCCTTGAATTTTGCAGGAAGAAGATAGTAGGAAGATTGTATTGCATTATCTATCTTCTTGGTCATCAGATTTTGGACTTCTTTTCCCCCTTTCTAATCTTGATCGAGTTATGTATTGCATTTAGATGCCCATATTTAAGTGGTAGATATTCCACAGTTATTATAAATTTGGCCCTCGTGCTTTATTCTTATGAGCGAGAGAATAAAATATGCAGAGCAAGGAACCATATAGATGGTATAGTAATTTGGAAGAAGCATCTGAAAGACTCGCTAAATGGCTTCGAAGACTAGGAGCGGCGACTTGCGAGTGTAGCATGTTGCTGAGCTCCATTATCATGTATGTTATGGCCTCCTTGACCCTTTCTTGAGATGTCTTGTTGAGTTGAATTGCCCTCTAGCTTGAAATTGGCTTTAGGCTTGGGCAACTTCTTTGAAAGACCCAGTCTATAAATTATTCGAAGAGTTCGCTATCCATGTCCTTCCATTGCCTTGTAATGATGCATCTCTCCTCTTCTAAGAACTTTTGAATTATTTGTGTAACTCAAAAGTTTTTATAGCAAGGTAATTTTTGCTGATTATAGCTCGGGTAGGTCATCAGTAAGTTATCACAATACAACAGTAGATGAATTTTACTTATATTTGAAGCTACGACAATGGAATCTACAACTTATGGTGCAAAAGCCTTTACAGCCGAGCCAAGAAGAGGATACACGATAGACGCTACTTAAATGAAACAAAGATTGAATTTGCTTGAACTTTTTCCAGACCGTGGAACATCTCCCTATTCTTCAAATCTTTACACTCATTTTGCAACCTGCATCGAGAGAGAGACTTGGCAAATTCTATACACGA
This sequence comes from Eucalyptus lansdowneana, assembly GCA_017140395.1. Taxonomy (NCBI): domain Eukaryota; kingdom Viridiplantae; phylum Streptophyta; class Magnoliopsida; order Myrtales; family Myrtaceae; genus Eucalyptus; species Eucalyptus lansdowneana. Next base: position 55,041,571 of record CM029485.1, on the reverse strand, counting down.
AAGGGGTCCTTCGAAAAATTCACTTCGATGTCGAATCCTAGATTCGGCTCATATCGAGATGTCGAAAACATGTTCTTCACCAAGTTGTCCGTCATGGCTCATATCGAGATGTCGAACATATTCTTCACCAAGTTGTCCGTCATCTGATTCACGACTTCCATGGCGCATCGTATGTCCAAACTCCAATTCTCAAACTTACCATACAATGCGGATGGGGATGGGTCCTTGGTAATTTTCGGCTCATATCAAGAATTCAAGTTAAGTATCAATGATTTTGATGAAGACGAGGACTTAAAATTGATGGTTCAAAAAATAGGGATTTTTTATTATAAATTTTTAAATTTAGATATGTGTGATTATGTCTACATCCTTCAATCCTTTATATTGGTCAATAAAGAAATGAAAGTGACCAATAATTCAAACAATGGAAAAAAAAAACTCTACTTAGGTAGCCTCCACTACTAATTACAACATTCGTTTTTTTTTTTTTAATATGTCAATTCCGAAATTTATAGATGTAAGTCCACCTTTTCTGCTTTACAATAATAATAATTGACGCCATATAATTATGCAAAACTTCTAAAACATCCTGGTGATCACAACACTGTTTCACTAATTTAATCTTTAAACCATGTGTAACAAGTTTTTGTCATGGTCAGCACGATCAACAACGCTTTTACAATCATTGTTCTATTTGGGTACGTGTCACCATGCACTTCGTAGCTAGGATTGTCCTTGCTCCCCGCTAAAATGATTTCGATGATAATATATATATTATCAAATAGTTAATATTTACTATGATACGAATACCTACAATTTTTACCGTGTGAAAAAAATCATAAATTATGCCCTCCACTATGCTAATATCCCAATTTTTGTTTAGAAAAAATTGCTCAACTTGTAATATACATATTGTATGAATGTTCATTCAATCCTAAATTTTTGTGCTAAATTTTAATTTAGTCCCATCACTAACATGCGGTCCAATTGTTGGTGTTAATCCTATGTAACACATTGCCATGTTCATGATTTTTGGTGAAAATTGACCAACAAGAATTTGTTAGAATTTCATGTAAAGGTTTATAATCAAATTGATAAAATTGAAAGTTCAAGATCGAACTAACATTCATATATAATATGATTTGGGACGATTTCCCCCATTTTAACCTTAAACTTCTACCAATATGACAAAAATCAAGGATTTTTTTTTCACGCTTATGCAAATTTGAGATTTTTTGTGACATATAAATTTGGGTATTGATGTTATAATGTCTATAATTTAGGATTGCTTTCCGGTACTTTTTGAATATAAGGGAAGCATAAAAGCCATTTTTTTTTTTTTTTTTTTAACATAAAAGCCATTTGAATTGGAGCTACAGCGAGCGAAAGTGAAGACAGCGTATGAGCAGGCGAGAGGAGCGTAGGGACGGACCGATAATCATTAGAAGTGGACCGTGTCGGGGTACCACTGATGACGCTCTCTTTATTTTTCCAAAAATAAATAATTGATTTTTGTATATATATATATATAGCGATCTTATCCTTTCCACACCGAACTCCTGAACTCCATGGTCCTTTCCAAAGGCACGTGTGGCACGTTGCCTTCGGTTACTTCAGCCGGTATTATTTAATCTAATTTAATATATTATTTTCTGGGCCCTCAAATTGTAATTCAATTTAATATATTAGTTCGTCAATAAAAAGTTTCTATTTCAAAGTACACCGAAATTGACAACGGTTGTGGGTAGATGCTTAAACGCGTACGAAATTTTTCCATTAGTTGGCATTAGTTTAGTTTTTAGTTTTTGGATTACCACAAAGAATTCTAAATTAGTGTGCAACAAAAATTTATTCAAAATTAATATTTTTATTATAACAAATTTTAAATTGATATATTCATAATAAATTTATCCTTCGTCCGTTCATTTCGTTTCATTAAAATGTTACCTACAAAAAAACCTTTCGAAATGTAAATCGATTATGAAAATCGATAAAGGATGTGCCAAGAAAATTAAAGGTATGAAGACTTGAGGCAATTGAAAGAAGTATTGAAATGTAAAGATAACACAAAGATAAAATTAAATAATGTATATTCATTACTTGATTGATGGTGCCTTTACTCTAACTAGAATCCTATTTCTGGCGGTTATAAAAGAAAGCAATATGGCTCCTAAAATTCAGCAGCATGTATTTATATACGGTTACTAGACAAGCCCGCTACTCGACAATCAATAGCACTTCTCCACTTTTCACGTCTAGCAATGACCAATACTTTGTAACTTGGGGCTCGACTTCCTAATGTTTAAAACGGCCCATTTTTCCCGGCTTTTATGGTCGTAAGCTTCCGAGATCTTCGGCTCCACTACATCATGATCATGTCAGTTCCATTTCTCGATAGCCATACAGGCCTGCCCAAGCGAACTGTGTCTGAAACTATTGGTCCCATTAATTGGACAATCACCTGGTTCCTAGCTCGTAGTGATTTGTTTCGGTCGTGGCCTTCTTGCTGATAAAACCAAGCTTCATTCATCGACACTCGTATTTGAGGAATTAATAATTTCCTTTTGTTTTTACCGTTTGCAAAACTTTTTAGTCGTTGAATGTCTATATTTGCCGACTAAAAGCTCCCAACAAAATTTTACTTTTATCATGTCTTGCTCGCCCTCTCCAAGTCCCAGTCGTCAGTCGGGAATTTAGGCACTTTTTTGTGTCAACAGCTTCCCTCTAATATTGTGGCGACCCTAAGGGCATGGCCGGGATGACATGGGAGGCTACGCTAACTGGCAACCCAAGAAGCTAAACACATCTCATGTCCCACATCGCTTAGGGGAGGAGTCCTAAACTAGTTTATAAGGCTTGAGTTCTCTACTCTATGTAATGCGTTTTAAAACTGCGAGGGTCGAAAGCCATCGGATGATTAGCTTGCAATATAAAGAAAATGAACTTAGATTGGCAAACCTACTAATTTTACCTAAAAAATTCCTCACATTTTAAAAATATGCTCAATTCCCTAATTTTATCATAAAAATTCAGTAGATTTGTCACATTAGCGTACCAACTCAAGATTTTTCGTAATACGAAAATTAGGTCGTAGTAAATATGACATTGATATATCGATTTAGAATTTTTAAAATGACAATCCTTAATTTTTTCCCCGTAACTTTTTTTGCAGGCCTATAAATTGGAATTGTCTAGTGGACACAATGACGCAGAGAATTAAATACATGAGGGATATGGTAGGGCTAGAGCACACATAATCTCTCCATAGTCACATGTGGATTATTAAATACTTAAAGTTGTACAGCTAGATGTCTAGTCCCAAGTATTTACCGCAGGGGACCAACTATTTATTAGACTCGGTCCAATCCGTACATATATAGGAATATATTCACACTACATAATAATAATAATCATAATGTGACATGATATCTTGAACTGAATTCCACTTATCAGACTTGATCCAATCCGCATCTTTAATCTATCTTATACAAAAGACCATTCTAAATTATTGTAGGAGTTACTTCATGTAACCTAATTTGAATTCGAAGTGGCTATCTCAATTAGGGGTAATAAATCATTCAAGCAATGCTCATTTTAGTTTAGTAATAGATTTTGAATATAATTTAGAGTGCATTTAGTAACGTTTTTATTTCTTTATTTCTTTATTCTCGAGAATAGAAATCCGTTTGTGTCGGTTTTTATTCTCAAGAGTAGATTTGGAGCAAATACAAAAAAAAAAAAGTCTCTTTGTTCCTAAGAACAAATCAAAAAACAAGCATTTTCTCTTTTCTTTTCTTTCTTTTCTCTTCTTCCTCTTCTACTCCTAGCCTATTGCCGGCCATCGACAAGGCCGGCAATAAGCCGACAAGACCCGGCGACCTCACGGGAGCCTCATTTTGCCCCCGACGAGGTCCCGAGCCTCGCCTAGCCACCACGAGGTTGATGTCGCCGCCCGAGCGATGCCAACCTCGCGGTGGCAGGCGAGGATCGAGAGCTCTCGCCGACGACCAGCTAGAGGAAAAGGAAAAGGACAAAAATTTAAAAGAAAAAAAGAGAAAAAATGTTTAAAATTATTAATAAATTAAAAGAAATTCTAAGTTGCAAAAAAATTTGCGGTTGTACCAAATATGTTTATGTTCCGAGAATAAAAATTTTGTGCAATTACAAAATATCTTCAAATGTTCAGAAATTCGTTCGGGGAATAAAAATAAAAAAAATTATTTTTGAATAAAAATTATTCTTGAGAATAAAAATGTTATCGTACGTACCATTATTGTTCGTTGAGACGTGACCTTTGAAATTCTAGGTCGTTTGCTATGAGAGTATATCTTATTTGGTCATCTTGTCACGACATTGAAACGTCTCCACATGTCAATTGCATCCAGGTACGTTGTTCCTCTGTCCGGCCAGGTGCTTGCTGTACTAGCGCGATTCACCAAAGAAACATCTAAGCCTTTTGCTGCTGTGATTACAGAGAGACCTGAAAGAGGCTAAAGTCGTGGTGAGGCGGGAGTGCGGGATTTTGATGGCTATGTCTCTGATGGAGTTGGTGCTGCTGCTAACGAGCACTGTGCACTGTTGCTGGGTGAGAAGTTAGGAAGGGGTGATGTGGCGGAGAAGAAGCGGAGCATGATGATAATGGAAGTGCAGGAGGCATCGATGGCCAACGCGGCTAAGATGGCGGAGGTCAAAGCCAAAGATTTGGATGAGAGGATGCGGTGAAAGTGTGGGCATTTGGTGAAGACTGATTTTGAAGGCTCAGCTTCCATTGAACTAAAATAGTTGCTTGCTCGGCTTGCCATATGAGAATTTCCTTGTGGTGGGCCACTACTTGGGCGGCCATCTTCTGCAGGATAGAGAATTTCTATGGATGAACCCTATCAATTTAAATATTGATGGCCATGTTGCCAGTTCTTTGAAGAATTGGGTTCACCTTAGTGGTTAATACCACGAGCAATGAAGTAATTGCTCACTTGTTTGGGGGTAAAAAAACCAAATAACCCATAGCGATAAGGCGTGCGCTTGATAACATACATTAAACTTACGCATAAATATGGCTAATGTCATACCTTAATAGTCTTAAAACATGAGTAAACACCATAATATCTGCATTTCACACACAATAACAAGTGCAAACAAAGATCACATCATGGATGTCCTTGTTCCATAATAATAGCAGAAATCATTTCCAAATCTTCACGGGACGATAGAGGCGAGGGCAATAGGTGGATTCAACCATTTCAACATACAAGGGAAGCTGTAGGATTGCGAACAATACGATAGGGACGGCAGCCAACAAAGTAATGGGGATGTAAATCCACTTCCATCGTTCGCTTAGGATGATCATAAGAGCAGTGCCAAAAGCCACGAGCATGAAGGCCAAAGAGAGAAAGAGAAAGGTGAGGCCTAATATCATTTTTCTTGGTAGTGAGCGGAGGAAATCTTTTGGGGCATAGCGCGTAGTTAGGATAGCCAAGAACATCAAGGTGGCAGTGATAGAGGAGAAGAGAGCTAGAGCGTCCGCAATCATGAATACCATGAATGAGGTCTTCTTCAATAAGATCGGGAGCCTTTGTATTGTCGTCGTTGCCTCCAGGAACAGTAAAAGCTGCAGCAAAAGCTACTGCAGTGATGAGAATCGCTACAAAGCTACAAGATGATGATGTATCCTTCATCCATTGTCCTGCCTCTTGGAGCAAACCTTTGCTGTTCTACAAAGACTTCCCAATATGTTTTTCCCTCTCCTTTCGTTTGTTTTCTCAAATTTCAGACTTTTAAGAAGGATCGCTCTCATCTTTCTTCACCTTCATTTATCAACACAAATGTAAATTAAAGAGCACAAAAGGGTGGCAAAACAAATAAGGTGAACCAACCTTGAATTTTAGACTTTCAATTTTAGGAGAGCTCCTATTTTCCAGTACCTTCAGAAAATTAAGAACGTCTATTAACATAAATGTGAATAAATTAAAGAGTGGCAAACAAATATAGTGAACCGACCTTAAACCATTGAAGTTCCTTTGCATAAGAAAAGCTGACCCGAAACATCTGCCGGTGCATATCCTGTTGACCATCCTACTACGCCTCCATCGGTCACGGTTCCTTCCGAATGTCGTACACTGAAGTTTGGAATTGTGTCGTATGCATTCAGTAGTCTAAACAACTCAACATGCCGTCCCCTCACAACTTCTTCAATCAGTTTATTTGTGAATCCTATATCCCACATCAGTTCCGGATATTGCTTAAGACATAACTTGACAATTTCAGATATTCCATTAGATGCGGCTTCAAGGACAATGTCTCAAGTCAATTGGAGCATTTCGGGGAGTTTTCGTAGGATCCTTTTTCTCTTTAAAAACTAGAATTGCTAACTCAAGCCAGCATTCGTGCCGTAACTTCAATTCTCCAATCCTTTTGATAAAGGTGTTACACGTAACACTAGATGAGCAATTTTGCCTGCGATGAAAATTCAAAAGGTTATAGAGGCTTTCGCATTTAGGTCGTGATCTTATGAGTGCGCATGTGCATGTGTTTAGTAGTTGAGAAGAGAATGATGAATTTAACACATTAATTGGAGAAGCAAACTTCATATGGCTTGAAAATCAAAATGCATGTATCAAAGAACAAATGGATTTATGGATGAACAACACAATGTCATGGAAAAAAAAGAGTTCGGAAAAATGGATTGATTCAGCCATATATCGAGAGATCAATTTTCGACCTAACTATTTTTACAGATTCTCCTATTGAATACATGTTGATTGGACTTTAATTTGAATGAAATTCAATCACGTGTAATATATGAATCGACAATCAATCCATATTAAACACTATGATCCTAAAGGGATACATCGAGCACATCAATTTACAATATAAAATAGAGATCTCTAACCATGGATAAATAAGGTCATTTTTCTGTAGATACCACCGCATTTTTTTTTTTTTTTTTGGGTCTGAAGATACTATGCCAATTCGTATACATGGTTTTGTGTTGAGATTCCAGATTAATGTCTTGAACCAAGGAATTGCTGGTTCTACCACCATTAGAGAAGAGAAGCATCACGTCGGCAAATTAGGAATTGATGATGAACAAAAAGATACATATCACATTTGTGAAATGAAAATTGCACATGTAATTAAATTTAATAATGCTCAATGTTAGAAAACAACTTGGATCAATCAGCCTCCTGAATTGACATTCAAATTTACAATTCTCAATATTTCTACTTGGCAATCCAACATTAAGTAAGACTTCTCAAACTAATTATACAAATGTTAAGTGCGGCCCTATTTCCATCTCCATTTTGGCTAAGAGACTCCTTTTTCTGGTTAATTACGAAATACCCTCATTTCTCTCTTCAAAGTATTGTTTTTTTTTTTTTTTATCACTTTCATCAATTTCACAATAGAAATGCTCCATTATTACCTAACAAAATATCACTTTATCACGAATCTTATTCTAACTTTGCCTACAAAATGTTGTCAATTTTAATTTATGGTATTATATTTTCAAAAGGGTTAAATTGTTAGAAGCATGATCACATGTCAAACATATTTATATTTAGATCATATCTAAATATTAGCCAAGGATGAGAACATAAAGGAAAAAGAAAAAAGAAAAAGAAAAGAAACTTATTGTCGTTCTAGTCCAATTATGAAGAAAGTAACTATAATGATCATAGATTCAATCTCATATCAAGTGTATCCAAATTTGAAAACATGCTTAAAAATTTCATTTGAAAAATTCCAGTGCAAGTTTTAAAGTGAAGAAAGCGTAAATAAATTTTTAACCCCCATCTTGCAATTCATATTATAGTCTAAAAAGCCCAAAGAAAAAAGTAAAAATCAACGATGTTTAACTTTATAAACCTACAAACTTATTCCAAAGAACCACTCACACTGTCAAAATCGGCTAGATAATTAGATTAAATTTTAATTTTCAACTTTGAAATAAAGTTTCCCTCAAACTATTTGATAAGAATATGCAATTAATAGTGTATTCATAAGCCATCATAACTAGAATTTTCTAACCTTCTATAACTTTCGTGATTAAAATTTGATATCATAAATTAAAATTAACAATCTTGTTTAGACAAGATAATAATAGGATAAATGATATTAAAATATCTTTTTGGATGTAAACTGACATTTATATTGTGAAATTGATAAGATTAGGGAGATGATAAAAATTTAGGTAGTTTTGCAGGTTAGTATAATATATAAAGAAACAATAATTTGGAGGGGTTATTTCGATTAGTTTGTTGGAAAAAATGAGTGTTTTAGCTAAAATGGGGGTGTAAATAGCGTTACTTGTTGTTAAATTAGAAATTAACTTGTTATGCACATCATGATTTAGATATTAATTGTATACATTAATGTAGTCCCTATCCCTTAACTTTTTATGAGTAAGATCTTTGAATGATATGCTTTTTGCCGTATTAGTCCATCCATCAGTAGATTAACATAAAATACCTCGAGCCATCTTGTTGTCTTTGACTTTGTGAGATGATGGATCAACCGAGGAAGGGATACCTAAAAAGGGAATAGATAGAATGAACACTATGAAAATAGAGTTGCTCTAATTGTGGATATCTAACAAAAGAAGTGCAAAAAGTACCTACATTGGTAAATACACTTTTCCCAAAAATTGAGTTGAGCTCCATTGCGGTAGTAAGACTTCACTTGTACTAAGTCTTTTAACAGGCCATAGTTTTCACTCTCGTCAAATTTCATCAAGTTGGGGTATTCGTTAGCTAAATACAAGAGTACGTCTTTTGGGACACAAGAAGAAAAAAAATTAATGTAAGTAGACAGTGAAGGAAATCAGATAAGATGAGTGAGTGTGAAATCCTACCCAAATGGCCAGCCTTAATAAGGGCAAGCACGAGATCATTCTCTGGGGTGGTATTCATTTGTCTGGCAAGGTACCGGATAACCTCCTTTTGCTTAGGAGCACTCTTAGTTGCAATTTCCAAGGCAAGTCCTACACCTGATTCACCTGATTCACCTAATTCACCCGATTCATCTGATTTAACAACTTCGTTAAGATCAGCTACTAATTCCTTTACCCTTCTTATACTTCCCATCCGAGCAGCATGGTAGAGGGCACCCTTTAAAATGGGAGCTTTATTTTTCGCAGCGCGCTTAACCAGGTTTTCCATAAATTGATCTTGTCCGGCCGTAACCGCAATATCGCTCACAGTAGATGGAACAGTTTCTGAGGTCAAAATTGTGGCCGTGATTGCTTCGGGATCATGATTGAGGATCGGCACCTTTCCAGTCACCTTTTACTGCGGCTTCAAACAATGATCGATAATCCTTACTGACCTCCACTTGTGGCATGACTGCAAATATTGAAATTTAAAAGTCCCGAGTCTTTCGCACTTCTTGTTTTTAAGGTCACGTGCAAGTGCAAAAAGTTCCGATGAAATTCCAATCCAAATCAAGGGGCGGTCGTTACTCAACAGGCCTCTTTCCATGGGCGCCTTCGTTTACTCTTTGGAAGTCAGTTCTTTCTTTCTTTCTTTCTTTTGTTTTTGGGAAGGGGGATTTCTCAATTAAAATTAAAGATATTATTATGATTTTAAAATTATGAAAAGATCATATTTTAACTTTTTGTCAGCATTTGTACGCCGTGAATTTAAAATATTCCGAATTAAAAAAAAGTAAAAATGCAAGAAACATAAGATTTATGGAAAAGGAAAAATTAAAAGTTAAAATTGACAAACCTTTAGTTGTTTTGCAAACATCTTAAGAAGCTTTATCACTTGATGTGTCTTTTGAAATGAAGTCCACGAGAATCTCTTTGTTACCCAAAAGATAAATGAACATACATAATCTTGGAAAAATTAATTACCCATTGTATGCTATAGGTCATCTATCGATGACTCATAGCAAGCTCATTCATTGCATGGAATTTTTTGTATTAAACTTAGATAGTAAACTTCTAAACAAAAAATTAAACGTTACAGTGAATAGATATTCGGAATTTTTTTTTTCGAGATAGGTATAGTGTCGCGAATGAGTTTTCTCGTTGCCATTGGTCTTATCCACAATATCATTCATAATTGATGAGCATGATCTTTTACTCTTTCAAAGTATAAATAAATAAATAAATAAATAAACAAATTGGGCTTTCTTAGTGATAATTCAAGATATTATTTGAATTTTGAAAATTATGATGATTATATTTGAATTCATATTTTAACATTTATATGCTATGAATTTGTAATGCTTTGGAGCAAAATAAAATTCAGCCAACACAAGATTTATGAAAAATGAGAACTAAGACTTGAAGTGGAACGCCTTCGGTTGGTCCATGACCACCCTGAGAAGCTTCACCAGATGTTGTGCCTCTTGAATCAACGTCTAAGTAAACCTCTTTATATCAAAAGGAGAGAATAAGAACATCAGCGTGTTATAATTTTCATACGGTACTCACTTAAGGGCTATGATATTTTTTTATCATTTGAGTGCTGTGACTTTTTTTTTTATTCATTTGAGGGTCATATTGGTAAAAAAAATCATTTACTTGAGTGCCTATTCCCGCGATTCATTTATTTATTTATTTGGTAGAAAGAGAATTGCGTAACATATATCAACTTATTATGAACGACTTAGATAAATCCTGTCTAATCAACAGAGAAAGCAACGGCCCACTTGGCAACGGCGTACATCGCTCTGCTTCATCAAGAGAAGTTTGTATTTCTGAATAGTTTCTTGTTGGAGTCCACGTCCACACAAACATCTTGGATAATAGAAGGAAGAAAACCGGAAGTTAACGCAAGTTCGTCCAATTTTTTTTTTTTTTTTTTTTTTTGGGGGGGGGGGGGGGGGGGACGAAATAGATGAATAGTCACTCTAGAATCTTAAAAAAAAAAATTAAATTTTACGTGCATTTTTAGTTCGTGGGAATCAAAATTTTTCGGCCTCCGTAATTAGTTCCATTTGAATGAGCCGCCAAACTAGATAAAGGAAACAAAGAAATTATAAGACCACATCACCCATGCCATAAAATTTTTCTGGGCAGGAACTTGAAGAGGTATGTACCTGGTGGTGGCCCAGCAGAGTTCAAATTTCCCTGTATTTCCCTTGGTTCCGGTGACATTGGGCCACTCTCTCGTCGCAGTCTTTCAATAGCAAAGTAAACGGAGGATGCAAAAATGGGAAAGATAATCAATTGCCAAAGAATTTTAGTCTCCATAAGCGGAGTTCATTCTTTCCTTTTTATAGAAGTACCTCCCCTAGTGTAAAGGTAAGCCCGTACACCAAGAGCAAGTAAAGCATATTCTTCTTTCTTTTTTTTTCACATTAAAGTGGTTGGATTACTCGAGTGTAAAACGAATTATCACTGGGATTATATACTAAACCTATACAAGATGGCAACAAGCTCAGGCTTTAGGGCTGCAGATCATAAGGTTCAGTCCCTAGTGGTTGAATCATTACATTAAGGTGATTATGTCTCTCTTCTTACAATAGAGTTCATTTCATCCCTTGACACCAATGGATTAATTAATCAAGTGAAGCCACTTCTTACTCGAGCTCAGGAAAGTTTTTTTTTTCAAGCAAGTGCATTTATAAGTTTTTAGCCAAAAAAAGCTTTCAGAAAAACGAGTGCCTCACTTTTGTTTGGCCCAAAAACACAAGCAAGAAACTTCAATTCGATTCAAGATAGAATCTTTCTAAAGAAAAAGGTTTCACACAAAATATAAATGTAAAATGGAAATTTTCCTAATTCTGGTTTTAGACACGAAAAATGTTGCGTGACAATCTTTAATCTCTTCCCTCTGCAGATCCTCCGTGGTCACGAACTTGCAAAGCATTTATGTGTTGCGGTGGTAATCGTGAACTGCCCAGCAAAAAGATGATGGTCCTTTTACGTCTCTTCCTCTTTCTGTTTCTGTTTCTCGTGTTGGCCTCCACTCCAGCCAAAAGTCCCCCTCGAGATGTGAAAAATCCTGTCTTTTTATTGCGCAAAAATTTCCTTCGTTCATGCACTCAAATCCCAGGATTTGGCCATCCTCTTGTCGTGATTTGCCATCAAATCTCCATTTGCTTCATTCAACTTTTCACGGTTGTATTTCTGCGTGTGAACGCCCAAATTTGGCCGAGTGAATGAATATTCTTTCCATATTGCTGCAAATCCCATCTATTCCTTTCCTAAGTTTACTCTTCACCCTAAAGATTTCATGGCCAGCTCACTCCATGAGCATTAAATTCTTGATTATTTCCCTTAATTTCTCTCATTCCAACCCCCCACTCAATCTCTTACCTACTTGCTTCTCGTCTGCCATATTTTCAAGTAAAAATATCCCATTGATTTCTCCTCCTGGCTGGCCGTGATCTCTTTCACGATCTTGCCTCCTAAAATCCCTGAAATTTTCTCGTTATAGATTTCAAATTAATTCTCTTAAGTGTCAAACAAGGCAGAACAGAGCTGCTCCTCTGTTGCTCCGAGATGACAAATGACGATGGTCGGCAGTGGCTCCAGCGGCTTGAAAACAGTGAGGAAAGCCGTCACTAGTGGTTGACGCTAATGAACGAGCCTCAGGCGACCCCCAAACTCTTCAAGCCTTCTTCACCAGAAAACAGAGCAAACACGGGACGAACTGATTGCGGCTTCACCAGCGACCAGCAAGGGTGGTGAATAGCAGGTGGTGTCAGGCTCTGGCTGGCCCGAGATATTGGTGACCGGTGTTAGGATTGGGTGGTTCTTGGTTCCCCTTGGAACCTAGAAGCTACCGTCAGAATAGGTTTCTAATTTTTGAAACCTAAAACCTGCCCTATCAGTTATAGGGTCTACTAGGGAACCGACCAATTTCATTTTTTTGGTTTTATTTTTATTTAAGCCTAATTTGTCATTTTTCTATGATTTTAACATGAAAAAAGGACAGAAGTTAACTAGCTTTTAAGACTTTTTAAGTGCGCAACAACCAAACAAGGACTCGAAGGCTATATCCAATCATTGATAGTCCATAGCTTTGCTTTGGCTTCAACAAATCAATTCAGGTTTACGTAGCAAAAGAGTACTTGTAAATAGAGGATAAGCAGTTCTAGATTTCACTTGGAACGTCAAAATAAGTTCCTCATTTATTGAAATGTGAATCTACCATGCATACTCTAAAATCTAAAAACCCGACTGGTTCCCACCGATTCGATTATTCAATTTTAGGCTATACCTGAAATCATACCCACCCTAATTGGTGTGGATTAATAGTGGCTGCCCATGTCTCTCCTCATGCTTGGTTTGATGATGCCTTAGGGAGAATGGCTGAGGTGACGTGGTGATCGATGGTGGCCATGCATGTGAGTGATAGAGGGTGCGTTTGGATGGGCATTTAGAAAGCCCATCCAAGCCCCAAAGCCCTTTCACCCAAAAAATGGGTGTTTGGCAACCATTCCCAAGGGGCTTTCAAGTGAAAGTTTCCCCTTGGGAATGCTGAAGGTCCATTTAATGAAAATTTTATTTCCTATTTTACCCTCAAAAGTTTTTTGAAAACCCACCGTTGCCCCTGCATTTATTTATTTTTTAAATGAAAAAGAGCAGCCCTTCGCCGGACCGGCGGGCGACGGGCCGTCGATCCGGGGAGGGGCGACGGCCGCCCCGGCGGCCGGACTGGCGCCGGCGGCCGTCGGCTGGAGGTCGGGCGACTCTCCGGCGAGGGTCGCGCGACCCGCCCGAGGGCCGCCGGAGGTTGCCCGACCTCGGGCGACCCGGTCGCTCGACCCAGGGGCCATGGCGACCGAGCGACCGCCGCTCGGGTCTCGGGCGGCCGCAGCGGCCTCGCCGGGTCTCGCGAGGGTCGCGCGACGGCGAGGGCGCCCGCGGTCGCGAGACCCGCGGCGGCCGCCCGGGTCGCGGCCCCGGTCGAGCGACCCGGGTCGCCCGAGGTCGGGCGACCTCCGGCGGCCCTCGGCTGGGTCGCGGCGACCCCGCCGGGTCGCCCGACCTCGGCGACCTCGGACGGCCGCAGCGGCGCCAGATCGGCTCGGCTGGCCGCCAGCCTCGGCTCGCGGTCCGGCGAAGGGTTTACCTGATTTTTCCAAAAAAAAAAAAAAAAAATAAAATATAATACCCATAAAGCCCTTTCCAAATGTTTTTTTTACTAAACGCACGTTCAACTCAAAGTCCATTTCGCAAAATTTTTACCAAACACAACCGCATTTTCCCCAAACAACTTTGAAACAAAGATTTGCATTGGACTCAAAGCCCATTGCAAATGCTGAACCAAACGCAGCCAGAGACGGTGAGCGATGGTGACATGCGAGTGATGTGACAAGTGCGACGGTATAATGTTGAAGATGATTGAACCCCAAAACCTTCCTTGGTGCGATATTGTTTTTGATTGGTTGGATTGAGTGACATCATTTATGTCCTACCAAGCCACGTTAGATTGAGCCATGTCATTTTGCATGTCCACGTGGATTGGATTTCTTTAAATAAAAAAATGCCAACTCATTTTAATATTTTTAATTATAAGTGCCACGTAATACGTTTAGTCTAAAATTCTCGCTAGACAATTAAGGGTGCGAATGATAACCATTATTTTCCAAAATTCACTTTTTATTCGAGAAATATATTTTTATTTTTATTCTCCGGACAAGTTTTGACCAAAAATATGTGTTTGATAACAATACAAAATTTTTATTCTAAGAGTAGAAATTCGTTTGATAACAATATAAAATTTCTCCTTCTAGGACGGCAATGGAGGTTGGCGGATGGCGGCGATCGATGACTCGACGATGTCGCGGCACGGGGGGCAGGTAGGTGGCTAGTGACGAGGAGGAGCGATAAGAAAAGGTTTTATTTATCATTTCTATTACAAAAATAGAAAAGTGAAAAAATTTCACTTCTCATTTTTTTTCCAAACCTATTTCTAGACTAAAAATTTGTTCTAGAATATAAAAAAAGAATTGCATTATTGAACGAATTTCTGTTCTAAATCTATTCCCGAGAATAGAAAATAGTTATGGACAGAAATAGAATGGTTATCATGCACATCCTAAGTAATCATTTTTCTTTAATTTGGTACTTAAGTGAGCTAGTTAAAAATTTTAGCATTAAAATGAAGCCATACAAAAAATTTTGGCACTTATGATGTCATTTAGCCCATGAAATTTTCTATATTAAACTTAGATGGTAGACTTTTAAACAAAAAAATATTAACGTTAAACTCAATAGAGATCATATTTTTTTTTTAGGATAGGTATTATATCATGAATTTATTTCGTGGGACCTTCTAACTTTCTTAAATTGGACAATGTGTTTATTTGTTGTTGCCATTGATCTTATATGCGTTATCCTTCATAAATTAAGTTTATACAAATATTTACATATCTTCGCAATTTGATATAACAATTCTAACATAACTATACATAAATAAAAATAAATGAATTGACTTAATCACATCGATTTCATCTACTAATACAGTTGATTTATTAGTTACATTGATACGTGATACAAGTTCGTAACATGATTACTTCCGACGACACCGATACATTGAATGGATTTTTTTCTTAAATAAATTAGATAGATTAAACTTATTGGAAATACATAACGGTTGGGAAAAAAATTGATCTAATTTTTCCTACAAGAGCCATATTATTTGTGGCAAGAACACTCCAGCATTCCATGTATCTTGGACAAGGTGCTCGAGAGTGAATTTTCTTCTTTAATGTTAAATTTGCACTTCGACGAGTTATTTTTGGCTCAAAACAACATTACATATTTCTTTTTTGGAGATGACTACACCGAATAGGCGAGGATCATGTCTTCAAAGGCTTAGTCTCATGTAGTCTCTTAATGATAGGTAATTAACTATTTAGAACCCATTTGTTTTGCCCTTTGCTCTTCATGAAATTGCATTGTAGGACAATCAGCGACAAATTCAATGTGTGTGTTAAGTAGACATAGAAATGATTAGTCCTCATGAGGTAATTGTTTAGACAAAACTCTCTTGATAATAGGAAATTTTCTGGTAATTAACCTTAATGAACTGGTCATTGAGTGCTTGTAAGTAATGAAACTAGGATGACAAAAGGCAGTGGTATCATCATCGACAACTATAAGGGAACTAGTGGAGCCAAGTCATCCCAGATTAGGAGATTGACTTTGAGTAATACATTTTGTGTGTTCACTGTTTACTTGAAAAGGATAGTCATACCATGGACCCGAGAAAATGAATCAATTAGCAGTATTTGGTAAACACACATTGCTTTTGCATTTTTAGTTCGTGGAAATTACATAATTTCGGCATCCATAATTAGTTCCAATTAAATATGCCGCCAAACTAGATAAAGGAAACAAAGAAATTGTAAGACCCTATCACTTATACCATTAATCTTTCTGGTTTGGAACATGAACATGTACCTGGTGGTGGCTCGCAGGATTCGAATTTCCTTGTATTTCACTTCGATGTGGCGCCATTGGGTTGCTTTCCTCGTTGAAATCTTTTAATAACAAAGTAAACGGAGGATGCAAAAATGGGTAAGATATTCAATTAAGTTTTAGTCTTCCTAGGCCGAGTTCATTCTTTCCTTTTATACAAGTACCTCACCTAATGTAAACCTACACCTAGAGCAAGTAAAGCATATAATTTTTTATTCACTTTATAGTGAGTGGATTACCTTTTCTTTTTTAGCTTTTGGATTGAAGTGGTTGAATTACTTAAATGTAAAAAGGATTATCACTTGAAATAAAGACTAGACCTTTACAAGTTGGTAAGTAGGCTGAGGCTCTGGGGCCACACATTATTAGGTTCAGTACCTAGTGATCGAACTATTACATGAAGGTGACTCTGTCTCTCTTTCTTATGATATAGTTCATTCTATTCCTTGACACCAAAGGAGTCTTTACCAAGTTAAGTTACTTCTTTCTCGAGCTTGGGAAAGTTATTCAAGCAAGTTATTTTGCTAGCTTTTAGCTTGACAAAGCTATCGACAAAAACGAGCATCTCACTTTGTCTAGTCCAAAAATAGATATAAGGACACTAGAAGTGTTAAAAGTTTCATCACTTATAATAGTAACAACCATTTTTATTGACAAGTTATTTTTGGCTTAGAACAACACCATGATTTCCTTTTTGGAGATGACTACAGTGAATTGACTACCTCGAGAATCAAGTCTTTAAAGGACAAGTCTTATGTAGTCTCTTAATGATAAGTAATTAAATATTCAAAACCCATTTATTTGGCTGTCTGCTCTTGACGAAATTGCTTTGTTGGACAACCAATTGCAAATCCGATTTGCATTTTAAGTAGACATAGAAAATAATTAGTCCTCGCAATGTGATTGTTCGGACAAAACTTTCCGATAAGAGGAAATTTTCCAATAGTTAATTTTAATGAACTGGTCATCGAGTCCTTGTTAGTGACGAAACTAGGATTGACAAAAAGCAGTCGCATCATCATCCATAACTACGAGGGACTACGAGGGAACTGGTGCAGCCAAGTCATACCAAACTTAGGATATTTGAGGAATACGTTTTGCTTTTGCTTACTGTTTCCTTGAATCAATCAACTGTATTTGATGGCCACACATTGCTTTTGCAGTTTTAGTTTGTCGTTGGAAATTTATTTAGTTCCAACTACGTATGCTGCCAAAATAGATAAAGGAAACAAAGAAATTATAACACCACATCGCTTATACCATAAATTTTTTTGGGTTGGAACATGAATATGTATCTGGTGGTGGTTCTGCAGGATTCGAATTTCCTTGTATTTCACTTGGCTGCAGCACCATTGGGATGCTCTCCTTGTTGTAGTCTGTTGACACCTAATTTTGGAAAAATAAAATTGCATTTCGAACAAATAAAAAGAAAAAAATGAAAATGGGAGAAATTGATTTGATTGAATTATGCAAGGAAATATGGAATTCTGATGGATGTCCGGATTTTGTTAAATACAACAACAATTTTGAAATCAAGTGAAAAATGGGCAAGAATTGAACTGATTGTCAAATCATATAGATTTAATTTAATGTGACAAGAAATGGTAACTCGGGAAATGCCATATAAAGAGACCGTTTTGAATCACTATCAAAGAGAGGCTCATTTTTCATGACGGGTGAATTTTCCAAAAATTGAGAGCAAAAAGTTTTGGAGAGAGACTTTTACCAAAAAAAAAAAAAAGTTTCGGAGAGAGAAAATTCGAAGAAAAGAATGAATTTTTGCAAGAAGGCCCCGTCTGTCTTGGTCAAAGAGAAAGCATTTTCTTTCTTCTTTCTTTGACAAGAAAAGAGAAAAGTTAGCTGCAGAACAGAGAAAAGAGAGAGAGAGAGAGAAGTGACGTGAGAGGTGAGAGAGTAAAAAAAAAAAAGAAAAAGAAAACAGAATAGTGCACTGTTCTTCTCTTTCGTGCAGCACTCTCTTCGCTGTCCGCTGTCGCTTCACCAGCAATTCTCCGGTCACCCCCCGCACCGGACGCCGCGCGGCAAAGTCGCTCGCTCCTCCAGCTAGCCACCGCACCAGCACTGCCGCTTGTCGTCCCTGCTGTAGCTGCGGCAACCCGACACCTCCGCCAGCTCGCTCGTCGCTGCGTTCGCCAACGCCCGCGACTCAGCGCCCGACGTCCTCTGCTCCAGCCGCGATTTGTGCAAGCCGAGCCTCCACTCGCTGTCCCCTAGCAGCACCCGACGCCTTCGCCGCTCCGCCTTGACCGCCCGCTACAGCAACCTGCACCGACCCCCTCTGCTCCGCTTGCAACCGCACCACCGCTCTGTTAGAAATAGTAAAATTGATTTTGTGTTTTGATTAGCTTATTTGTCTTTTAATTGTTTTTTTGGCTATGTGTAAGCAAGAGTTAGTCGGTTTATAAACTGTCAAAGAAACGTGTGCTACAGCACCACGTCTCTCTAAGCCGCCGGAGAAGAAAAATCATGAAGAAAGTACAAGTCTTGGGCACACAATAAAATATTATAGTTGCTGCTGAAGACTCCAAGAGCACGAAGGAAAGGAAGGAAAGCAACTTGGGGCTGGCAATATTTTATTCTCACTGAAGACAGCAAGAAGAAGAGAATTCGCAGCCCACGTTTTTTTTTTACTACCAAGAAGAAAAGTTCAAATTTAACTCTTGCAGGTTTGAAGTCCAGGCGGTGAAGTGCTTTTAGATATAGGGTTATGTTAGTTTTTTTTTTTTTAAGTGTGTGAGAGTGTGTGTGAAAGTGTGAGAGAGTGAGATTTTAGAGAGAGTTTTAAGCTTAGCAAAGTTAGTGTATGTACTCTCTTAAGCCTTTGCAAGGTATATTGTGTAATATAATCTCTCTTTGTGTGTGTACTCTCTCCCTCCAAGTCCATTTGATTCCAACAATTGGTATCAGAGCTAGCTATGGCATTCACTAGTTCCGTTCAGATGCAACTTCCAAAGTTGAACGGAAAGAATTTCAACAACTGGTTCGTCCAGATGAAGGTTCTATTCAAGTCCCAAGATTTGTGGAACCTGGTGGAGAACGGCTACACCGAAGTAGCTGATGCTGAAGAGTTCAATGCTTTGAGGAAGGAGGAGAAAGAAGCGTTGGTGGAATCTTGAAAGAAAGATCAGAAAGCATTATATGCGATCTTTCAAGCTGTGGAGGAGACGATATTTGAGAAAATATCGAGTGCTGAGATAGCGAAAGAAGCGTGGGATATATTGCAAAAATCCTACAAAGGCGATGATCGTGTCAGGCGGGTGCGGCTCCAAACACTTCAAGGAGATTTTGAGTCTTTACGCATGAATGACTCAGAATCTATCTCGGCTTACTTTGATCGTGTACAAACCATCGTTAACCAACTGAGGGTTAATGGTGAAGAGCTCCAAGATGTACGAGTCGTAGAAAAAACCTTGAGGTCTTTGATTGAAAGATTTGACTACGTGGTTGCGGCAATCGAAGAAGGCCAAGATATCAACCATGACGTTGGAGAGGTTGATGGGTTCATTATGTTCGCATGAGCAAAGAATGAACCAGAAGTCTATCAGTTCGAATTCTGAGCAAGCACTGCAGAGTCGGGTCACTCAATCAAATCGAGGAGGTCATCATGGTGGCTGAGGTCGTGGAGGTCGTGGAGGTGCCCGAGGTAGAGGTGGAAATCTGAATTCCACTAAAAGATATAAAACACGTGACAAATCAAAAGTCAAGTGTTTTAACTGTAACAAATTCGGACATTACAAATCCGAATGTCGAGCAAACATGGGGCAAGAGCAGCCAGAATATGTGCACGCTGTCGATGCAAATAAAGGCGTGGTGTTAGCATGCCAAATGGATGACTCAATTACCATGGACACAAAAATTTGGTACCTTGATACTGGGTGCAGCAATCACATGTGTGGTCAAAAGGAGCTATTTTCGAAGTTAGATGAGATGGTTCGTGGTGAAGTCAACTTCGGGAATAAATCCAAAATTCTCGTGATGGGCAAAGGTAACATTGATATCAACTCAAAAGATGGTACTAATGTTACTATTGCAGACGTTTACTTTGTGTCGGGACTCTTTTGGAATTTGCTGAGTGTTGGGCAACTATCCGAAAAAGGCCACAAAGTTAACATTGAAAATGGTGTGTGCACCATTAGAGGCGCAAACAATAAGTTGATTACGACAACACAGATGACAAAGAACCGGATGTTTCCTCTATCCTTTCAGACGAAGACTCTATTGAGTTTCCAAGCAATGATAAAAGATAGCAAGTGGCTATGGCATCTTCGGTTCGGTCATCTAAATTTTCGTGGACTTAGAAAAAGATGGTGACCGGCATGCCCTTGATCGACGCTCCAGACCGCTCATGTGAAGGATGTCTCGTTGGAAAGCAACATCAGAAATCTTTTCCAATTGGGAGAGCTAGAAGAGCCAAGCAACCTCTGGAGTTGGTACATACAGATATCTGTGGTCCTGTTGAGGTGGAATCATTTGGACAAAAAAGGTACACGCTAATTTTTGTCGATGATTTTACTAGAAAAACATGGGCTTATTTTTTGAGAGAAAAATCCGAAGCTTTTGGCAAATTTAAAGAATTCAAAGTCTATGTTGAGAAACAGAGCGGCTTTAATTTAAAGACATTGAGATCGGATAGAGGTGGAGAGTTTACTTCCAATGAATTTGATAATTATTGTAAAATTCATGGAGTGAAACGTCAGTTGACTGCTAGCTATACTCCTCAGCAAAACGGTATAGCAAAAAGAAAGAATAGAACAATTTTTGAAATGGCAAGAAGTATGCTAAAGGCTAAAGCATTACCGAAGAAGTTTTTGGCAGAAGCCGTTGCTTGTGCTGTATTTGTGTTGAATAGGTGTCCAACAAAGAGTGTTCTTGGAAGAACTCCGAGAAGAGGCTTGGAGCGGCAACAAGCCGATGTTTCATTCCTATGGGTATTTGGGTGCGTAGCATATCCCCATATACCAGATTTAACGAAGAAAAAAGTTGGATGATAAAAGCGAGAAGTGCATTTTCATTGGATATAGTTATGTGACTAAGGGTTATAAGCTATATAATCCTATCACGGAGAAGGTAATTATTAGCAAGGATGTCCAATTTTTTGAAGATGAAGCCTGGGACTGGAATCAAAAGGCTGACCAGAAAGACATTCCTATGGAAGATGAACCATTGGTGAGGGAGACCGAAGAATCTTCAATTGAAGATCCATCACTTTCACCTGGTAGTTCATCCTCCTCACCAGCAACGACTGCAGAACCATTGATTCGTCGTTCACAACGACTGCAGAAGACGCAAGTAAAATTCAGGGATTATGTGGTCACAAGAGTTGATCATAATGATGGTGACGAAATCACTGATGAAACAATGGTAAACTTTTGTTTATTTACCGAATGTGACCCCATATCCTGTGATGATGCAGCAGTAGATGAGAAGTGGAACCAAGCAATGGATGAAGAAATCCACTACATTGAAAAGAATGACACGTGGGTGCTAACTTCTTTACCACCTGGTAAGAAGCCTATAGGTGTCAAGTGGGTGTACAAAACGAAGTGCAAACCCAACGGTCAGGTGGACCGTTACAAAGCTAGACTGATGGTGAAAGGCTACAAGCAAAAGCCATGTATTGATTATTTTGAAGTATTTGCACCAGTGGCTCGAATGGATACCATTCGGATGATCTTGGCACTTGCAACTCAAAACCGTTGGAAAATCCATCAAATGGATGTGAAATCGGCATTCCTTAATGGTTTTCTCGATGAGGAAGTATATGTGGAGCAACCACAAGGTTATGTGAAGAAAGGACGTGAAAATCAAGTTTATAAACTGAAGAAAGCATTGTATGGGCTAAAACAGGCACCTCGAGCTTGGTACACGAGGATTGATACTTACCTGTTGGAGCATGGCTTTCAAAAGTGCCCTTATGAGCATACACTGTATATCAAGTCAAATACTAACGCGATATTATAATTGTTTGCCTTTATGTTGATGATTTGATATTTACAGGAAGCTGTGAGAAGATGTTTGCTGAATTCAGGGAGGCCATGACAAGTCAATTTGAGATGACAGATTTGGGATTAATGTCCTATTTTCTGGGCCTTGAAGTGAAACAAACAAATGAAGGCATATTTGTTTCACAGCAAAAGTATGCTAATGATATTTTGAAGCGATTCAATATGGAAACGCTCAAATCAATTCGAACTCCTGTAGCAGAACGGTTGGAGTTGAAGAAAGAAGGAACCGGTGAACTGGTAAATCCCACTTATTTTAAAAGTATTGTTGGCAGTTTAAGATATTTGGCTACCACTAGGCCAGATATAACTTATGGCGTGGGAATTATTAGTCGGTTTATGGAGAAACCATACCAATCACATTTGCAAGCAGCAAAAAGAATTTTAAGGTATGTCAGTGGAACTCGTGATCATGGAATTTTATATTCTTACACTGACAACTTCAGTTTAGTGGGGTATACAGACAGTGATTGGGTAGGTGATATTGAAACACGGAAGAGCACTTCCGGATATGCGTTCTTTCTTGGATAAGGAATAATTTCTTGGTCATCAAAGAAACAACAAGTTATTGCACTCTCAACAGCTGAAGCAGAATACATTGCAGTATCTTCAGCAGCATGTCAGGCGATGTGGCTTCGAAGGATGCTTTTTGAGCTTATGCATGAACAAAAAGGTCCTACTAAATTGATGTGTGATAACAAGTCAGCGATTGCATTGGCCAAGAATCCCGTATTTCATGGCAGGAGCAAACATATCGACATCAAGTATCATTATATTCGTGAGCTGATTAAAGAAGGTGAGATTGAACTTGATTTCTATAAATCCGAAGACCAGATTGCAGATCTTTTGACAAAACCATTGAAGGCAGATTTTTTCGAGAAATTGAAGACAATGCTTGGTGTCGTAGTCTTACAAAATCAATTTTAAGGGAGGCTGTTAGAAATAGTAAAATTGATTTTGTGTTTTGATTAGCTTATTTGTCTTTTAATTGTTTTTGGGCTATGTGTAAGCAAGAGTTAGTCGGTTTGTAAACTGTCAAAGAAACGTGTGCTACAGCACCGCATCTCTCTAAGCCGCCGGAGAAGAAAAATCATGAAGAAAGTACAAGTCTTGGGCACACAATAAAATATTATAGTTGCTGCTGAAGACTCCAAGAGCACGAAGGAAAGGAAGGAAAGCAACTTGGGGCTGGCAATATTTTATTCTCACCGAAGACAGCAAGAAGAAGAGAATTCGCAGCCCACGTTTTTTTTGACCGCCAAGAAGAAAAGTTCAAATTTAACTCTTGGGTTTGAAGTCCAGGCGGTGAAGTGCTTTTAGATATAGGGTTATGTTAGTTTTTTTTTTTTTTTTTGAAGTGTGTGAGAGTGTGTGTGAAAGTGTGAGAGAGTGAGATTTTAGAGAGAGTTTTAAGCTTAGCAAAGTTAGTGTATGTACTCTCTTAAGCCTTTGCAAGGTATATTGTGTAATATAATCTCTCTTTGTGTGTGTACTCTCTCCCTCCAAGTCCTTTTGATTCCAACACGCTTGGAGCCCGATGCCGCCACGCCTCTGCAACCTGCGACCCACTCGTCGCTGAGTCTGGCCCGTTGCTCGCCACCGCCTCAGCATCCCGCTCGGCCCCGTCACGCCTGCCAGCCTCTGCTTGCGTGCCCAACGCGAACACTCGAACATCGTCGGCCCCCTCACCACTGCACCTCCATGAACAGCCCGCAACGCCTCTGTTCCCCTTTGCTGGTCTCCGCACGCCACACCGCTTGCCGTCGCCTCGGCACCACCGCTTGCGATGCGCCCTACCGTCGCCGTCGACCAGCTCTCGCCGGAGTCTTGACACTGGACAGCGACCGCCCGGTGGCATCCACCGTCGTTTTCCCCCTTTAGGTAGTTTAGTTTATTTTTATTTTATGTTTTTTTTAAAGTTTCGTTATTATTATAAGGTGGTTTCCATTTTATGAGTTTTGTAGGCATTATCCATAGGGATTTTGTCCGGAATTATTGTAATTATTAATTTAATCAGAGAGACAACGGATTATTTTTTTTATTATATTAATTTTGGGCTTTCGGTAGAATTTTAATTGTTAAATCATTATAATTATTAATTTGATCCATAAGACTTTGGATCAGATTTTTAATTATTTTAAGTTATTTGCCGTGATAATTAGGATTAAGATAATCGTTAATTTGACCTGTGAGACAACATGTTATTTTTTCGATTATTTTAATCCTTTATTTTGCTGATAGTTTAGATTTAATATTTATTTAATAATTACTTATCTTTTAAAAAAATTTAAAAAATCAAAAAAATCAAAATTCTACATGAGCATATAGGTTTAGTAAATCAGACATTTAGGTTTAGTAAATTAGAATTTTCTTAGGATTACATTTCTAGGATTGCATTTTTAGAAATAAGTTAGGGTTGAACCTAAATAAATTCTTTAGGGTTTTAGATAGTGTTCGCACATTTTAATTATCTCATTTTTCCAAAAAATAATTTTCTAAGAAATGATAGGGTTTAAGTCAAATTAATCCCTAGAATAAATTGGAAGATTATCCCTTTTTAGATAGATTAATTAGGGTTTTCATAAATTCTGAATTTCAATAAAAAAAATGCAAAAATACTAGGTGCATGTTAACTAGCTTGCATAATAGGACCATGTAATCAGAATTTGTTCATCAGTGAAGTTAGGTCATGAGGTGCATAATAACTAGGTTGCATAATAGGCCCATTTAATTAGAATTTGCATATTAATAAGATTAAGTCATTCTAATTTTCAAGAAAACCCAAAAAAAAAAAAATTGTTTGCTTTGGGTGATGCAATTTATTTACTGAATGTTTGAGCATTTGTGTGATCACATTTTTGCTTAATAGTGATTTAAGTTAAAATAAATTCAAGCTGCCTGCAAAAATATTTTGAAAATTAAAAAGAAATCGTATCGAAAGAGCATTAGAGAAATCTAGTGTAACCAAATCCCCGTACCCTTAGTCTCTGGTTCGTAGGAGTAAAATAATTCTCTCATTATTTTACTCAGATGTTTAATCAATCTACCATAAACCGATTAGTGGCGACTCCAATATAATAATCATTTGCATGTTAAATATTTGAACCTTAAGTCGCGAATTGGTATGGGTTTGAGAGAGCCCAAGCTAAGTTTAAAGACTTAGTAGTAAATTAGCCTAAACTTAGGTGGTGCACCCAAAATTTAGGTCGCGACACGGTCTTTCAACAACAAAGTAAATGGAGGATGCAAACAAGGGTAAGATATCCAATTATCAAAGAGTTTTAGTTTCCCTAAGCGAGGTTCATTCCTCCTTTTTATAGAAATACATTGCCTAGTGTAAAGGTAAGCCCCTACACCAAGAGCAAGTAAAGCGTATAATTTTTTATTCACTTTATAATGGTTGGATTACCTAAATGTAAAGGAGATTATTGCATGGAATATAAACTAGACCTATACAAATTAGTGAATAGGCTCTAGCTTTGGGACCACAGATCATTAGGTTCAATCCTTAGTGATCGAATCATTACTTTGAGGTGACTCAATCTCTCTTTTTTACAATAAAGGTCATTTTGTTCCTTGACACCAGTGGAGTCTTTACCAAGTTAAGACACTTCTTTCTCAGACTCGGGAAAAGCCATTTAGACAAATTAATTTGCAAGCCTTTAGCCGAATAAAGCTATCAGCAAAAACAAGTAGCTCACTTTTGTCTAGCTGAAAAGCACAAGCAAGGAACTTCTATTCCATTCAAGACGGAGTCTTTCTAAAGAAAAAGGTTACGCAAAATATAGATGTAAGATGGAAATTATCCAATTTCCGATTTTACACACCAATGGAGTCTTTACCAAGTTAGGCAATTTCTTTCGGGCTCGGGGAAAGCTACTCAAGCAAGTTAATTTGCAAGCCTTTAGCCGAATAAACCTATCAGCAAAAACTGGCTCCTCACTTTTGTCCGGCCCAAAAATACAAGCAAAAAACTTCCATTCAACTCAAGGTAGAAACTTTCTAAAGATTTAAAATGGAAAGTTTTCAATTTCCAGTTTTAGACACCAATGCAGTTTTTATCAAGTTAAGCCACTTCTTTCTCAGGCTCAAGAAAGCTATTCAAGGAACTTGACTTGCAAGCCTTTAGCCGAATAAACCTATCGGCAAAAACCGGCACCTCACTTTTGTCTTGCCAAAAATACAAGCAAGGAACTTCCATTCAATTCAAAGTGGAATCTTTCTAAAGAAAAAGCTTTCACACAAAATGTAGATGTAAAATGGAAATTTTCTAATTTCCGATTCTAGACACCAATGGAGTCTTCACCAAGTTAAGCCACTTCTTTCTCAAGCTCAAGAAAGCTATTCAGGCAAGTTAACCTACAAGCCTTTAGCTTAATAAAGCTACTAGCAAAAATGAGCACCTAATTTTTGTTTAGCCCAAAAACATAAGCAAGGAACTTCCATTCAATTTGAGGCAGAATCTTTCTTAAGAAAAAGCTCTCACACAAAAGTAGATGTAAAATAGAAATTTTCTAATTTCAAACTTTACAAATTTTCTAATTTCAGATTTTAGATATCAATGGAGTCTTTACCAAGTTAAACCACTTCTTTCTTGGGCTCAGGAAAGCTATTTAGGCAAGTTAATCTGCAAGCCTGTAGCTGAATAAAGCTATCGGCAAAAACCGGTACCTCACTTTTGGCTAGCATAATTCAATTCGATTCAAGACATAATCTTTCAAAAGAAAATCTTTCACACAAAATATAGATGTAAATGGAAAATTTCCAATTTCTGGTTTTAGACACCAATGGAGTCTTTACCAAGTTAAGCCACTTCTTTCTCGAACTCAGGAAAGCTAATTAGGAAAGTTAATTTGCAAGCCTTTAGCGAATAAAGCTATCGGCAAAAATGAGCACCTCACTTTTTGTCTGGCCCAAAACATAAGCAAGAACTTCACCTCAATTCAAGAGAAAATCAAATTAAAGAAAAAGCTTTCACGCAAAATATAGATGTAAGATGAAATTTTTCCAATTTTTGGTTTTAAACACCAATGGAGTATTTACCAAGCTAAGCCACTTCTTTCTCAGGCTTAGGAAAGCTAATCGGGCAAGTTAACTTACAAGCATTTAGCCGAATAAAGCTATTGGCAAAAAAAGGCTCCTCACTTTTGTCTACCCCAAAAACACAAGCAAGAAACTTCAATTCAACTCAAGATGGAGTCTTTACCAAGTTAAGCCGCTTCTTTCTCTAGCTAGGGAAAGCTATTCAGGCAAAGTAATTTGCAAGCCTTTAGCCGAATAAAGCTATCTGCAAACAGGCACCTCACTTTTGTCGAGCCCAAAAACACAAGCAAGAAACTTCAATTTGATTCAAGGCAAAATCTTTATGAAAAAAATATTTTCACACAAAATGTAAATGTAAAATGGAAATTTTCCAATTTCTAGTTATTAGACCCCAATGGAGTCTTTACCAAGTTAAGCCACTTCGTCCCAGGCTCAAAAAAGCTATTTGGTAAATTAATTTGCAAGCCTTTAGATGAATAAAGCTATCGACAAAAGGGGGCACCTCACTTTTGTCTGGCCTAAAAACACAAGCAAGGAACTTCCATTCGATTCAAAATAAAATATTTCTAAAGAAAAAGCTTTCACACAAAATTTAAATGTAAAATGGAAATTTTCTAATTTCCGATTTTAGACATCAATGGAGTCTTTACCTAGGTAGCACGGACACATTGTCCGTACTTCCGTATCGTGTCCGACATGTGTCGGAGCGTGTCGGACACGTCAACACGGTCGGACACACGGTCAAACATGTGTCAGATTTTCCGACACGTGGTCAACCTTTGCCCAACACGTTTTGACACGCATGTCCAGGAGGGTGGAAGCGACAGCGAGGGAGCAGACCGCGAGCAACGGTGAGAGACGGCCGAGCATAAAGCGAGGCGAGGGCCGCCTACCATGGATCCGACAAGGCTGTAGCCGTGAGGGAGAAAGGATTGAAGGCGAGAGGAAGAGGAGAGGAAGGCGGTTGTGCGGCGAGCGACGAGCAGCGAGGAAGGGGGTCGTGCGGCGAGGAGCGGTGAGTGCCAAGGAAGGGGATCGTGCGGCGTGCGGCGAGGAGGAGGAGTAAAGGAGCTAGGGTTTCTGACTAAAAAATAATTAAAAAATGGGAGTATGATGGGCTATCACGTATTTTGGGGGGAGGGAAAGTGACAGGGACAGGTGGGGGGAAATGGACGATGGTGGGGAGGGAAAGAAAAAAAAAATTAGGGGTGGGGGGAATGGACGATGGTGGGAGGGAAAGAAAAATATATTTGGGGGTTGGGGGGAAATGGATGAGGGAAAGAAGAGAGTGAGGTAGACGTGGGGATTTTTTTTAATTAGAAAAATAAGTAAATGATATTAAAAAAATAATTTCAAAAAATAAATATACTTAATTTGAATTAAATTAATTAAAAATAAAAATATTCATTTAATATATAACGTGTCCTAACGTGTCGAAATTCTTCATTTTTAAGAAATAACATATTGACGCATCGTGTCGTATCGTGTCGTGTCGTGTGTCCGTGCTACCTAAGTCTTTACCACATTAAGGCACTTGTTTCTTAAACTTAGAAAAGCTATTTAGGCTAGCTAATTTGCAAGCCTTTAGCTATATTAAGCTATCGACATAAACGAGTGGCTCACTTTGCTCTGGCTCAAAAACATAAGCAAGAAATTTACATTCGATTCAAGGCAAAGTCTTTCTAAAGAAAAAGGTTTTTCATGCAAAATATAAATGTAAAATGGAAAATTTTCAATTTCTTGTTTCCATTTTTTTTTTTTTGCAGGAATTTTGGTTGCCACGTTTTCATAATTTGAACCTTAAAACTGAAAATGACCAAAAATTACATTATTTTGTACAAGTTTCATTCTTATCTAAACATATTATCTCACCAAACATATTTTCAAGAAAACAGAAGATGAAAACATAATACAATTGTCATTAAAATATTTTTGTGAACCAAATGCACCCTAAATGCCTTGAAAGATTTGATAGTGATCTTTTCTTTTCAGAAAAAAAAAAAAGGTGTATGTTGACACCCGAATTTTTATGCGTCCGTCCATTTTTGCAACAGTAAAAAAATTAAAAAATAACAGTAATAAAGAATGATAAAAATAGTAATAAAATTCGGATCCAGCTCATTCTCTTCAACAAGTTTTGGGCCTGCCAAGCCCATGCGCATAGCCCTCCTTCTAGCGCCATTCTTTTTACTTCTTCTGGGTCCAAATTCATTTCTTTTCCTTCAGCCCCTTTCCTTCCTTTATTCTTTCCTGATTCTGAGTCCATTTTTGTTCTCTAAAGGCCCGGCCCCTTTCGTTATGTTCTTCTCCTTCGCACACGCTCACGTTGACGAGACTGTGATGCAGATGCGATGACAGAAGCAAAAAGGGACGCGCGCGTGGCTTGTGAGAAGAGCACGGTGAGGCGCTGGTGACGGAAGAAAGGATTCTGTTTGGTGAGGGGAGAGGACGTTCGCTTGAGGTGTGCTGGGTCAGGCCGAGAAAGAAAGGAGGCGAGGGAGAAAAAGAGAGGCTGAACCAGGGAGCGAAGGAGAGAAGGAGGATGTTCGCAGAATGAGAACCAGAGAGAGAGAGAGAGAGAGAGAGAGAGGAGCAGGAGCTGAAAAGGGAAACCGAAGATTTTTTTTTTTTTTTTTGGAAAATTGGCAAAAATCTGCTGATTTCCTTCTGTTCTGGTCCTCGACTGGCGGGAGAACATGTTTCGCGACCATGGGCCACCATCTCCGTCCGTGGCTGAGCGAAGGCTTGCGTGCATTAAACTCGTTCCTCAGACGAAAAGGAAGGACACCGATCGTCTTCTTAAGCCTCGTTGGCGAACGCACGGTAACGGCGACTCCATTCTTGATCAGGTTAGCTCCTCACTTCAAATGCTCTAACCTTTGCTCTGTTTTGCCCGAATTTGAGACTTAGTGTTCACTAGCGAAATCGCGAGTTACTTGTCTGAAATTGAGGTTGATTTGAAATGGGTAATGCGGATCCCATACTTCGAATTGCACATCAACTGTTCGACAAAATGCTTGAATGAAACACCGAAATCCATTCCATCAAATCGATGCTTTGAAGTTTTATAGTTTAACGTTTGATTGTTCTGAGATTGTTGAACTTCGTCTGATGTCGTGCTTTTCTCCATGCTTTCCTTCGATTTCGCAGCACATCCATCGCTTTTTCCGAGTCGCCCATGGAGGAACACCTTGCCGGAAATACCATCCCCTTTGCCAGAGAATGCCTGCGGTTAAGGGCCGCTACAGCTAGTTCCCTATTGCTTTGCTTCGATGTGCATATATGTGTTGGTTCTCTAGAATAGATTTAGTTTGAAGTGCGTGTGTATGGCGCCGAACAGGTTCGATGATGGCCCGAGAGATGACCGGCGGTGACGACCTTGTGACAGTTGGTGAGGTTGGCCGCTGACGTCGGATCGGTTGAGATTTCGAAGTGTGTTCTTGTGGTGAGTGTTGAGTTCGTCCATGGAGAAGCTTTCGTCAACCGGTTGTAGGGAAGAAGGCGTCGCTTGAAGAAGACAACGCAGGTGGAAAAAACGAAAAGAAATAACAAAATAGAAAATGAAATAAATAAATAAAAAGTTGGTCAACTCTAATTTTGACCGGATCAAATTCGGATAATTAAACTGGGTCGGGTCAGATTATGAGACGAGCTGAAGGTTGGGCCGATTAATTGAAATAAGTACAGATTCGGGGTTAGGTTTATGGTGAATTGGGGATGGTTTAGATGAAATAGAAGTTGGGCCTGATTTAGGTTTAGTGGGACTTGGGCTGAACGTGACTAAAGAGAAATTGGGCTTGAATTACAGCAATAGTTCAAGCCCAGCAGATAGACCCATATTTGGGATTAGGCCTGGGGCCGATCCGAATTGCAAGCTCCGTCCCCGACCCTAGGGTCTGGGTTAGACCCGTACCCGGGCCGGTTCCCCGACCCGGTCCGAAGTCCCTTTTTAATAATTAAAAAATTCATAAAAAAATTTTAAAATTCAGAAAAAATAGAAAAATTAGAAATCCTTGGCAAAAGCTTAAAAAATTAGGTAGCTTTCCTTTAAAAAAAATGAAAAATCCTTAAAAATTTTGAAATCCAAAATTGAATAAACCTTTAGAGCTTTATAATAAGGATTTTCATATGCCTTTATTTAGAGACAATATCAAGTTGTCTATGTGTTTACTTCGATTGCACTTGATTGTGCACTTTAATATTTTGAGCATTACTTTCATTTTTAGAATTGTTAGGATGAACCCAAAAATTCTTTGATAGGCTCCCTAGCATTTTAGTAGGCATGTAATCAAGTTTAGGTACCGAAAGACCATTAGTTTTAAAACTAATGTAATCAAGTCCATGTTTCCAAGATCTCTAGTTGTGCAAAAAATGAGATATTCTCTCATATCTTACTTGATTTTTAACCGACCTTAATAGGCTAGTGGCGACTTATTATATAGAAATTCACATATGATTAGTTAAATAAAAATCGAATATCTAATGTTACGTGGGGTATGGACTTGAGAGAGTCCACATTTGTGATTGATGAGTCGTTTGCGATGTTAGCAAATGATGGTTCAGCCGAGATCATCATTTCTATGAACCATTCAACTCATCTCATAAGCAAGTATCTCTAAACATATTCTCTCCCTTGGTAGGTCGAGACAATGTAACGATACATGTTTAGAATCAAGAGGCGAAAAGGTTGATTCGACAATGTTGGCACTCATTTGGCGCATTCTAAAGTGACTTTGTAAGACATTGAAGCACTACAAAATTATACATGATTCTCCGTGTCAATATCTGCACATTTTGAAAGGTTTCAGGTATTCACAAAGTTCTAATCGCAAGAATATGGGAAATTATTTATTAAAACAAAATTTTAACAAGAGAATCCTTGAAATTGTAAATTGAGGCAAGATTTAATGTTGACCTAGGAAACCATCTAGCTAAAGGCTAATTGACTAAGATTTATGTTAACCTAGGACTTTCTCCTTCAATCTTGATTGGTGAAATCGTGTTAGCTTCATCATCTCTATCTAGCATCTAATTTTTTCTGAAAAATATTAGAACAATGAAAACATATGTACTAGTACTTCGTCGGTTTTGGGTTCCGCAACGAAATATCTTTCATCAAATGTTATATTTTGATTTTTATTTGAGGGGACTTAGGTTTCATGCTAGTATTGGACAGAAATGGTCAAATACAATGGAGTATTTGATTTTTATCTTTCATCACATATACGTGTATATATAATGGAGTCACTTAATACAAGCTTAAAATTAATGATAACTAATGTCGAAATATAATTAAATATTTGATCCAAACTCATTATGACATACTAATGAAAGCCCATTAAAATCAAAATGGTTTGTATAATATCGAAGCTGAGACAACACTAGACATTGAAAACAATACCAAGAAGGCACTACTCTTAATTGGGCTCGAGAACATAACGTCTGAACTTAATTGACAATGCTCAATAGTGGAAACAACACTGAGTAGATACTGCTCCTAAATAGATATAAGGACATTACGTCGGAAGCTAATCAACAACACTGGATAGTAGGATAATATTGGAATCTAATCAACAGCACTATCTTGGATATAGACACTCACTAGAATGGAATATATAACGAGAATCTGAAGCTGTAGCTAAACTAAATTAGGCTAAGATAACTAAAAGGGTAAGACAAAGGAACTTGGTGTGTTGTTTAGGGGGCCTCTCTATTGGATTGCATGCAGTATTTATAGGCCAATTTGGTAACTGTCGGTAGTTTATTGCTTCCTCCTTGAAAGTTGTTCAACGTTCTTTGCTCAACTATATTATCCATATCTTGTTGTCTTCTGACTTGTTCGACAATGCTTACATGACTTGCTCAACAAGTATTAACTGCTCCTTTGGTTTTGCACGCCCTTTTAATCAACCATTCCTACCTAAATCTTGACGCCAATTCCATCTAAATCCTTTGTCTTCGGTAGCATCTCTTGACTTGGACATGTGGCAATCAATTGTTTTATCATCGAATTGCATATCTCCACTTGTAGGCCTATCGAAATCTAGCCCAAAGGCTTTTGAAATCCTTGGCCATCCTTCATTTCCATGACTAACATAGGCTAAGTTGATGTTAATCACAGTCTGCATGTGACAATGAGGATGATTTTGAATGTTTTCATTTCTCGTGACCAACACGTGATAAAAAGGATAAGTTTGGGTGTCAATAACTGATTACCTTTCTTATTTGTGAAATGCTTAAGCCTAATAATTATTTTCGTTGTTACTGAGAGGGTGCGGATATTGGGCATAGGACCGGGGGCTTCGTCATTGACTATTCTCGCCACATCACCCATAAGACAACGTCGCAATAGATGAGATGCACAGGCGTACGCTTATCAATTAAAAGCATTTAACATAGTAAAATTACACTTTACTTGGCAACTTCGAAAAGGCGTGGAGAGTAGGAAAATGGGGGAGAAAGCAGGTAGGAAAGTCAAAATAATTTATTTGGGAGCGCACGGAATAGAAGAAGATTGGGAGCAAATTTCTTGGCCCAAAATTGTGCATTTTGGAATTCCACCCCAAGATACACGCACGCACCGACAAGGCATTAACTAGATGTTAAAAGAGTTTGCTCCTCCTCCTATGATATTTTATTTAAGACTTACTGGGAGCACTTTAAAAATGAGGTTTTGAATCCACAAGACCGAAATGAACGAGTGCGTTCTTAAGATTATTCGAAGAGGTGGATCACTTGAGGTACACAAAAATTGGCGTGGACACCATCTAACCACTAAAAAAAAATCAATGATTCCCAAAACTTATTCACAACTTTTGCCAGCAATTGCACTCATCTTTTCATCTTCACCCAACTTTTGTATGCACACGATATACCCATTAGCCCTTGCGCCTAATCCTTTTATTTTGGTCAAGCTAGAATGAAGGGAATCGATGAACTCGTGAAGCTTTGTATTCAGTTTTACCCGGAGCTTATTTGGATTTCGCATTATGGTAGGAGGTTGATGACACTTGTCGTGGAGAATCACCAAGAAAGGAACTCTCAAACGCTCTTTGAAGGTAAGCTCAACTAATGAGTTCTCATTAGTTTCTAGCCAAAAAAAAAAAAAAAAAAAAAAAAAAGTTCTTCTCAGTTCAAGTGCCTACAACAGAAGAATTGGCCAGGAGTATGCTTGCAGCAGCAAAGTACAATCCTAAGTTCGATGTTGTAACTACTGTCTTCAGAGCAACTATTCAAATGCAAAGAGCTCTCGATTGGTTAAGAGTAAGTATCTTTGTTTTCATATATGTAATAACGGCACTTACTAATAGTTATCATATTTTCTAGACAAATTTTTCGAAGTATGATGGCTAGGATAGAGACACCATAAGTGTTATAACTTTTTTATAAAGTTCATTTGAGTGCCACAACATTTTTTTTTTCCTTCAATCACTTGAGCGTCATGACTATTGAGTGTTATGACTTCTTAAAAACATTCGTTTGAATGTCATAACTTTAGTTAGGACTTTAGAAAATGTTTACCACTAGTGCCATGCTACGTCGGATTTTTGGCACATAAGGTGAACGATTTTTAAAATGGTCATGGCACTCAAATGAACATTTTATTAGAATTTATGACACCCAAGTGATTGCCAAAAAAGTTATAACATTCAAGTGAATGTTTTTTTTTTTCTTAAGTCACGTTACTTAAGTAATCGAGAAAAAATTGTGCCACTAAGATAAGCGTCATACAAAAGTTAAGACACTTAAGATATTCTTTTTCCTAAAATTATAGGTAATAAGATTTACTCCAACAAATATAATTTCAAGATAAATTCTTTGGAGTGGTATCGATCACGTGACAAGTAAATCTATTAGCTATGACAAAATCTGTACACGGGAAAGTCCTGGGGAGAAGAGGATACACTCACGGCTAATTTGCTTGTTCATTTAAATATCAAACATCAAATGTGTGCGTCAAAAAAGGGGAAAATGTAAATAACAAGCATCTCGGTAGAAAAAGATATATTTAAAGAGACATATATTCTAAAGAATCCTCAACGGCAGATTCACAATTTCTCTATGCAAGCAAGGAGACGTAATTGACTCGATGAAGCAGCGCAAGCTTGACCTAGCACGCATACTCGTTACTCGAAGCACGACTCAAATTTGATCAAGCATTAAAAATTCTGCTCGAATTCAACTCCAAAAGAAAATAAAAAAATCTGAGCTCCACTCGACTT
The DNA here is from genome assembly GCA_017140395.1 of Eucalyptus lansdowneana. Classification (NCBI taxonomy): domain Eukaryota; kingdom Viridiplantae; phylum Streptophyta; class Magnoliopsida; order Myrtales; family Myrtaceae; genus Eucalyptus; species Eucalyptus lansdowneana. The sequence goes on along the minus strand of CM029485.1, from coordinate 55,005,899 downwards.
GAATAGATATGTATTAAATATCGTATTTATTGTGATCCTAACGGTTACTGGCGCCAAGAATCCAATCCTCAAGGATTTATAGAATTGTCGTAAGATCTACTACCCGATATAGAAAAAGGAGGAGCAACTGGATTCTAAAATGAAGAGCTGGAGAAAAGGAGTACCGGAGAGGAATTTGAAATAACCCCTTAAAATTATCAAAATCAAAGCACATTCTGCTAGAATAAATATTATGCTGTGCAATTTCAGGGATGATATCATTAGTTAACAGACCGAAGTTTTTCTCTGTCATATCTAGAGCTTGTCACCGATTATTCGCTTCACTTAGATATATTTCGCCATCGAACAAGAATCATGTTGTGCAGGAAAAAAGATCTGGACGTTCAAAATATGAGGTATAAAATATATATTGTTAATCGATTTATTCGATTCCATATACAAATCAGATAAATGGAAATGTTGGTCTTTTTTAATGGCCAGCGAGGATTATCGTTTATATTTAACCTTATGTTTATGCGGTGATCATCAGTGCGTTTCAACTTTTGACGAATGATGCAATTGGGGTTGCGTTCGATAGACTCCAAGGTCATACTCCGTTGGAACTTGGATCTAGCTGGTGTTCACAGGCGTGACTTCAGTGGTCAATGGATAGGTTCAGTGTAAGCACCCAGACACAGACAAAGTTCTACTTATCTCGTATGAGAGGGGCTATCAAACATTAAATAATAGCTTTATTTTTTCCAATAATTGTAAGCCCATGGCCAGGTCAACTTCTAATAGAGTGGTCCAGGTTATTGAGATGGGCCTTTAAGCTTAATCCCACGCACCTCTTGTTTCTTGGGCTAGGGTAAATCAGTAGGTTTTGTGGAGAGTGCAAACCATTTGGCCCGTGATTTGAAATTCAGTCATGGATTGCAATGTACTTCCAAGAAAACTTGACCAAATTTAAGTTATATGAGGAGTATGGTACCGCGAATCTCTCTTCTGTTGTTGCCCCAATGTCTGATCAAAGGAGGCCAACGAAGGACAACCTTAGGGATTCGTGATTTATTCATCATAACTTGATCCCAAGGGATTAATCCATTGATTCAAAACGAAATTTTATATCAACTCGTTTCTAGTGCATTTGGAATGTCAATGCACACGACTTAGTTGAACCCAAAGTCGTGTGCACAAACCACACTGGCTTTAGGCCATAATTTATTAGAGCCACAAGAATGCAATTTCATGCTTGGAGTGTGTGGTGGGGTTTTTTTTTTGGGGGGGGGGAGGGGTGGGGCACTTCACAAAGGCAAGCCAAAAGCAACCCAAAACGTCCACGTGTATTATCTGTGTATGCATACATTGAAACCAAGATAGTGAAATAAGACCTACTTTGCCTCGAGTTCACGTCGGATTTGGCAAGAACTCAATGAATTGACCCTTCTTGATGGTTCCCCATAAAGTTCTCCCCTTTCACTAATTCGACCTTTCTCTCACTAATGTTCTTCAATTAATCGAGACTTATCCTTTGCTATAACAATCGAAACATCATCATTTTGCCATAAATTTTCCTTTTTGTTCTTGGCGAAAATGATATAACAAAAGAGATAAGGGTCCCGTTTGGCAATGTTTCTGTTAAAAAATTGTTCCTAGGAACAGAAATATAAAAAACTAATTTTGTTTCGGGGAACAATTTTTGAACAGAAAAACGCATTTGATAAATTTGTTTAATTTATGTTCCTGGAATAGAAAAAAAGAACAAAAATACGTTTGGTAAACTTATATAATCTTTTTGATTCTTTTAATTTTTTACTATTTTTATTTTATTTTTCCTTTTTTCTTATTTCTTATTTCTTAATTTTTTTTTTTTCTTTTAGCCGGCGGCCTCACCCGGCCACGGCGAGGCTCAATGACCCTCGGCGAGGTCGAGCCTCGCCGTGGCCGGGCCAAGCTCGGCCTCGCCCAGATCTAGTGAGGCCGAGCTCACCCAGCCACCAGCGAGGCTCGGCCTTCGCTGGCACCGACGCCTCGCTCCAGAACACCGTCAGGTGGAACCCGCTCCAGGAGGCGCTCTGTTGGAAAAAGGCCAAGATCACGTCTATCCTCCTCGAGCACTACCACCGCTCCGCCTGGTGCAAGTGGCGCCACCGCCTCCCCTAGGTGATCATCGTGCTCTGCCGCATGTGCGACTTCTACATGGAGATCTCGTTCCATTTTGAGAACTTCGTTATCCCGTTCGTCAGGAAGATCGCCCCCTCCAACACGTATTGGATCTGGAAGCGCGATGGCAATCTCTAGGCCAACACCTCCCTCGTCAGCTTCAATAGCTTGAAGATCCAGCGTGCCGATCAAAGCTTCGCCATGGCTGCATGAGGCTCGGCCTCTCTAGGGGCCAGCGATGCTCCAACGAGGTCACTGGCCCTCATTTGGCTAATCGCTAGCGCTGGCCATAGCCAAGGCCAGTGACGGCAAAAGGAAGAAGAAGAAGAAAAGAAAGAGAAAAAATAAGAAAAAAAAATGAGAAAAAAAGTGTTTATCGAAAGTGTTCCCGGAACAAGAAACAAGTTTTTCTTATTTTTTCTTTATGTTCCAAATCTGTTACTAGGAAAAAAAAAAAAAAATAGATCTTTTGTTCCAGGGAACAAAAAATGTAAATAAATGAATTTCTATTCTTTTATTGTTTTTTTTTTTTTTTTTGGTGACCCGGGGAACCTCCATACGCCGCTTCGTGGCGGAGTAAACCCTGGGGTGGACTGGGCCACCACCACAGACCCAGCACATAGGTGAATCGCACAGTTTGCACTGAAGCATCGACCCACGCGAAGTTTTGAACTCCTCCCCTAGCGGATGGGTACTAAGCTCTCAACCAACGCGGCCACCGCGAGCAGTGGTTCTGTTCTTTTATTGTTCCTCAAAACAAAAGAACAAAAATTGTGTTCCGGGAAACAGAAACAAAACCCAAACAAATAGGCCCAAGGCGTATAAATGTTTTTTTGTTTTTTTGCGGAGCATGCGTTAGTTATTGCAGACAAACATATGGAGCAATGGTCCACCATATATTGCAGGGAATTGGGTATTAGAGTATGGTGCTTTGATGTGGCCAGTCTACATCCACATGCGATAAATTCATAATATAATGCCAACCTGGGGCTAGGTGAAAATGCGTGATTTAATCTTTTTTGTTCTATTGTTGAGACATCGAAGCTATATGTGCAATACCTGAGATGATATTCAAAGGGATTTATTCATCTGAAAATTCAATATGATATTGTCAACTTAATAAGAAAATATTAATAAGTAAAAAGTTTAGAATTTTGGCATTCCTCAAAAGTTAATATGAAGAGATTTTTTTTTTTTTTTCCAATGGTACGTGAAAAAATTTGCCGTAATTGACTATGACAATACCACTTGTAAGAATCATGGAGAGATTTTGAAATGCTTTAGGATCACAGCACATATACGTTCATCCAAATTAAGCGTTATTGATCATCTTGTTTTTTCTTTCAAATTAGTGTGCATGGTTTGAGTGGATTGATTTGCAACCATGATGTTTAATATGTATGACCAATTAAAGCTTGCACTGATAGGCTAGAACCTAAGTATATCCCCAACCAAAATTCAAAGTAACAACTGGGTAAACTAAACTATGTTAGTGTGAAATTTAACATTTTCTGGGTTAATTGAGTTAATCATTTTTTTTCTAATAAGCACACACTCTAAGCTTTTGAGTGGCTTGTTAGCATCTCACCTTACATTTTTGTGGCCAACATGAGGATCTCGTGTGATCACCACCGCATCATCACTTTGCATAGTCATAATAATAGGCAAAAGTTTAGCCCAAGTGCTAAAACTTGGCACAGATGGACACTTAAGTGCCAAAACTTCGAAAAAGTATACTTAAGTGCCAAAATCGGAGTAAAGTGGATCACTTAAGTACCACTCCGGCCAAAATCCAGCCACATTGCTGACGTGGCAATTTTCCGACGAGTTGGGTGCAAAATGGTGCCGTTTTTGCACGCCGATGTGACGACAAATTGCAAAAACGATGTTGTTTTGTGTATGATATTTAAATAATTAATATAAAAATTAATTTAATTAAATTCAAACTTAATTTTATTTTAAATTTTCTAAAAATTAAAAAACTAAAAATTTAAAATTAATTAAAATTAATTAAAAAGGGAGGGGGAGGGGGCAAAGGGGTGGGCCGAGGGTTGAGCCCTCGTTCATCGCCACCTCCCTGCCGCCACTGAGAAGGGTCAGCGACGAAGGGGGGAGGCTCAGCCGGGGTTGCCGACCCCCAGCCGACCTCGCGGGCCCTTGCTGCTAGTCGACCGGCATTGCCGGCTCCTAGCCAAGGCTCGGCGACCCTGACCGATGCTCCCCCCATCGTTATCAACCCTTCCCAGCAATAACGGGGAGGCGGTGGGGGCTCGCGAGCCCTCACCCAGATTTGACGCAAGGGTTGCTGCCCTCGCTCAAATCCGGCTCGCGAGCCCAGCGATCCCGGCCGATGCTCCCCCCACCGTCGTCGGTCCTTCCCGAGATGGCGAGGAGGTGGCGAGGGCCCGCGAGCTCTCACTCAGATCTAGGGCGAGGGTCGTGGCCCTCCCCCAGATCTAGTGAGGGCTCGCGGGCCATCGCCATCAGTCGGCTGGCGTCGCCGGCCCCTAGCCAAGGCTTGGCAACCCCTAGCCAAGGCCCGGTGACCGCAGCTGATGCTCCCCCTACTGTCGTCGGCCCTTCCCGGAGATGATGGGAAGGTGGCGAGAGCCTATGAACCCTTGCCCAGATCTAGAGTGAGGGTCGCAGCCCTCACCACAATCCGACGAGGGCTCGCGGCCCTAACCGTCGATTGGCCGGGGGCCGGCGACCCTGGCCGACCCTCCCCCCTTCGTCGCCGGCCCTTCCCGGAGATGGCGGCAATGGCTCAACCCTTAGTCGCCTCTTTGGCCCCCCTTTTTAAATTTTAAATTTTAATTTTTTTTTTAATTTTTAGAATATTTTAAATATAATTAAGTTTAAATTAAATTTAATTAATTTTAATATTAATTATTTACACATCAAACACAAATTGACGTTGTTTTTGCAATTTGTCGCTACATCGCGTGCAAAACGACAACGTTGTACACCCAACTCGTCGGAAAATTGCCATGTCGCAATTTGGCCAAATTTTGGCCGAAGTGGCATTTAAGTGACTAATTTTATTTCGAAACGGCAATTAAGTGTACATTTTTCGAAGTTTTGGCATTTAAGTGTTACTCGTGCCAAATTTTGGCATTCCAGGTTTCCTTAACTCCATAATAATATGAAGCATCTTTCCTTTTTAAAGCGACACGGCATGAGCCGAGACATTAAATTAATCTTAAAAACTAGGGCTTGTGGGATCCATTGAATCATCCTATCTTTTCACCATCTCGTCCCACCTCTTTTTTGATATAAACACATTTTTCTATTCGGTCATATTATTATTATGTAATTTGAGATACTTATTTAGAAAATCCTAATTTTATTGTATAGCGACAGTTTAGGTCCTAACTTTTTAATTGGGCTAATTTAATCTTAAATCTTTATATAATATGTCAATATAGTCATTTTAACCAATTTTGACCAAAAATCACTAACTAATTTTTAAATTTTTCTAAAATGTTATCATTTTTTTCTCATTGTTTCCTTTTTTATCCCCTGTTCTTTTCATTTTGCTTGTGACCAATTACTTGGCCATGGTCAGTAACCTCCCACAAGCTAGGTACTTTAGCTTGCACAATGTGTGGCTAAGAAGAGCCACGATGCCCTCACTCAACAAGGGTGTTGTAGCCCTTGTCCCATCTAGAATGGCTAACCATCCCCCATGCAAGTCCAACCCTCGCTTGTGGCCGATCATGGCCACAAGCCAAAAAAAAAGCAGGGGGGGAGGAGAAATTCACAACCAGTTTAAAAAAAATAAAATCCAAACATTATGCACATTAGCGCCACTTGGCCATATAGGATGTTGACTAGATTGCCATGTTAGCAATTTTTGGCCAAAAATTGCTCGGAATGACTATGCTAAGAAATTATCAAAAGGTTTGGGACTTAAGTGACATAATTCCAAGATTTAGTAATGAATTCGCTGCCATACAGTATGCTTAAAACTTTTTGGATAATTTTCCTATATAATTGATTTTCGCATTGCTTCTTTATATATAAAGATAAAATTCATACACCCTAAGGGACACTTTTTGAGAAAATAAAGTCTAAAAGTGGAAGGCTAGTTCCTTAGGCACTTGATGCTATTTTTTTTTTATAGCAAAGGTCATATGAATTAACTAAATATATATTTCAATTATTACTTATTGATTCCTTACATCATCAATTGAAATTGTGGCATCCAAAAATTCCAACGACCCTCAAATATGCAACGGCCACGTTTTCTTTTATCTATTGGACCGACCAACCGTGCAACAAGAGAAGTCTTTGGACTTTGATTGATTTATGGAATTTGGCCATGCATGAAGAACACACAAGCCCGCGCGGAGAGGAGGATGCCATCCACATCCAAGCCACCTCATCTCTCCCCAATTCGGAAATCATTGGGTCAACTAATTTAAGAAGTGTTGACTGAAGTAAGGCCGAGGCCACGTTGCTTCGTATGGAGCATTTAACGAAGGCCAAGAAACACCAGCCAGAGACACGCCTCCTCCACCTGTCCATTGTCGCCTAAGCCACCGAAAATCCTACATGCAAGTAAATAATTAGTTAGTTAATCAAAGAACAAAATGGGGGTTCAGAATTAAGGAGTAGAGAGAGAGTGAACCGAGCAGAACCGAGAGAGAGAGAGAGAGAGAGAGAGAGAGAGAGAGGGCAGCGAGTGGGTGCACGGCATGAGGAAGGAAGAGGTCGCCCTTTGTCGAGCATGGCGCTGCTGCCATCGACGCCGTCGTTGAGTCACACACGAGGTCCCGAGCTTCCTATTTTGTTTGCCTATCAAGCTAAGGAACTAGAGGCAAGTAGAAGTTCATTAATCTATGTTGTGCATGTTGCAATTATCTGGTGAAATGCTGGTAGATGTGAGAAAATGCAGAATTGGGAGTTGCATATGGATTTTTGGATGATTGAGATGAAGTTGGATTAGGAGATTGAATAAAAACAGAGTTTGTTTTGAGTAGTTTCGAGTATTGGCTGAAATAAGAATTGAAAGGTCTAACTAAAGCGGATTATTGAAGTGAAGTAGTTACAATGTGGTGCAATAGACTTGTAAGTGTTTGGTTATGGATGTTGAATGCTGGGATTCAATGAATAAAGATAGTTCTCTTTGGATTAGTAAAATGTTTTCGCAGAAAACAGCATGACCTTCGGTGATTTCATGAATTTTCTGTAATTATCTAGCTGGAAATAGACTTTGAACCCTTAATGAAAGTTTTAGGGCATGTCTTTAGGATTAACATATCAAAAATTGAGAATAAATGAACAAGATTTGGTCGATAAAACGATTTTCTATGAAAATGTTAAATCTAGAAGTCATTACAGAACGTTAGCAAGGAATACAGCAATTACTTCTCCTGATATATAGGGAATTGGACTTAGTGTTCTTCATGAAAATTTTTCCTTTAGGTCTTGTTTATATATATCAAAATTTCATAATTTTTTAAGTTCATTTAGGGGTTATTTTGAAATTGTTACTAAAACTGTGCATTGTAATAATTGAGCTGTATTATTCCGAATTTGCTCAATTTGTCCCAAAGGTAAATGCATCTTGAGTGGTTATGTGACATGATGATACTGGCATTGGCATATCATGCAATATTGAGATTTGATGAGACTCAAGGGACATCTTGTCATTGCATTGAAAAGTGTTTTTGAATTTAAGATGCTAATTGTTGCCATTCGACCCTCGGGTCAACGATGCCCCGGGAGTTGGGATGCCTAAAGGATCGAATAAGTCGATGCCTTGTGGATGCCCGGTGGCCCTGTGTGGCTGAATTGCGGAGGTTTTTCCCTGGGAGCTTCGGGATGCTCGGTAGTATGCTTATCGGTACGTAATTCCGGATGGCCGGGGTAACCATTTTCATGGAAAGCCCCTGAGGTTCCTCGTGATGCCAGGTGGGGTGCAAGATGCTTGAAGGCATGATCCGCTCCAGATGCCCGATGGCCCTAGTGGCTGAATGTCGGAGGCTTTCGCGATGTCAGAGTGGGTGCGAAATCCTAGAAGGACGCAAACATTGGTCCTCTAGGGGGATAAAACCGTTTGAATGATTAAAACTAATGATCATATTAAGTGTAAGTGTAGTATAGTTATGGGACTAAATTGTATGGCATGGAATGGGACGTGTCATTACAGTTTGGTCCTAGGATTGGGACTTGTGTAACTAGACATGATGTATCTAAATCCTTTGAAATTGCATTTGTCATTGCATTAAAGAATTTTATGATTTTAGTATATAATGTTCCCTTAACTACCTGATTTTGTCTATCCTGCATGAATCTAGATATTGATGGCACTGCTTGATATAGCTTGATGAATCTTTTACTGCTAAGTGGTTGTGCTTACCCCGTTTGGAGACTAACATTTCAGATTAGAAGATATGTCTCTGCTACCAGTCAACCCCGGTTCTAGTCATGTATGACATCGGTTCACTTTATGGCCTGGTGACTCGAGAGTTTCTGTCAATGCACATCCGTCGTGATGGGATCATGCTAGGGATGTTGCCACCGCCACCAGCTGACAAATCGGGTTGAGTGTGACCGAGAGTGACGGATAGCAGATGAAGCAAATTTTGGACCGCCGACACTAACTGATAGACTTATGTATAGAGCTGTATGGAAAGAAAAGTAAAAAGAGAAGTCGAGTTATCTTTTGATATGAAGCCGGGTATAGAAAACCACGGCAAATTTTGATGTACCAACTAGTGTTGTCTATCAGATCTATATAAATAAAAGTGTTCGGCTTGACTTATAAAAACGTTTAGTATGTGTGCATCGTTTCTAATTTTGGGATAAGGAGATGCTGATTTTGCTTCCGCTATATATTTATATAATGCGCAGGGACCAATCTAAAAGATATAAACCCCCAGGATTGATATACTTTCAGGTCAAGCAAGAGAAAGGTAAGCGAACTGTGGCGACCCCAACGGATTGGGGGCCGTTTCGGGGCTACCACAGCGGGTGGTATGAGAGCAAAGGTTTATATGGAGTGATAAAGAGCCTCAGATGGAAATGAGGATATAGAATGATGCACACCATAGGATACTAACCAAGAGTAGTTGACTAACTTCGAACAACAGGCGATGGGTATTCACTCGTAGATCTTTGGTGAGTAGTGCGATGTTACTTTTGTGTGTCAGTAACATTTTTATGTTACTTATGTGACTTTAGTAATAACCTTATTTTATTATCTGACCAATGACATCAAGTCATAAATTGTTCCTAAGGTGAATGCTTGGAAAACTGCAAAAAAATCATAGTACAAACTAGGAATTCTCATCCATCGAGGGCTAAAGCCTCTGCTTCAAGGGCTGAACCTCGAACGGAAGATATCTTGCAGGCATTGGCTAATATAGGAAATTTGATGGAAAGGCAAGCACAGCAACAACCTGGAGCAGAACGCCGTACTCAAGGACTGGTGGAACAATTCCTGAAGTTGAAACCACCTAAGTTAGTGGAATGGGAAGTCTTGAGGAGGTGGAACATTGGATTGATGAAATGGAACATATTTTCCAGTTGTTGAGCTGTAGCGATGTTGAAAAGATAACATTGGCAAAATACCAACTAGAGGGAAATGCAAAGTTTTGTTGAAGAGCTTCAAGAGATACGATTTTTCTACCAAGTACTGATATAAACTGGGATATGTTTGTTAGAGCTTTCAATAGAAAGCATTTCTCTGATTGTGCCAAGAATAAGAATATCACAGAATTTGTTTAGTTAGAATAAAGGGAGCTGACAATGGACCAATATGAAGCAAAATTTTCTGAATTGTCTAGGTATGCTCCTAGGCTGGTTGAGGATCGAGAGGAAAAGGCTAAGAGATTCCTGAAAGGATTAAGGATTGATATTAGAAAACAACTAGTGCCTCTAAATATAAGGGATTATAATGAGATCTATGAGAGGGCACAGTTAGTGGAGCAAGAGTTAGTGAGAGAACAATCAAAATCTAAGAGACAGATGACCTTTAACGATGATCGAAAGGGTAAGAGACCTTATCCTGGTCAAGGTTAGCCCTAGGAATCTAAGAAGAAGGGTAATTTTGGGAATTCTGGAAGAGCAAAGAGTGGCTTGGTTCTAAGGAGAGTACCCTACCACGGTAATATTAGCTAGAGATGTGGTGGACGGCATGGGCCAAGATTTTATAATAACCCACCGAAATGTTTGGTTGTGGGCAAATGGGGCACTTTAAGAGAAATTGTCCACAAGAAAGGTCGCAACTGAATGTCAATTTGATGCGATAGGTACAACAACGTACGGTTGGACCAAATCTACCAAGGAATCCACAAAGGCCACCAGCACAAGGAAGGGTGTATGCGGTCACCCAAGAGGAAGCGGAAGCTTCCAAAAATGTCATCTTAGGTACGATCTCCATAAACGATAAAAAGGCATATGCGTTGTTTGATACAGGTGCTACGCATTCTTTTTTGTCTGAAAGATATAGACAGTTGAGCAAGATAGAAACTACCTCTCTTGAGACGCCTCTTTGTGTTTCTACACCATTAAAGAATATGGTTTTGTCTATGTTGGTATGTGAAAAGTGTAAGGTAACTATAGGGGGATGGGATATGGAAATAGACCTAGTTGTGATGGCTATGTATGACTTTGATGTTATCATTGGAATGGACTAGCTTCATAAGTATCAAGCTAGGATGGATTGCCATAAAAAAGTGATCCAGTTTGTTTTACCCAACCGATCTAGTTGTGAATTTTTTGAAGGTTAGACCAACCCCTCTATAGCACTTATTTTAGTGATAGAAGCCCATGCACTACTTGATAAAGGATGTCAAGGATACCTGGCAGTGGTAAAGGACTATACGAAGGAAGGGTCTAAGTTAGATGACATTCGAGTGGTTAGGGAATTTCATGATGTATTTCCTGAGGAACTGCCTAGGTTACCACCGAAACGAGAAATTGAGTTTGAGATTGAACTAATGCCTGGAACATGACCGATATCTAAAGCTCCGTATAGGATGGCCTTGACAAAATTGAAAGAATTGAAAGTGCAACTACAAGAGTTGCTTGATAAAGGATTTATTAGGCCAAGTGCTTCTCCTTGGGGTACACCAGTTTTGTTTGTGAAAAATAAGGATGGGTCAATGCGTCTATGTATTGACTATAGGCAACTGAATTAGGTAACTGTTAAGAATAAGTATCCCTTGCCTAGAATTGATGATCTATTTGACCAACTACAAGAAAGTTCGGTCTTTTATAAGATTGATTTGAGGTCAAGATACCATTAGCTAAGAATTAAACAGGAAGATATTCCTAAAATTGCATTTAGGACTCACTATGGACATTATGAATTCCTAGTTATGTCGTTTGGACTGATGAATGCTCTAGCTGCATTCATGGATCCGATGAATAGGATATTTAAGCCATATTTTGATTAATTTGTGATTGTCTTCATTAATGATATCCTGATATATTCTAAAGGACCTAAAGAGCATGAGCGACACCTGAGGATAGTATTGCAAATCCTTAGAGATCATAAGCTGTATGCCAAATTCAGTAAGTGTGAATTTTGGTTGGACTGGATAATATTTTTGGGACATGTGGTGTTAGGAGGAGAAATTGCAGTAGACCCAGCAAAAGTTGAGATGATAATAAATTGGTCGAGACCGACAATGCCGATTGAAATACGAAGTTTCTTAGGACTGGCGGACTATTATAGAAGGTTTATCGAAGAATTCTCACAACTTTCAGGACCATTGACAAAATTGACTCGAAAGAATGTAAGATTCGAGTGGGATGGAGAATGTGAAAGGAGTTTTCAGGAACTCAAGAGAAAATTGACTATGGCTTCAATCTTAACTATATCTTCTAGATCTAATGGGTTTACGGTATATAGTGATGCATCTCACAAAGGATTGGGATGCGTTCTGATGCAGCATGGCAAGGTCATAGCTTATGTATCGAGACAGTTGAAACCTCATGAATTGAATTACACAACTCATGACTTAGAATTGGCAACTATAATTTTTGCTTTGAAAATATGAAGACATTATTTATATGGAGAAAAGTTCGAAATCTATACAGATCATAAGAGTTTAAAATATTTGTTTTCGCAAAAGGAACTGAACATGAGACAAAGGAGGTGGATGGAGTTGTTAAAGGATTATGATTGTGAAATATGGTACCATCTTGGAAAGGCAAATAAGGTGGCAAATGCTCTTAGTTGTAAGTCGGCTATGGATATGGCTAGTGTGAAAATAACGTAATGGAATTTGTTGAAGTTAGTAGCAAACTCAGAGTTTAAATTGGAGATAGATCACCTTACCGGCATGCTTACTACATTAAGGATTGAATCCGAAATAATTCAGAGAATTAAGATTTTGCAAGAATCTGACCTGGAAATAGTGAAAGTACGAAATGCTGTGTCTTTAGTAAAAAGACTAGAATTTCAAGTTTCTGAAGATGGAATGGTAAGATGTCAAGGACAACTCTGTGTTCCCGACAATGAGGGAGTGAAGAGAGAAATCCTGTTGGAAGCACATAGGAGTAGTTATAGTATTCATCTGGGTAGTACAAAGATGTACAGGAATTTACGCTAACAGTATTGGTGGAATGGCATGAAAACGGATGTAGCTAAACATGTCTCTCAGTGCTTAACATGTCAGCAAGTGAAAGTGGAGCATCGCAAACCTACAAGACTGTTGAGACCATTAGATATACCAGAGTGGAAATGGGATCATGTAACAATGGATTTTGTGCAAGGATTACCAAGGACATCAAGTGGCCACAACTCTATTTGGGTAATAGTGGATTGTCTGACCAAGTCTGCTCATTTCCTAGCAATCTGCATAGACTACCTGATGGATAAATATGCTAAGATATATGTAAGCTAGGTAGTATGCTTACATGGTGTTTCAGTGACTATCATTTCCAATCGAGATCCAAGATTTACTTTAAATTTTTGGCGAAGTCTTCAAACCGCATTAGAAACTAAGCTTCAGTTTAGTACTGCTTTTCATTCACAGACCGACGAACAAACAGAAAGAGTGATTCAGACATTAGAGGACATGTTAAGAGCTTGTGTCATTGATTTTAAAGGAAGTTGGGATGAAACATTGCATTTAGTAGAATTTGCCTATAACAATAGTTTTCAGAACAGTATAGGAATGGCTCCCTATGAAGCATTGTATGGAAGGAGATGTAGGATCCCTGTCTGTTGAAACAAAGTAGACGAAAGGAAATTGACAGGACCTGAGTTGGTACAAGTTACTACAAAGGCTGTTGAGATCATAAGAAAAAGACTTAAAACAGCCTAGAGCCGACAGAAAGACTACGCAGATAGGCTTAGAAGACCTTTGGAGTTTAATGTAGGAGATCATGTATTCCTTAAAGTATCTTTGATGAAAGGAATATCACGAGTTGGAATAAAGAGGAAGTTAAGTCCCAGATTTGTTGGACCCTTTGACATACTCGAGAGGATAGGAGATGTAGCTTATTGATTGGTACTACCTCCTAAACTGGAAAACCTACATGATGTGTTCCATGTGTCGATGCTGAGGAAGTACCAACCGGATCCCGGACACATACTCGATCATGAAGCTATCAAAGTGGATGAGAAAGTGAGATACGTAGAAGAGCCAGTACAAGTGTTGGATCGGAAGGAGCAAATTCTTCGGACGAAGAAAATTCCTCTAGTTAAGGTATTATGACAACATCATGATATGGAAGAGGCTATATGGGAAAGTGAGAAAGAAATGAAGGAAAGGTACCCTCATTTGTTTAATGAGATATAAGTAACGTCCAATTTTGAGGACGAAATTCTCTAAGGAGGCGAGAATTGTGGCATCGGAAAATTCCAATGATCCTCAAATATGCAACGGCCACGTTTTCTTTTATCTATTGGACCAACCAACCGTGCAACAAGAGAAGTCTTTGGACTTTGATTGATTTATGGAATTCGGCCATGCATGAAGAACATGCATGCCCACGCGGAGAGGAGGATGCCATCCACGTCCAAGCCGCATCATCTCTCTCCAATTCGAACATCATTGGGTCAACTAATTTAAGAAGTGTTGACTGAAGCAAAGCTAGAGGAGGCCATGTTGCTTCGTGTGGAGCAACCAACGAAGGCCAAGAAACCCCAGCTGGAGACACGTCTCCTCCACCTGTCCATTGTCGCCTAAGCCACCGAAAATCTTGCATGCAAGTAAATAATTAGTTAGTTAATCAAAGAACAAAAAATGGGTTCAAAATTAAGGAGTAGAGAGAGAGAGTGAACTGAGCAGAAGCAAGAGCAGAGAGAAAGAGAGTGATCAAGAGAGGACAGCGAGTGGGTGCACAATGTGAGGAAGGAAAAGGTCGCCCTCTGTCGAGTACGATGCTGCAGCCATCGACACCATTCGTCGATGCCACCATTGAGTCACGCACAAGGTCCCGAGCTTCCTGTTTTGTTTGCCGATCAAGCTAAGGAACTAGAGGCAAGTAGAAGTTCATTGATCTATGTTGTGCATGTTGCAATTATCTGGTGAAATGCTGGTAGATGTGAGAAAATGCAGAATTGGGAGTTGCATATGGATTTTTGGATGATTGAGATGAAGTTGGATTAGGAGATTGAATAAAAACAAAGTTTGTTTTGAGTAGTTTTAGTTATTGGCTAAAATAAGAATTGAAAGGTACTAAAGTGGATTCTTGAAGTGAAGTAGTTACAATGTGGTGCAATAGACTTGTAAGTGTTTGGTTATAGACGTTGAATGCTGGGATTCAATGAATAGAAATAGTTCTCTTTGGATTAGTAAACTGTTTTCGCAGAAAACAGCATGACTTTCGGTGATTTCATGAATTTTCTGTAATTATCTAACTGGAATTAGACTCCAAACCCTTAATGAAAGTTGTGGGGAATATCTTTAGGAATAACATATCAAAAATTGAAAATAAATGAACAAGATTTGGTTGATAAAACGACTTTCTATTAAAATGTTAAATCTGAAAGTCATTATAGAACGTTATCAAGGAATACAGTAATTACTGCTCTTGATATATAGAAAATTGGACTTAGTGTTCTCCATGAAGCTTTTTTCCTTTAGGTCTTGTTTATAACATATCAAAATTTTAGAATTTTTTGAGTTCATTTAGGGGTTATTTCGAAATTGTTATTAAACCTGTGCATTGTAATAATCGAGCTGTTTTGTTTCGAATTTGCTCAATTTGTCCCAAAGGTAAATTTATCTTGAGTGGTTATGTGACATGATGATACTGGCATTGGCATATCATGCAATATTGAGATTTGATGAGATTCAAGGGACATCTTGTCATTGCATTGAAAAGTGTTTTTGGAAATCAAGATGCTAATTGTTGCTGTTGGACCCTCGGGTCAACGATGCCCCGAGAGTCAGGATGCCCAAAGGATCGAATGAGTCGATGCCTTGTGGATGCCCGGTGGCCCTGTGTGGGTGAATGCCGGAGGCTTTTCCCTAGGAGCTTCGGGATGCCTAATGATATGTTTGTCGGTATGTAATTCCGGATGGCCGGGGTAACCATTTTCATGGAAAGCCCCTGAGGTTCCTTGTGATGCCAGGTGGGGTGCGAGATGCCTGAAGGCGTGATCCGCTCCAGATGCCCAGTGGCCCTAGTGGCTGAATGCCGGAGGCTTTCGCGATGTCAGAGTGGGTGCAAAATCCCAGAAGGACGCAAACATTGGTCCTCTGGGGGGACAAAACCGTTTGAATGATTAAAACTAATTATTATATTAAGTGTGAGTGTGGTCTAGTTATGAGACTAAATTGTATGGCATGGAATGGGACGTGTTATTACAGTTTAGCCCTATGATTGGGACTTATGTAACTGGACATGATGCATCTGAATCTTTTGAAATTGCATTTGCCATTGCATTAAAGATTTTCATGATTTTGGTGTATAATGTTCCCTTAACTACCTGATTTTGTCTATCCTGCATGAGTCTAGATATTGATGGCACTGCTTTATATAGCTTGATGAATCTTTTACCGCTGAGTGGTTGTACTCACCTCGTTTGGGGACTAACATTTCAGATAAAAAGATATGTCTCTACTACCAATCACCCCCGGTACATTTTACGGTGTTCTCGTTGACGTTGAGTGCGAGTGTTCGGAGCACCCTCATCCTGAGTTACGAGGGTTGGTTTTCATTCGAGTGCGGGTTCTAGTCATGTATGACATTAGTTCACTTGATGGCCCAGTGACTTGGGAGTTTCTGTTAGTGCATGTCTGTCGTGATGGGATCATTGTAGGGATGTTGCCACTGCCGCCAGCTGACGGACCGGGTTGGGTGTGACCAAGAGTGATGGATAGCAGTTGAAGCAAATTTTGGACCATCGACACTAACTGATAGACTTATGTATAGAACTGTGTGGAAAGAAAAGTAAAAAGGGAAGTCGGGTTATCTTTTGATATGAAGCTAGGTATAGAAAACCACGGCAAATTTTGATGAACCGATTGGTGTTGTCTATCGGATCTATGTAAATAAAAGTGTTCGGCTTGGACCGATAGAAACGTTTAGTAGGTATGCATTGTTTCTAATTTTGGGATAGGGAGATGTTGATTTTGCTTCTGCTATATATTTATATAATGTGCAGGGACTAACCTAAAAGATATAAACCCCAGGATTGATAGGCCTTCAAGTCAAGCAAGAAAAAGGTAAGCAAACTGTGGCGACTCCAACGGATCGGGGGCCGTTTCGGGGCTACCACAGAAATGGTGCGAGTATTCGTTTGAAAGATGGTCCTTTTCAACCTTAATAAAAGTTAAAAGGAAAAAAATAAAGCTTTGAAAGGTTTATATTTGTGGAACTATATATCCAAGTCTATCATGCATTGAAAAGTATAAACTAGGGGAAAGTACATTAGAAGTGTCAAAAGTTGTGTACGACGCTCACTTTAATACCAAAAGTTTATTTTGGATCACTTAAGTGCTAAAAAGTTTGAAAAACAATTATTTAAGTGCTAACACCAATCTGATTGACCGAAAATCCATCACTTTTTTATTAATTTTAAAGCTGATGTGGCTCAACGGAGAGTACAGTCAGTATGCAAACAACAAAATGATGTCGTTTGGCACTTTTCCCTCAAGTAAGAACCTTAAATCCCCCAAATTGAAAGAGAATTGGAAGTTCAAAACACTAACCGGCTAATTTGAGTATCTACTTCAATTTTCCCTCAAAATTATCAGCTTGATCTTACAAATAGAGGGCAAAAGCTTCGGCAGTGGCTCACGTTCATTCCAAAAAAGTGAATTAGATAGTGAGTGTTACTGTTATTGCGGGTTACCAAGTTTGAGAAGAGCATCTTAGACTCGGTTGAATCCTCGAAGAAGATTCCATGGTTGCGATAAGTATAAAGAAGGCTCAAAGTGCAAATATTCAAATGGGTTGACGTGAAATTCTCCGGTCAAGTGACAAAGGTGATTTTGGAGCTACTTGAAGGCCAATATCAACCTCCAGCTACATTAATGGATGAGTTGGAGGATGTCGACTTAGTACAAGCTCAAATGAATGGTTTAACATCTCTGGTTGACCATTTGAAGAAGGACGTTTCAAAGTTGAAAATTGAAAGAAACTTTTACTAGGCATTGATTGTGTTGTTGTTTTCTTGTATAGTCTATTCAAATGTGAAGTGAATAATGAGAAGAAATTTGTATTTCTACCATAGTCAAAGATGCGGAATATATACTTGTATCGGGTTATTTATATGTAAAGCGTGTTATTGATTTGCCGCAAATTTTGTATGGAACAAGATTTTTTGTTGCAATCTATAGTGAATATGAAAGGTTGGAGTTGAAATTCATTGGTTGTGAGCACTCAAAGGTTTTTTTTTTTTTTTTACTTAGTTGTGTATTGTTAATATTGGTTTGTTTTGTTTAGTTTTTGCTTCAGATGTAATGGTCACAGAAATCTATGAGATATGATAAGAAATGTTCATGGGAAAGTCTTTGGGAGAAGAGAATACGCCGACAGCTAATTTTATTGTTCATTAAAATACCAAGCATAACATGTGTGGCAAACAAGGGGGGCAAAGCTCCGAATAACAAGCATCTCGATAGCAAAGAATATTTAAAGGGACACACACTACAAAGAATCCCAAAAGGCTGCTTCACAATTTATGTAGTCGATATAGTATGCAGCTCAAGGTTGACTTGACATGCATACTTGGTACCTAAAACATGACTCAAATGTGATCAAGCATAAAAAAAATCATACTCGATTTCAACTGGAATGGAAAACCGAAAATTTTGAACTCAACTCAACGTGAATAGATAACAATGAAATTATAAATGAGTCCAACCATGAGTTTAAAAAGCTTGACTATTTTTACATGCACTCGACAGCATATATTAAATGTTAATATAAATATGGCTGATGTCACACTTCAAAAGTCTCTAAACATGAGTAAACACCATGATAGTCACATTTCACACATAGTAACAAGTGCAAACAAAGATCACATTGCAGATGTCCTTCTCCAATAATAGCATAGATCATTTTCAAAGCTTCAGGGGATGTTAGAGGCGAGGTCGATAGGTGGATTCCACCATTTCAACATATAAGGGAAGCTGTAGGATTGCGAACAAAATGATGGGGAAGGCAGCCAACAATGTAATTGGGATGTAAATCCACTTCAATCGTTCATTCAAGACAATCATAAGAGCAGAGCCAAATGCCACCAGCATAAAAGCCAATGAGAGGAAGAGAAAAGTGAGGCCCAATATCATTTTTCTTGGTAGTGAGTAGAGGAAATCTGTGATCACGTAGCGTGAAGTTAGAATGGTCAAGAACATCAAGGTGGCAGTGACAGAGGAGAAGAGAGCAAGAGCATTTGCAACTACGAATACCATGAATGAGCCCTTCAGAAATATTGGGATCCCCTTACTACCGTCGTTGCCTCCAGGCACCGTAAAAGTTGCAGCGAAAGCTACCGTAATAATTAGAGTTGCAACAAGGCTACAAGATGATGATGTATCCTTCATCCATTGCCCTGCATCTTTGAGTAATTCTTTGCGCTGTTCTACAAACCTTTCCCAGTATGACTTTTTATTTGCTGCAGATTTCGGCCATCTATAAGAAGGAGAGCTGATAACGTCCACTGCCTTTAATTAAAAAAAAAGGACAGCTATCAATGTAAACATCAATAAAGAGCACAAAAGGGGGTAAACAAATGAGGATCACTCACTTGAAACCATTAAAGTTCCCTCTGCATAAGAAAGGCCGCTCCAGAAACATCAGGGGACACACATCTCGAAGGCCATTCGATTACAGCCTCCATTAGGTTAAAGTTCATGTACTTATAGTTAGTCAAATATCGAACTGGGTTGTTTTCGTTCACCAGTCTAAACAACTCAATATGCCGTCCCTCCACAACTTTTATGATCAGTTCTTCTGTGAAATTGGTATCCCACATCAACTCCGGAAAATATTTAAGACATAAATCCACAATTTCAAAGATTCCGCGAGATGCAGCATCAAGGACAACGCCTGAAGTCAATATAGACTCGAGTATTTTGGGAGTTCTTGTACCATTATTTATCTCGGTAAGAGCTTGTTTCACAAACTCAACCGAGTAATAGTGCCTCAACTTCGATTCTCCACTTCTTTTGATGAAAGGTGCTGCACGGAACATCAGAGAAGTAATTTTTCCAATGATGAAGAATCCAAAGGTTAAAGAAGCTTTCACATTTGCACTATATTCTTATGTATATTCTTATGTATTTTTAGTAGCTCAGAGTAAAAAATATTAATTGAGAAAATAAACTTGATATGGCTTGGCAATCAAAATGCAGGCATTAGGATAGATAGATCTATTGATGAACACGCACAATGTCATATGAGAAAAAAAGTGTTCCTTTTTTTTTTGTTGGGGGGGAGGGGTAGATTCAGCGAGGATCAATAGATATGGTTTCCATTAAATATTTTTGTAGATTCACCTAATGGATATATGTAGTTCAAACGTTGAATTAGATTGATTAGAATCAAATCTTATCGTAATGTACGAATGATGAGCCAGTCTACATTAATTACTATGATCTCAAAGGGATGTACTGATAGTATCAATAATACACTTTAAATTTAGAGATTACTGTTTTTCTTTGCATAACATGGCAATATCGTATACCTGGTATTGTGGCAAGATTCCATAGTGATATCTTGATCCGATTAAGAGCTTTTAGTACTACCACCATGAAGACGAGAGAATAAATCATGTCAGGAAATTAGGAATTGATGATGGACAAAAAAATACATACCACAATCATGAATTGAAAATTGCTCATGCTTTATAATGCTTGATTATGTTTAAAAACAACTTGTATCAATCAATCTCCATGACCTGAAATCCAAAATCTACAATTCTCAATAAGCCTACTTGGCAATTTGACAATGACTAAGACTTCTCCACTAGCTTTTCAAATGTTACATTAGATATTAATTTGTGACATAAATCATCGTTAAGATATTAGTTTGTATGCATAGATGCAGTCCTCGTTCCTGAACTTTTTTGTAAAATAAGATCCCCGAATGATTTTTTTTTTTTTGGTGTTAGTCCATCCACTAAACAGATCAATAGAAATACCTCGAGCCATCTTTGTGTCCTTGGAGTCGTCAAATGATGTATCGACCAAGTAGAGAGGGATAACTAAAAATGAGAACAAATAGAGTGAACGCTACGTGGATGGAGTTGCTTGAATTGCACGTATCCAACAAAAGAAGCGCAGCCAATACCTACATTTGTAAATACATTTTTCCCAAAAATTGAGTTGAGCTCCACTACGGAAGTGAAGAGGAATTTTCGCCAAGAAATTCAAAAAGCCCACGCCATCAGTTTCCTCGGATTTCGTTAAGCCAGGGTATTTGCGAGCTAAATCTAAGCATATGTCTTTTGGGACGCAAGAACAAAAAAAGTTAATTCAAGAAAAGATGAGATAAGATGAGTCAGTGTGAAATCCTACCCAAATGGCCGGCTTTGATAAGGCCCAACATGATGTCAGAAGATGGGGCGCATGTTGAACGCCTGACCAAGTACCAGATGGCCTCCTTTTGCAAAGGAGCATAATAAGTAGCAAGGCGTAGGGCACGTACTCTACCATCAGATCCGGCATCAGCTTTGTCTATTAATGCCTTTATTATATTTAATCTTCCTCCCTTAGCTGCATAGGAAAGGGCTCTTTTAGGATTGAGATCTTCATAAACCCGAGGGAATCGCTTGACCAGGTTCTCAACCAACTGATCTTGTGTGGCCATAATCGCAATATCAAGCACAGTAAAAGATTCATTTCCTATAGTCATAATTTTGGCCCTCAATGCTGCATGATCTTTATTGAGGATTTTCTTGATAGTTTTCCAATCACCTCTCAGTGCGGCATCAAAGAGGGATCGATGGTTCTCATTCTCATTGACGACCGCTCTTGGTGGGACTGCAAAAATGGCACATAAAAAATTCCTCAGCCTTTCGTAATTTTTGATTTTCAGATCAAGTGTAATCATATCACTTGCTCAAAGTTTCGATAAAACATGGATGCAAGTGAAGAGGTGGTGGTTTACTCAACGGACCTTTTCACCTTCCTTACTCTTTGCAAGCAAAAAAGTTTTTTTCTTTGGGTTGTCCGAATTGTTATTCAAGATATTATTAGTATTTTAAAAATAATTAAAAAATTATATTCAGCATGTTGATATATCCCATGTCACTTAGATATGAAATTTATATACTTTGTATATATGTTCTCCCTCCAACTATTAGCTTGAGGTTTATGATTGAACTTTCTTGCACGATATCAAAGAAAGGGTTTGCACTAGTTAATTTGGCACGTGGGTCCACCTCATTGGTCAAATCACCTTCTCTAACAATTTTTCTGCCGTGAAATAAAATGTTTTGGATTAAATAAATCAGTACATGAAACATAAGATTTATGAAATATGAAAATTAAAAGTGTAAAGTGACAAACCTTTAGAATTTAATAGATTCCTGGCCTTTTGTTGCCACCACCTCGGATAGTCTTCCACAAGATGTGCCATGTCTTCATAACTTCCTTCTTCTTCTTCTTCTACTTTTCTTTTTTTCTTTTTTTTTTCTATTTGGTCGGTCATAAGTTCCTTCTTCGTTGCCAAAAGAAAAATGAACATAAATAACCTTGAAAACATGACTCCTATCATGCTCATTCATTGCATGGAAGTTTATGTATTGAACTTAGATGAAATTCTTTTAAATAAATAAAACTTTAAAGTTAAAATAATAGAGATCGTAAGTTTTTTCAAGATAGGCATTGTATCATGAATTAGTTTTGTGGGACCTTCTAACTTTCATATCTTGGACAATTTGTTTTTTAGTTAGTTTTTATTTCTCATCGCCATTGATCTTGTCCATAATACCATTCATAAATTGTGATTGCATTCTTTTACTCTTCGCAAGTAAAAAAAATATTTATTTTTGGGCTTTCTCAATTATAATTCATGATATTATTCAAAATTTTAAAATTAAGATAATATTATATTTGAATTTATATGCCAACATTTGTATACTATGAAATCCAGGGAAAATTTCAAATAAAGGCCTAAAGTGCCCTTTTTTTTTAAAATAAGAGCCTAAAGTGAACATTATTTCAAATAATGACTCGAAGTACTCTCATTTTCTTAAATAAGGGTATGTAGCGAATCTTGTTTCAAATAAGAGCCTAAAGTGACCATATTAGTCTCAAAGAATGGCCTCAACTCACTATTTGACAAGGACAATTTTGTCTTTTAAAATTTTTCTTTTTTTTCCATAGAAAACAAATTAAACAAATTAAAAAAAATGATAAAAGAATAGAGATGGGAGGGAGGGCTCCCTTTTGCCTGGGGCCGCCACGCCATCGCCGGCACCTGGGCAAGAGTCGACAACCCTCATCCAGCACCCTCAGACCTTGCCCTGGGTTTGGGGGTGCTGGGCAAGGGCCACTAGTGCCTGTGCGAGGGTGGGTGACCCTTGCCTAGATCTAGGAGAGGGTCGCCGCCCTCTCCCACCTTTGGTGAGGGGCATATGGCCCTCACCTTTGGTTAGTGAGGGTCATTGGCACCTGGGCGAGGCACCGGCAACCCTGCCCCATCAACAATGGGGCAGCGGCCACTCCTCCCACCTCTTTTTATTTTTTTAAGTCTAATTTTTTTAATTTTTAATCTAAAAAATGTAATTTAATCTAGATTTAAATTGTATTTTGGTGAAAATACCCTTGGTCGACCAAAATTTTTTGCTAGTCGGTGAGCCGGTGAGGTTAGGCCCTTATTTAAAACAAATATAATCACTTTAGGTCCTTTGAGACGATCAGCTACTTCAGGCCTTTATTTAAAATAAGATCCACTTTAGGCCATTTTTTTTTTTTTTTAAAGTATACTTTGAACCCTTATTTGGAATTTTCCCTAAAATTTAAAATGTTTCAAATTAAAAAAAGTTAAAATGGATGAAACACGATATTTAAGGGGAATGAAAATTAGATGTTCAAACTAACAAACCCTCAGTTGTTTTGCCACCGTCTTGGGAAGCTTAATTTGTGGCTATTGTTGAGAAAACCTCCAAGAATTTTGATTTCGACAGAACCATCACTGGGAACTTATGATCTGATAGATACGAGTGTTGTTTCTGCTCGGGCGGTACAAACTAATTAAGACTAGATGGACTTTATGGGTGAACGACTTAACAGAACAGGAAGTTTGTAAGGACTTGGAAGAACCAATAGGTAAATAAGTCTGTGGAAGCCTCATTCACACATATGCTTAAGAAAATTGATGAAATATTATCAGCTGAATAACTGGGCAAAATTGCGGAAGGTCGACAGAAGCTATCGCTTATATCAAACTGAGAAGATCGTTCTTGATGACATGGAGTAATAACGAAGACCCCTATATTCCTTTGATTGTTATTACGTATCTAAATGAAATCGACGGCCAATCAAAAGCCTGGAATTGCGAATTTATTTACTCCGAGGAGAATCCAATCAATTATCCATTATACCGATGAACAAGGATTATTTCCTATTTCGGCGACTATTCCTGGAAGCGGCGAATTTGCTAGAAGATTTGATTGCATGGACAACTGGATCTCCAGTGATTTTATTCCAATCTGCAATGGCTAAATTGATATTCTTTGCATATTGAGAGTGATTGTAAATCTTTGAGAAGTGTACAAGTACTATAGTAATGCATGTATTTTGGTAGAGTGATCTACCAACTTAGGGTAGTAGAAATGCAAGCTACATGTGTAATGACTCAAGAGCTACTAGTGAATTTTAGCCTTGTTGGTGCCTGTCAATTTAGTAGAGTGAACATAGGCATGATCTTTAGCCGAACTAGTCCAATATCTGCGTGCACAATCTTCTATCTCTATTTATTTTCATATATATGTCTGATAGAAAGCCCGCAATCGCGATAAGTGGCTTATCCTTGCATATGTCAAATTGTTCCTACTTATATCCACTTGATTCCGTTTAACATTAGCCATAACAGCCATTCTTCCAAATTCCTTTCTTAGCGAACCTTTTCTTAGCGAACCTCTTTGTTACCAAAAACTGGAATGAACATAAAGAACCTTAGAAAAATGGAATAAGTGTATTAGAAGTTTTAAAACTTGTCATTAAGTGCAATTGAGTACTAAAATTTCCAAAATGTAAAATTAAGTCCCAAAACTTGTCATGAAATGCAGTTAAATCCTAAAACTTTCAAAAAGTGCAATCAAGTCATAAAATTTGTCAAATTGATCCAATCAAATCCTTCGGCTGATTGCACTTTTTGAAATTTTAGAAATTAATTGCATTTTCGTAAAAAAAAATTATGACTCAATTGCACTTTGATGACAAGTTTTAGGAGTTTATTATATTTTAAAAGTTTTAGGATTCAACTGCACTTTCGTAACAAGATTTAGGATTTCCAGTGCATTTATTCCTAGAAATATTAGTTTACACTTTGTATGCCTTTAATCATCTACACATGACTATTATGAGGCTCATTCATTACATGGAATTTTTGACATTAAACTTTGATGACTAACATTTAAACAAAAGAAAAGCATTAAACTTAACAGAGATCATGAGTTGTTTTCTAGATAGGTATTGTACCGTGAATTGGTTTTGTGGGACCTTCTAACTTTCATACCTTGGACAATGTGTTTTTCATTTTCTTTTTAGTTAGTTTTTGTTTCTTATTGCCATTGATCTTATCCGCAATTCATTCATAAATTATGATCGCGTTCTTTTTCTCGTTGGAAGTAAAAGGTATTTATTTTTGGGCTTTCGCAATTATAAATCAAGATAATATTCATATTTGAAAATAATGATAAGTTTACATTGAATATATATGTCAGCGTTTATATGCTATGAAATTCAAAATGTTTAGGAAAAAAGTCAAAATACATGAAATACGAGATTTATGATAAACAAAAATTAAATGTCCAAAGTGACAAACAGCTAGTTGTTTTTTGACGGCCTTGGAACGATTTATTAGTCGTCATGCCTTCCCTATTTCCTTCTTCGTGAGCCTCTTTGTTACACAAAAGAGAATTGACCATAAATAACCTTAGGAAAAGTAATTACACTGCTTTAGATTATCTACACATAACTAGTATTAGGCTCATCGATTGCATGGAATTTTCTGCATCATGGTAAACTTTTAAACGAATAAAAAATTATCATTGAACATAACAGACATCATGATTTGTTTTCAAGATAGGTATTGTATCTTGAATTAGTTTTGTGGGACCTTCCAACTTTCATATATTGGACAATTTTTTTTTTTAGTTAGTTTTTATTTCTTGATGCTATTGATTTCTCCACTAAATCGTTCATAAATTATGATCGCGTTCTTTTACTCTTCGGATGTAAAAAAGTATTTCATTTTGGGCTTTCTCAGTTATAATTCAAGATATTATTGACATTCTAAAGATGATGAACAAGATTATAGTTAAATTCATATGTCAGCTTTTGTATGCTGTGAAATTTAAAATAGTTCGGACTTAAAAAAACCAAAATGCACGAAACACAAGACTTTTTAGAAACGAAGACAAACCTCTAGCTGTTGTGCGACCGTGCTGGGGAGCATTATTAGTTGCCATTCTTTCTGAACTCGATTCTTCATTAACCTCTTTGTTACCAAAAGTGAAATGAACATAAATAACCTTACAAAAATTAATTACACTTATGCTATAGATCATGTACACATGACTAGTATCAGGCTCATTCGTGCATGGAATTCTCTGCAACAAACTAGATGGTAAGCTTTAAAAATAAAAATAAAAATGTCAACATTAAACTTAAAAGAGATCATGAATTAGTTTTCGAGATGAGTATTGTATCAAGAATTAGCTTTTTGGGACCTTCTTACTTTCATATACTAGAGAATGTGTCTTTAGTGAGTTTTTATTTCCCATGGCCTTTTATTCATCTGCCATATCATTCGTAAATAATTAGTCACAAGTATAAGGATATTAGAAGTGTCAAAAGTTTCGTCACTCATAATAGTGACAATTATTTTTATTGACAAGTTATTTTTGACTTGGAACAACAACATAATTTCCTTTCTGGAGATGACTATAGTGAATTGATTAGCTTGAGAATCATGTCTTGAAAGGATGAGTCTTATGTAGTCTCTTAATGATAAGTAATTAAATATTCCAAACTCGTTTGTTTTGCTGCCCGCTCTTGCCGAAATTGCTTTGTTGTACAACCAACTGCCAATCCGATTTGCACTTCAAGTAGACATAGAAAATAATTAGTCCTCCCAAGGTGATTGCTCGGACAAAACTTTCTGATAAGAGGAAATTTTCTGGTAGTTAATTTTAATGAACTGGTCATTGAGTTCTTATGAGTGACGAAACTAGGATTGACAAAAAGCAGTCGCACCATCATCCAAAACTACGAGGGAACTTGTGCAGCCAAGTCATACCAAATTTAGGATATTTGACTTTGAGTAATACGTTTTGCTTTTGCTTACTGGTTTCTTGAATCAATCAACTGTATTTGATGGCCACACATTGTTGTTGCATTTTTAGTTCGTTGTTGGAAATTTATTTATCTTTGGTCCCTGTATTTAGTTCCAATTACATATGCCGTCAAACTAGATGAAGGAAATGAAGAAATTATAAGACCACATCGCTTATACCATAAATTTTTCTGGGTTGGAACATAAATATGTACCTGGTGGTGGTTCAGCAGGATTTGAATCTCCTTGTATTTCACTTGGTTGCAGCACCATTGGGTTGCTCTCCTCCTTGCAGTCTTTCAACAACAAAGTAAATGGAGGATGCGAAAATGGGTCAAATATCCAATTATCAAATAATTTTGGTCCCCCCAAGTGTTCATTCCTTCTTTTTATAGAAGTACCTCGCCTAATGTAAAGGTATGCAAGTAAAGCATAACTTGTTTTTATTTTGTTTTTACGTTACAGTGGTTGGATTACTTGAGTAAAAATTATTATCACTGGGAATATAAACAAGACCTATACAAGTTGGCAAGCAGACTCAGGCTCCGGGGCCATAGATCGTTAGGTTCATTTATTTTTTTGGGTTGGAACATAAATATGTACCGAGTGGTTCAACAAGATTCGAATCTCCTTGTATTTCACTTGGTTCCGATGCCGTTGGGTTGCTCTCCTGGTTGCATTCTTTCAACAACAAAGTAAATGGAGGATGCGAAAATGGGTAAGATATCCAATTATCAAAGAATTTTGGTCCACCTAAGCGGAGTTCATTCCTCTTTTTTTTTTTTAATAGAAGAACCTCACCTAATGTGAAGGTATGCAAATAAAGCATAACTTGTTTTTATTTTGTTTTTACGTTATAGTGGTTGGATTACTTGAGTGAAAATGATTATTACTGGGAATATAAATAAGATGTCCCTCTTTCTTATGATAAAGTTCATTCTATCCCTTGACACCGATGGAGTCTTTACCAAATTTAGCCATTTCTTTCTCAAGCTTAGGCAAGCTATTTAGGCAAGTTAATTTGCAAGGCTTTAGCCGAATAACGCCATCTGCAAAAACAAGCACCTCAATTTTGTCTAGCCCAAAAAGCACAAGTAAGAAACTTCAATTCCATAAATTTGCTTAATGTAGAAAATAATTAGGTTTCCTCGAAATTTCTCTTTTCAACAAAATTAAATTTTATGGAAGTAAAATCTAAAAATAAAGAGAAAACATAATGCATTTAATATATAAGGGATATCCACAATAAAGAAAAACAAAACATGTGATGTTCTTAGTTATGGCAACTAGATCCTACACAGAAATAGAAAAGCTAACAAAAGAAGGAAAGTATGAGGGCCACCACTTAAAATTGCAATTGAATAATTAAGGGCAACTTTGTCTTTTTAAAGAAAATGGGGTGCATTTAGTCGGATAAGGTATGGAGATAGCGCCACCCAAAAGTTTTCATCTAATATATAATGGAAATTTTCCAATATTTTCATTTCCAAATTTGTCAATAAAAGTACGTTTGGTAAAAGTTTTGATTGCTGTGTTTGAAAATGAATACAGTTAAACTTGGAAAATTTAATCACACTTTGTATGCTTTAGATCTTGCATAGATGACTGGTATAAGGCTCATTCATTGCAGTGGAATTTTCTGCACAAAACTTATATGGTAAATTTCTAAACAATAAAAATTAACAGAGATCATGAGTTTTTATAAATACGTATTGAATCATGAATTAGTTTTGTGAGACCTTCTAAGTTTCATACATAGACAATGCGTTTTTACTGAGTTTTTAATTCGTAGTTGCCATTGATCTAATCCGCAATCATTCATACATTGTAAGCGTGTTTTGTTACTCTTTGGAAGTAAAAGAGTATTTCCTTTAGGGGTTTCTCAATTATATATATTATTCGAATTTTAAAAGAAAAATGAAAAGATTATCTGTAAGTTTATATGTTAGCATTTGTATGCTGTGAAATTCAAAGTGATTTGGACTAACAAAAGTCAAAATGCATTAAACAAAAGGTTTATGAAAAACTAAAATTAAAAGCTCAAAAAGAGACAAACCCCTAGTTTTTTTGCGACCAACTTGGGAAGCTTTATAAGTTGACATGCCTTCTGTAGTCCCTTTTCCATGAAACTCTTTGTTACCAAAAATTCAATGAATATAAATAACCTAATTAATTTTACTCTATATGCTTTAGATCATGTATACATTATTGGTATCAGGCTCATTCATCACATGGAATTGTTTGCATGAAACTTAGATGGTAAAATTTTAAGCAAAAAAAAAAAATCAACGATAAACTTAGATCGTGAGTTTTCTCTTCTTCTTCTTTTTTTTTTTTTCCTTTTCAGATAGGTATCAAATTAGGAATTAGTTTTGTGGGACCTTCTAGGTTCCATATATTGGATGAAATTCAAAGTGACTTGGACTAACAAAAGTCAAAATCCATGAAACACAAGAATTATAAAAAACGAAAAGAAAAAGTTCAAAGTGAGAAATCTCTGGTTGTTTTGCAGCCATCTTGAGAAGTTTTATCAGTCGCCATGCCTTGTGAGCTCTCTTCTACGTGAACTTCTTTGTTACCATAAAGAGAAATGAATATAATCAACCTTAGAAAATTTAATTCCACTTTGTATGCTTTATATCATGCATACTAGCTCAATTATTGCATGAATTTTTTTTTTTCATTGAACTTAGATGGTAAACGTTTAAACAAAAAAAAAATTAATATTAAACTTAACAAAGATCACGACTTTCTTTTCGAGATAGAAATTGTATCATTAATTAGCGGGAGAGACGTTCTAGCTTTCATAGAGTGGACAATGCGATTTTGTAAGTTTTTGTCTCATTGCGATTGATCTTATCCATGATATTGTTAAGTAAATTATGAGCACATTCTTTTACTTTTTGAAAGTAATCTTTTTTTTTTTTTTTTGGGCTTTCTCAATTATAATTCAAGATATTATCCAGATTTTAATAATTATAAAAAGGTTATATTTCAATTTATATGTCAGCATATGTATGCTCTGAGACTTGAAGTATTTGGGATTGAAAAAGTTAAGATGCTTGAAACTCAAGATTTATGAAAAATAAAAATTAAAAGTTCACCTTTGGTTGTTTTGCAACTAACTTGGCAAGCCTGATCAGTTGCCATGTCCTCTCGAACTCAAGTCTATGCGAACCTCTGTGTTACCAAAAGAGAAATTGACATAAATAACTTTAGAAAAATTAATTACGTTTTGTACGCTTTGGATCATGTATACATAAGTAGTATTAGGCTCATTTGGTGCCTGGAATTTTCTATGTTAAACTTAGATGGTAAACTTTTAAAAAACAAAATTAATGTTGAAATCAATAGAGATGATGAGTTATTTTCAAGATCTCGGTGCCATTAATCTTATATGCCATATCGTTCATAAATTAAGTTTATACAAAATTTATGTATCTTCATAATTCCACATGATAACTATAATAGAAATATACATAAATAAAAAATTATGAATTAACTTAATCATATCAATTTTATCGATTAATAAATTAATATATAATTCACCATCTATACAAGATACAAGTTTACAACATTCATACAAATGCATTGCATGGATTTTTTTTTCTCAAATGAGAATATTGTTTAACTTTATTGGATAGACATAATGGTTGGGAAAAAGAATTGATCTAATTTTTCTTAGAAAACCCATGTTATTTTTGTTGTTTTTGTGGCAAGAACGTTCAGCCATGCATGTATCTTTCACCATGTGTTTGTTAGTGAATTTTCTTTTCTAATGTTATCTTAAACTTTGTCATGACAGTGACAACCACCTTTATTGACAAGTTATTTTTCACTCAAAAAGACGTTACATATTTCTTTTTGGGAGATGACTATAGTGAATTGACTCATTTGGGGATCATGTGTTAAAGAGATTAGTTTCGTGTAGTCTCTTAAAAATAAGTAAACTATGTAGAACCTATTTGTTTTGCCCTAATGAAATTGCTTTGTACAACATTTCACTTGAAAGGAAGAATCACACCAATGGGTCAAGAAAGATGAATCAATTAGTAGGCAAAATATCAAAAAAAGTCTTAAATTTATTACATTTGAAGCTAAAGTTGAATACTCCAACATAGCGATGTTTGAGCTTGGGAGAGCCCACGCCTACTTAAGAGCTATGGGCTCACCTTTTAGGTAATATCCCTAAATCTATGTCCTTTCTCCCTGGACAAAAATGGTAGGTCACAACAAGTATGTGCTAAGCATCATACATGAGGGGTAAACAAGTGGGAAAATCTAAAAATAACAAGCATGTAAGTGGATTAAAAAATATATATAAAGAGACGTCTAGTTTAAATAATCCTCAACGGCAGCTTCACAAAATTGTTTAGGCAAGGGGTGAGATCGAGTTGAGTGGAGATAGGAGGGAAAAATGTTCAAAAATTCTTAAACTCATTAAGATTTCAATTTTGCTAATTAAGTCTTAAATCTGTTTTGCTAATTGAATACATTCGACTCACTTTAGTAAAAAATTGTTGATGTAGACGTTAACCATCCTACATAGCACAACTAAAGCTACCATGAACAATTTTAATAATACTTTTAAAAAACTTTGATTTATTTTCCCTTTTTTTTTTTTTTTTTTTTTTTTGCTTTCTTTCTTTTTCCTTTTTTCTTTCAAGCCCAACGAGGGCCGAGCGACTCTCCCCAGCCACTAGGCAAGGGCTTGCCGACCCTCGGTGCCCCTTGGGCGAGGGCTGTACGATCATGTCATGTAGAATGACCGACGTCCATATCAGTGATTTTCAGTTAAAATTGATCGGATTGATTCAATCGACAAAACTTAAAAATCTTTAGGACTAAATTTGTATAATTGAAAGGTTTATGATTGAATTGGCACAAGTGTAATAAATTTATGACTTTTTTGGTTATTATCCTAAGGAAGCTGGCCCTAGATTGGTGCTACTCGTGGTTTAGCCGATTTGCTTTAGGACTTGAGCCCATCGTGTTATACATAGAGACTTCAAGGCCAGCAACATATTATTGGAATGTGATTTTACACTGGAAGTGTTGAATTTTAGTTTGGCTCGCACTACTATGGATGAAAAAAATAGACGCATTTGTAAAGGTGTCATGGGAACGTTCCGGTTAGGAAACTCCTCTCTTGCTCAAATAATCCCTTTGGTTTCTCATCTCATATTCTTTGGTTAATTCTAAATGCGTCGATCGTAAATGTTGGTCCAAAGCAGCATAAGATCAGTAAATTCTAAGATTGATTAGAAAGAATCGGTATCCTATTCCCCAAAACCTCAATCGTAACATCACAAGGTGACTTCAAAACAAACTTTGCTCTTGCTTACTTTCGCTGGACTTATGGTCTTGAGAGACATGTGCAGAGATATCCGCTAGCTCATAGACAATTTATTCTCTGATGTTTGGCCGTTGAGGCATGACCTTTGAGATTCTAGGTCGTTTGCTCTGAGAGTATATCTCATTTGGTCATCTTGTCCCGACATTGAAACTTCAATGGAAGTGTAGGAGGCATCGATGGCCAACGCAGCTAAGATGGCGGAGGTCAAAGCCAAAGATTTGGATGAGAGGATGTGGCGGAAGTGTGAGCAGTGGGTGAAGACTGATTTTGAAGGCTGAGCTTCCATTGAACTAAAATAGTTGTTTGCTTGACTTGCCATATGAGGATTTCCTTGTGTTGGGCCACTACTTGGGTGGCCATCTTATGTAGGATAGAGAATTTCTATGGATGAACCCTATCAATATTAAATATTGATGGCCATTTCCCCCCTTTTTATTATGAAGAATTGGGTTTTACCTTAGTAGTTAATACAGCGAGCAATGAAGTAATTGCTCACTGTTTGGGGTAAAAAAACCAAATAACCCATAGAGATAAGGTGTGCACTTGACAGCATACATTAAACTTAAGCATAAGTATGGCTAATGTCATACCTCAATAGTCTTAAAACATGAGTAAACACCATAATATCTGCATTTCACACATAATAACAAGTGCAAACAAAGATCACATCATGAATGCCCTTGTTCCGTAATAATAGTAGAAATCATTTCCAAATCTTCACGGGACGATAGAGGCGAGGCCGATAGGTGGATTCAACCATTTCAACATATAAGGGAAGCTGTAGGATTGCGAACAATATGACAGGGACGGCAGCCAACAAAGTAATGGGGATGTAAATCCACTCCCATCGTCCGCTTAGGACAGTCGTAAGAGCAGAGCCAAAAGCCACGAGCATAAAGGCCGAAGAGAGAAAGAGAAAGGTGAGGCCCAATATCATTTTTTTTTGGTAGGGAGTGGAGGAAATCTTTTGCAGCATAGCGAAGTTAGGATAGCCAAGAACATCAAAGTGGCGGTGATAGAGGAGAAGAGAGCTAGAGCATCTGCAATCGCGAATACCATGAATGAGGCCTTCTTCAAAAAGATCGGGATCCCTGTATTGTCATTGCCTCCAGGTACAGTAAAAGCCGCAGCAAAAGCTACGTAGTGATGAGAGTCGCTACAAGGCTACAAGATGTTGATGTATCATTCATCCATTGTCCTGCCTCTTGGAGCAAATCCTTGCGCTGTTCTAAAAAAAATTCCCAGCACGTTTTCCCTCTCCCCTTTTCCGCTGGTTCCGATTCAAGACTACTAGAAGAAGGATCGCTCTCATCTTTCATCACCTTCATCTATCAACACAAATGTAAATTAAAGAGCACAAAAGGGTGGCAAAACAAATAAGGTAAACCGACCTCAAATGTTGTACTTTGAAGTAAAGGACTGCTCCTATCTTCCAGTACCTTCAGAAAATAAAGGACGTTTATTAACATGAATGTAAATAAATTAAAGAGTGGCAAGCAAATATAGTGGACGGACCTGAAACCATTGAAGTTCCCTTTGCATAAGAAAAGCTGACCCAGAAACATCAGCCGGTACGTTTCCTGGTGTCCATTCTACTACTTCCGGCATCAAGTTGTGACGCAATCTTGGAATTGTGTCGTATGCATTCAATAGTCTATACAACTCAACATGCCGTGCCCTCACAACCTTTTTAACCAGTTGTATTGCGAATTCTTCATCCCACATCAATTCCGGATATTGCTTAAGACATAACTTTACAACTTCAAATATTCCACCAGATGTAGCTTGAAGGACAATGTCCGAAATCGATTTGAGTATTTCAGGAGTTTTCTTACCATCCTTCATCCTCTTTAAAACTAGATTTGATAACTCAAGCCGGCATTCGTGCCTCAACTTCAATTCTCCAATCCTATTGACAAAAGGTACTACACGTAACATTCGATGAGCAATTTTACCTGCGATGAAAATTCAAGAGGTCATGGAGGCTTTTGCATTTGTGTCGTTGAGAAGAGAATGATGAATATAATGTATTAATCGCGGAAGCAAACTTCATATGACTTGAACATCAAAACGCATGCATCAGAGAACAGATAGATTTATGGATGAACACAAACATTGTCAGAGAAATTTTTTCTGAAAAACGGACAGATTTAGCTGTGGATCAATAGATCTGTTTTTGACCTGACTATTTTTACAGATTCTCTTAATGGACACATATCGATTAGACTTTGAATTGAATGGAATCCAATCATATAATAATATATGAATCGAGAACCAGTCCACATTAAAAACTATGATCCTAAACGGATACATCGATCATATCAATTTACAATATAAAATAGAGATCTCTACCATGGATAAATAAAGTCATTTTTCTGTAGATAACAACTTGGTTTTGTGGCAAGATTTTAGAGTAATTTCTTGAACCGACGAATTACTGGTTCTACCACCACTAAGAGGAGAGAAGAATCACAGTCAGCAAATTAGGAATTGATGATGAACGAAAAGATACATATCACATTAATGAAATGAAAATTGCACATGTAATTAAATTTAATAATGCTCAAACATGTTAGAAAACAACTTGGATCAATCAGTCCATATGACTTGATATTCAAATTTTCGATTCCCAACAATTCTACTTCACAATTTGACATTGAGTAGGACTTCTCAAACTAATTATACAGATGTTAAGGGCAGCTCTATTTCCACCCCCGTTTTAACTAAGACACTCTTTTTTTTAAGTTAACTTACCAAAATACCCTCATCTCTATTTTCAAATTATTGTTTCTTTTTTCAGTAGGCTAACCCACGAAACTACATTTATTTTTATCATTTCTCTCATCAATTTCACAATACAAATGTTCCATTACACTCAACAAAATATCACTCACAAGATATTTCTAATTATGATAGCTTATGAACACACAATTAATTTCCTATTTTTATCAAATGGTATAAATGAAACTATATTTCAAAGTCGAAAATTAAAATTCAATTTAGTTATCTAACCGATCTTGATCAGAAATGGAAAAGAAAAATTGATCGCATGTCAAACATAATTACATTTAGATCATATCTAAATATTAAAAAAGGATAAGAACTTAAAGGGAAAAAAATAAGAAACTTCTTGTTGTTCTACTCCAATTATGAAGAAAGTAATTACTATCAATAGTAGATTCGATCTCATATCAAGTGTATCAAAACTTAGAATATTCTTAAAACTTTCCTTTGAAAAATCCTAGTGTGAGTTTTAAAGTGAAGAAGGCATAAATAAATTTTTAACTCCTGTCTTGTAATTCATATTAAAATGTAAAAAGCCAAAAGAAAGCACAAATCAACAATGTTAAACTTTATAAACCTACATACTTATTTCAGAAAAACACTCACAATGTCAAAATCGGCTAGATAATTAGATTAAATTTTAATCTTCAACTTTGAAATAAAGTTTCCCTCAAACTATTTGATAAAAATAGGTAATTAATTGTGTATTTATAAGCTGTCATAACTAGAATTTTCTAATCTTCTATGTAACTTTTGTGATTAAAATATGATATCATAAATTAAAATTAACAATCAAGTCTAGGCAAAATGATAAGAGGATACATTATATTATAATATCTTTTTTGGTGTAGTTTGACATTTATATTGTGAAATTGATAAGATTATATAGATGAAAAAAATAAAGGCAGTTTTGTAGTTAGTATAATATATAAAGAAACAATACTAGAGAGAGAGAGAGAGAGAGAGAGAGAGAGAGAGAGAGAGAGAGAGAGAGAGAGAGAGGGGATATTTCAGTAGGTTCATTGGAAAAAACAAAAAGTAAGTGTTTTAGCTAAAATCGTGGTAAGCTTGTTGTTAAATTATATTTTTACTTGTTACACACATCATGGTTTAGTAATTAATGGTACACACTGATGTAGTCCCTATCCCCTAACTTTTTTGTGAATAAGATCTTTGAATGATATGCTTTTTGCGGTGTTAGTCCATCCATCGGTAGATTAACATAATACCTCGAGCCATCTTCGTGTCTTTGGCATTGTCAAATGATGTATCAACCAATGAAGGGATACCTATTAAGGGAATAGATAGAGTGAAAACTATGAAAATAGAGTTGCTCTAATTGTCATATCTAACAAAAGAAGCACAAAAAGTACCTACATTGGTATATACACTTTTCCCAAAAATTGAGTTGAGCTCCACTACGGTAGTAAGACTTGCTTTCCGCAATGTCTTCGAATATGTTCTCATTGGTTAAGTCCGGGTATTTTTTAGCTAAATACAAGACTATGTCTTTTGCGACACAAAAAACAAAAAAGTTAGGTCAAGTAAATAATGAAGGAAATCAGATAAGATGAGTAGTGTGAAATCCTACCCAAATGGCCAGCCACAATAAGGTTGGCCACGATCTGACGGTTTGGGATGGATTTTATACACATGGCCAGGTACCAGATAACCTCCTTTTGCCTAAAAGCTCTTCCAGTAGCAATCGACGAGACAAACTCACCTAGGTTAGGTATTTCTTCTAGTTCGTCTAGTAATTTCCTCCATCCGCGTCCTCCCCTTTCGGCATGGGAGAGGCCACAACATAAAATGCGAACTTTTTCTTTTGGAGGGACACGCTTGAACAGGTTTTTGACCAATTGATATTGTCTGGCCATACGCGCAATCTCGAGCACCGTAGCTTCAGCTTCATCCTTTCCTGTGATCAATAGTGGGGCCGTGATTGCTTCGGGATCATCATTGAGGATTTTCTCGGCACTTTTCCAATCACCTTTTACTGCGGCCTCAAACAATGATCGATAGTCCTCATTGACCATCACTTTTGGCTCGACTGCAAATATTGAAATTTAAAAGTCCTCAGTCTTTCGCACTTCTTGTTTTTAAGGTCACGTGCAAGTGCAAAAGTTCCGATGAAATGCCAATCCAAATCAAGGGGCGGTCGTTACTCAACAGGCTTGTTTCCATGAGCGCCTTCGTTTACTCTTTGGAAGTCAGTTCTTTCTTCTCTTTTCTTTTTTTCTTTTCTTTTAGCGGGGAGGGGGGGGGGGGGGGAGGAGGAGTGGTGCGAGGGGCGAGGGGCTTTCTCAATTAAAATTGAGGATATTATTATGAATTTAAAATTATGGGAAGATCATGTTTTAACTTTATGTCAGCATTTGTACGCCGTGAATTTAAAATATTTTGAATTAAAAAAAAGTGAAAATGCAAGAAGCATAAGATTTATGAAAAAGAAAAAAATTAAAAGTTGAAAGTGACAAACGTGTAGTTGTTTGGCAACCATCTTTGGAAGCTTTATCAGATGATGTGTCTTCTGAACTTGAGTCCGCAAGAATCTCTGTCACCAAAAGATAAATGAACATACATAACCTTAGAAAAATTAATTATACATTGTATGCTATAGGTCATCTATTCAAGATTCGTGTCAAGCTCATTCATTGCGTGGAATTTTTTGTATTAAACTTAGATGGTAAACTTTTAAACAAAAAATTAGACATTACACTTAAGAGATATCCTGAGTTATTTTTTGGAGATATGTATTGTATAGTGAATGAGTTTTCTTGTTGCCATTGGTCTTATCCACAATATCATTCATAATTGATGAGCATGATCTTTTACTCGTTCAAAGTAAAAAAAATAAAATAAAATTGGGGGTTCTTAGTTATAATTCAAGATATTATTCAAATTTTAAAAATTATGATGAGATTATATTTGAATTCATATTTTAATATTTATTTGCTACAAATTTTTAGTGTTTTGGAGCAAAATAAAATGCAGCCAACTCAAGATTTATGAAAAAATGAGAACTAAAACTTCGAAGTGGCACACCTTTAAATGGTCCATGACCTCCTTGAGAAGCTTTATCAGATGTTGTGCCTTTTGAATCAACGTCTTTTTAATCATTTGCATGCCATGACCTTTTTTTTTTTTTTTTTTAATTATTTGAGAGCCATATCAGTAAAAAATCATTTACTTGAGTGTCTATTCTGGCAATTTATTTATTTATTTATTTCGGTAGAAAGAGAATTATGCAACATATATCAACTCATTATGAACGACTTAGGTAAATCCTATTTAATAAACAGAAAAAGGAACGGCTCCCTTGGCAACGGCGTACCCTGCACTGCTTCATCAAGAGAAGTGTTCCTTTAACTCATTCTGAAGGATTGGTTTTTGTGTTGGAGTCCACGTCCACACAAACATCTTGGATAATTGAAGGAAGAAAACCAGAGTTGACGCAAAACGCCTTTCTGAAACTTATATGTTCCTTCAATTTAGGGGGGCGAAAAAGCTGAATAGTCACTCTAGAATCTAGAATTTTTAAATGGGGACATTTTGCGTATTTACTGATTGCTTGAAACAAATAGTCATGCCATGGGCTCGAGAAAATGAATCAACTAGCAGTATTTGGTGGCCACACATCGCTTTTGCATTTGTAGTTCGTGGGAATTAAAAATTTTCGGCCTCTGTAATTAGTTCCAATTGAATATGCCGCCAAACTAGATAAAGGAAACAAAGAAATTATAAGACCACATCGCTCATACCATAAGTTTTTCTAGGTTGGGACATGAACATGTCTGTACCTGGTGGTGGTTCTGTAGGATCCGAATTTCCTTGTGTTTCACTTTCTTCTGGCGCCATTGGGTTTCTCTCGTCATTGCAATCTTTCAACAACAAAGTAAATAGAGGATGCAAAAATGGGTAAGATATTCAATTATCAAAGAGTTTTAATCTTCCTGGGCCGAGTTCATTCCTTCCTTTTATACAAGTACCTCCCTGATATAAACCTACACCTAGAGCAAGTAAAGCACATAATTCTTTATTCACTTTATAGCAAGTGGATTACTTTTCTTTTTTTTTTTCTTTTTTTTATTGAAGCTGTTGGATTACTTGAGTGTAAAAAGGATTTTTTTTTTTTTTGAATGTAAAAAAGATTATCACTAGAAATAAAGACTAGACCTTTACAAGTTGGCAAGTAAGCTTAGGCTCTAAGGCTCTAGGGCCACACATAAATAGGTTCAATACCTAGTGATTGAACTATTACTCGAAGGTAACCCTATCTCTCTTTTTTATGATACAGTTCATTCTATTCCTTGAGACCAAATGAGTCTTTTCCAAGTTAAGCAACTTCTTTCTTGAGCTCGGGAAAGTTATTGGGGCAAGTTATTTTGCAAGCTTTTAGCTGAATAAATCTATCGGCAAAAACGGGCATCTCACTTTGTTTGGTCCAAAAACAAGTATAAGGATAGTAAAAGTATCAAAAGTTTCATCACTCATAATAGTGACAACCATTTTTATTGAAGAGTGATTTTTGGCTTAGAACAACAACATGATTTCCTTTCTGGAGATGACTATAGTGAATTGATTAGCTCGAGAATCATGTCTTTAAAGGATGAGTCATGTAGTCTCTTAATGATAAGTAATTAAATATTCAAAACCCGTTTGTTTTGCTGTGCGCTCTTGACGAAATTGCTTTGTTGGACAACCAACTGCCAATCCGATTCGCATTTCAAGTAGAAATGGAAAATAATTAGTCCTCGCAAGGTGATTGCTCGGACAAAACTTTCCGATACGAGGAAGTTTTCTTGTAGTTAATTTTAATGAACTGGTCATTGAGTTCTTATGAGTGATGAACCTAGGATTGACAAAAAGCAGTCCCACCATCATCCAAAACTACGAGGGAACTTGTGCAGCCAAGTCATACCAAATTTAGGATATTTGACTTTGAGTAATGCGTTTTGCTTTTGCTTACTGATTTCTTGAATCAATCAACTGTATTTGATGGCCACACATTGCTTTTTTTAGTTCGTTGTTGGAAATTTATTTATCTTTGGTCCCTGTATTTAGTTCCAATTACATATGCTGCCAAACTAGATAAAGGAAACAAAGAAATTATAAGACCACACCGCTTACACCATAAATTTTTCTGGGTTGGAACATAAACATGTACCTGGTGGTGATTCAGCAGGATTCGAATCTCCTTGTATTTCACTTGGTTGCGGCGCCATTGGGTTGCTCTCTTCGTTGTAGTCTTTCAACAACAAAGTAAATGGAGGATGCGAAAATGGGTAAGATATCAAATTATCAAAGAATTTTGGTCCCCCTGAGCGGAGTTCATTCCTTCTTTTTATAGAAGTACCTCGCCTAATGTAAAGGCATGCAAGTAAAGCATAACTTGTTTTTATTTTGTTTTTACATTATAGTGGTCGGATTACTTGAGTGAAAATGATTATCACTAGGAATATAAACAAGACCTATACAAGGTAGCAAGTAGGCTCAGACTCTGGGGCCACACATCATTAGGTTCATTTATTTTTCTGGGTTGTAACATAAATATGTACCTGGTGGTGGTTCAGCAAGAGTCGAATCTCCTTGTATTTCACTTGGTTGCAACGCCATTGGGTTGCTCTCCTCATTGCAGTCTTTCAACAACAAAGTAAATGGAGGATGCGAAAATGGGTAAGATATCCAATTATCAAAAAATTTTGGTCCCCCTAAGCGGAGTTCATTCCTTCTTTTTATAGAAGTACCTCGCCTAATGTAAAGGTATGCAAGTAAAGCATACCTTGTTTTTATTTTGTTTTTACGTTATAATGGTTGGAATACTCGAGTGAAATGATTATCATTCGAAATATAAACAAGACCTATACAAGTTGGTAAGCAGGTCATTAGGTTCATTTCCCAGTGATCAAACCGTTGCTTTAAGGTGACTTTGTCCCTCTTTCTTATGATAAAGTTCATTCTGTCCCTTGACACCGATGGAGTCTTTACCAAATTAAGCCATTTCTTTTTCGGGCTTAGGCAAGCTATTTAAGCAAGTTAATTTGCAAGTTTTTAGCCAAATAATGCCATCCACAAAAACGAGCGCCTCAACTTTGTCGAGCCCAAAATCACAAGTAAGAAACTTCAATTCCATAAATTTGCTTAATGTAATAACTAGGTTTCTTTGAAATTTCTCTTTTCGACAAAATTAATTTCTAAGGAAGTAAAATCTAAAAATAAAGAGAAAACATAATGCATTTAATATATAAGGGATATCCACAATAAAGAAAAACAAAACACGTTATGTTCTTAGTTATGGCAACTAGATCCTACACATAAATAGAAAAGCTCACAAAAGAGGGAAAGTAAATAAATTGAGGGCTACCACTTAAAATTGCAATTGAATAATTAAGGGCAACTTTGTCTTTTTAAAGAAAATGGGGTGCATTTAGTCAGATAAGGTATGGAAATAGCGCCACCCGAAAGTTTTTATCTAATATATAATGGAAATTTTCCAATATTTTCATTTCCAAAATTGTCAATAAAAGTACGTTTGGTAAAAGTTTTGATTGCTGTGTTTGAAAATGAATACAGTTAAACTCAGAAAATTTAATCACACTTTGTATGCTTTAGATCTTGCATAGATGACTGGTATCGGGCTCATTCATTGTAGTGGAATTTTTGCACAAAACTTATATGGTAAATTTCTAAACAAGAAAAATTAACAGAGATCATGAGTTTTTATAAATAGGTATTGAATCATGAATTATTTTGGTGAGACCTTCTAAGTTTCATACATCAGACAATGCGTTTTTACTGAGTTTTAATTCGTAGTTGCCATTGATCTAATCCGCGATATCATTCATACCTTGTAAGTGCGTTTTGTTACTCTTTGGAAGTAAAATAGTATTTCTTTTGGGGTTTCTCAATTATAGATATTGTTCAAGTTTTTTTTTTTAAAAAAATGAAAAGATTATCTGTAAGTTTATATGTTAGCATTTGTATGCTGTGAAATTCAAAGTGATTTGGACTAACAAAAGTCAAAATGCATTAAACAAAAGGTTTATGAAAAACTAAAATTAAAAGCTCAAAAAGAGACAAACCTCTAGGTTTTTTGCGACCAACTTGGGAAGCTTTATAAGTTGTCATGCCTTCTGTAGTCCCTTTTTCATGAAACTCTTTGTTACCAAAAGATCAATGAATATAAATAACCTAATTAATTTTACTCTATATGCTTTAGATCATGTATACATTATTGGTATCAGGCTCGTTCATCACATGGAATTGTTTGCATGAAACTTAGATGGTAAAATTTTAAGCAAAAAAAAAAAAAAAATCAACGTTAAACTTAGATCGTGAGTTTTTTTTTTTTTTTTTTTTTCAGATATGTATCAAATTAGGAATTACTTTTGTGGGACCTTCTCGGTTCCATATATTGGATGAATTCAAAGTGACTTGGACTAACAAAAGTCAAAATCCATGAAACACGAGATTTATGAAAAACGAAAAATTAAAAGTTCAAAGCGAAAAATCTTTGGTTGTTTTGCAGCCATCTTGAGAAGCTTTATCAGTCGCCATGCCTTATGAGCTCTCTTCTACGTGAACTTCTTTGTTGCCATAAAGAGAAACGAATATAATCAACCTTAGAAAATTTAATTCCACTTCGTATGCTTTATATCATGCATGCTAGCTCAATCATTGCATGAATTTTTTCATTGAACTTAGATGGTAAACTTTTAAACAAAAAAAAAAAAATTAATGTTAAACTTAACAAAGATCACGACCTTCTTTTCGAGATAGAAATTGTATCATCAATTAGTGGGAGGGACGTTCTAGCTTTCATATAGTGGACAATGCGATTTTGTAAGTTTTTGTCTCATTGCAATTGATCTTATCCATGATATTGTTAAGTAAATTATGAGCACATTCTTTTACATTTCGGAAGTTAAAAAATAAAAATAAAAATTGGGCTTTCTCAATTATAATTCAAGATATTATCCAGATTTTAAAAATTGTAAAAATGTTATATTTCAATTTATATGTCAACATATGTATGCTCTGAGACTAGAAGTATTTGGGATTGAAAAAGTTAAGATGCTTGAAAATCAAGATTTATGAAAAACAAAAATTAAAAGTTCAAAGTGACAAACCTCGGTTGTTTTGCAACTGTCTTGGCAAGCTTGATCAGTTGCCATGTCCTCGAACTCAAGTCTATGCGAACCTCTGTGTTATTAAAAGAGAAATTTACATAAATAACTTTAGAAAAATTAATTATATTTTGTATGCTTTGGTCTTAGTAGGTTGGGAAATCTCACTTTTAGCCCTTATACTTTGGTTTAAGTCCAGTCCTCATACTGTTCTACGGTGACAATTTAAATCACTTCATTAAAATTACTGGGACGAAGAATTTTGCGTCCCCCAATAATTTGGATGTAAGCTCTTTTTCATAAAGAAAAATTTTTCCGATGATTTAATTGGACTTTCCAAATTATTTAGGAGTCATTTTCCGTTGGTCACACTAGAAAATTCTAAGCAATGTCTTTTTAGGATACGTACTTGACTCCATCGCATGATTTTAGGTACCCTGGACTCAGGTTAAGAGCACAACCATAATTGTATGAGTTCCAGCTTAGTTGAATCGGCATTTTTGCTTCTTGAGTCGGCTCATGTATTATTACACCATTTTTCTAAAACCAAAATCCACCAAGATATTTAGTGTACATACGGTTTACAAAAATGTTTTAGTGACAATCGCTTCTTATTTCAACTTCCATTTTCTTGAAAAGATGTTAAGAGGGTGAAAAGTAAGAGCTTTCGACATGAATGAAATTTATAAAAACATGTTTGGTGTAGTTGTTTAAAGCAAACCTCGCAAAAATAATGTCAATTTTGGTCGTTCTGAGTTAAGTTCAGATGTTGAAAACACGACAATCAAATTTCTACCAAACGCATTTTCATTGAAAACTTGTGGAAAGAAAAACAGGGAATTGGAAAATTTTCTCAGACCAAACACGCCATCAAGTTCGGCACAAATTATTCTCCTTTCACACTCTTTCCTTTTTTACGAGGGTTTTCTTTATAAAGTGTCGGGATACTTGTTAAGTAATAAATAAATAAAAATGTTGCCATTTTATATTACTTATAAATTAACCCCCAAAAAGCGACACTTTTCCAATTTTTCCATCACCCTTTGGGATGAAATCAGAACAAAGAAAGGAAAGAACAGAACATACCTGGCGATGGTTTCGGAATCGAACTGTCTTGGATATCCATGGAGGTTTCCTTACCGTGCGGCGAGCAGGAAAAACTCTAAAGCGGAGAAGTAATTTCAAGGGTTGAAGTCGAAGTTGTTTTCTGCTCCCATGGGTCTTCTCTTTTTATAATCGACCTGGGGATGGAGCCAAAGT
The DNA here is from genome assembly GCA_017140395.1 of Eucalyptus lansdowneana. Taxonomy (NCBI): domain Eukaryota; kingdom Viridiplantae; phylum Streptophyta; class Magnoliopsida; order Myrtales; family Myrtaceae; genus Eucalyptus; species Eucalyptus lansdowneana. Next base: position 54,961,301 of record CM029485.1, on the reverse strand, counting down.
TCCAGCTGTAAAGACGATGTACCCTTCTCTTTTCCCGAATGTCGTCCACATTTCCAAATTTTATGACATCAGAAATTTTATGGAAATTCCTATTTATTTTTTCTTTTGTTCCACCATTCCCTTTTTGCAAACAACATTATTTCCATATATTTTTGTTCAATGTGCCGGCGGTGCAAAAATAATGACAAATATTACGATTTTTATGTTTAGCATGTAGATTTATGGTCTGTGTTCCTATTTTGAGACTGCTTGTATAAAAAAAGACTTTTACATCAACAGTGTACATAATATAAATCATATTTCAATGGACTTTTATCTTGTACAATGGCAATGTGAAATTTTCTTGACACAAGTAGATTTTAGATAATCAAACAATCAATTTTTATTTTTAACATGTAACTTATACGAAATATGTGTATAGATATCCATAATATTTGTATTCGTAGTCATTATCCGTACTTTATGAACAACATGAGGAAAATCATTCTCTTCACCACTTTCTTTTTAACTTTTATTTTTATTGCCAACTCAAAAAATCATTTTAACATATCAAAAAATCATTTTAACATAATTTGAGCCTAAATTGCACTAATGTGTTATTCTCACAAAAGAAATACATTGACATCTTTAATTTTACCTCATAAGGTGAGAATATTTTCATCCTCAATTAATAAAATCATCATATACTTTTAGTTAATGTAAGTATTCTCAAAATCTTTATTTCAGAATTTTTTTCTAAGAATAGAATAATTGGAATGGCTAAATAATCCTATTCACATTATACCTAGTTAACTGCATATGGAGTTTATGCTTATTTTTAAAAAGTACGGAAAATGGGGAGGACAAAAATTTTGGATGGAAAGTTAATCTATGAAATTAGCTCATATTTAGGTTTTTTCCATGTACCGTGGGAGGGGACACGGGCAAGCCTGAAAATTTGCAATTCTTTATAAATTTATTGAGGACCCTTCTCGATTTGTACACATGTCACGGGAGAAGAAACAGAGAAGATATTTAGAAAATTATTGGATTACTGACGGAAGTTCGTTTTATACAACGCATGCTGGGGGCATTATAGACTTTGTCATGACCTAATAATGTAAAGCACCTCTAGGATGCTTTACAGAGACTCATTAAATGTAGGGTTACTATCCTGAAAAATCCAAATTGGTACATCTGTAATAAATTTACCCAAAACTATTTTTTTATCATGAAAAATCCCAAACTGGTATACCTATGACAAATTTACCCCGACTGACCATAAAAAAGAAAAAAGCCTAAACCGGTACACACAGGACAAATTTACCCCAAACTAATTTATTCGACCGTAAAAAACTCCAAACTGGTAAATTAGTGATAAATATACCCTTCGCTAAATTGAATTAATACTACAAAAAAAAATCACAAAAATTGTAAACTACAACAAGCGGAGTGTAAAATCTCAAATTGATATACCAATCCTTTGTCACGTGTTATTTAACTTAATAATTTGACTGTAAAATTTAACAAAAACTAATAGAGGGTAAATTTGTTACAAGTGTTCTAGTTTGGGGTAAATTTGTCAAAGGTATACCGGTTTGGAATAAATAGTTTAGGGTTCAAAAAATAATTTGAGGTAAATTTGTTACAAATGTATCAATTTGAGGTTTTTTAAAGATATTAACGCTTTAATGCAATGCCAAACAGTATATGAAACAGTGCTTTTGCCACGACACTTTGAGCAAATTTTCTTCCTCTTCACGTGGCTTGTCAGACTTTTTCTTGGGTTGCTTTTGACTCCTTTACTCTTCTTCACTTTCTTCAAGAAACATCAGATTTCTTCACACGTCTTATTTGCTGTCGCGACTCGACCTTGGCCATCGGGCAGTATGGGAAAAAGATCCAATTTAAAGATACTTGACTATATAAAATCTTGAAAGAATCGTCACTTCATCTTTCGAGATTAATCATGTAAATTTATTTGATCACAATCGTAAACTCTCCGAAGCTCGAACTTCGTGTGACAGCTAGAGTTATCGTGATTCACATTTATACATAGTACATATCTTGAAAAGAAGATCGGATGTGAATAACAAAGTGATCAATATTAACTATAAAACCTTATACAAATATATACAATGTATTTAAACTATAGCCTGCATCACTGAAATTTCATGTGAAATGAAAATATGAAAAATTGTACCTAAAATCATTATAATCAATGCTATGAGGACATTTAAAAAAGAAATTGATAAGGGGACTAAAATTATTGTCAGAACAAAATATAGGTATCAAACTAAAAAATTCCTAAAAGTGTGAGGATTGTAAGTGTAAGTGTAAGAACCACGTGTCGATAATTGGTGTTGACCGAGCATATTTCATTCACTTTTGAATAAAAAATTGTTGCCATCGGGAGACTGAATTGCAGAATAAATTATAAGGAAATATTTTTAAATGACCAAAACCCAATGTTGGGTAATAATGAGGATGACTTTTGCGACTTCTGCTATTTGATTTTCAGCAACACGTCACAAATAGAAATCCAACGTCATAAATCCAAAAGAAGTTCTTTATAACTGTTAAATGGACAAGGTGATTCCATCTCGATATTAACTATAAAACCCTTATACACATATATACAATGTATATAAACTATAGCCTGTATCACTGAAATTTCATGTGAAATGAAAATATAAAAAATTGTACCTAAAATCATTATAATCAATGCTATGAGAACATTTAAAAAAGAAATTGATAAGGGGACTAAAATTATTGTCGGAACAAAATATAGCTATCAAACTAAAAAATTCCTAAAAGTGTGAGGATTGTAATTGTAATTGTGTTTAGAAGCTTGTAGGTGTAAGTACCACGTGTCGATAATTGGTGTTGATCGAGCATATTTCATTCACTTTTGAATAAAAAATTGTTGCCATCGGGAGACTGAATCGCAGAATAAATTATAAGGAAATATTTTTAAATGACCAAAACCCAATGTTGGGTAATAATGAGGATGACTTTGCGACTTCCGCTATTTGATTTTTGGCAACACGTCAAAAATAGAAATCCAACGTCATAAATCCAAAAGAAGTTCTTTACAACGTTAAATGGACAAGGTGATTCCATCTCGATATTAACTATAAAACCCTTATACACATATATACAATGTATTTAAACTATAGCCTGCATCACTGAAATTTCATGTGAAATGAAAATATAAAAAATTGTACCTACGATCATTATAATCAATGCTATGAGAACATTTAAGAAAGAAATTGATAAGGGGATTAAATTATTGTCGGAACAAAATATAGGTATCAAACTAAAAAATTCCGAAAAGTGTGAGGATTGTAAGTGTAATTGTGTTTAGAAGCTTGTAGGTGTAAGTACCACGTGTCGATAATTGGTGTTGATCGAGCATATTTCATCCACTTTTTAATAAAAAATTGTTGCCATCGGGAGACTGAATTGCAGAATAAATTATAATGAAATATTTTTAAATGACCAAAACCCAATGTTGGGTAATAATGAGGATGACTTTTGCGACTTCTGCTATTTGATTTTCGCAACACGTCACAAATAGAAATCCAACGTCATAAATCCAAAAGAAGTTCTTTACAACTGTTAAATGGACAAGGTGATTCCATCTCGATATTAACTATAAAACCCTTATACACATATATACAATGTATTTAAACTATAGCCTGCATCACTGAAATTTCATGTGAAATGAAAATATAAAAAATTGTACCTAAAATCATTATAATCAATGCTATGAGAACATTTAAGAAAGAAATTGATAAGGGGACTAAAATTATTGTCGGAACAAAATATAGGTATCAAACTAAAAAATTCCTAAAAGTGTGAGGATTGTAAGTGTAATTGTGTTTAGAAGCTTGTAGGTGTAAGTACCACATGTCGATAATTGGTGATGATTGAGCATATTTCATCCACTTTTGAATAAAAAATTGTTGCCATGGGGAAACTGAATCGCAGAATAAATTATAATGAAATATTTTTAAATGACCAAAACCAAATGTCGGGTAATAATGAGGATGACTTTTGCGACTTCCGCTATTTGATTTTCGGCAACATGTCACAAATAGAAATCCAACATCATAAATCCAAAAGAAGTTCTTTACAACCGTTAAATGGACAAGGTGATTCCATCTCGTCGAATTTATTGGAGGGGAAATGACGACTTCAACCATTACATAAACCCAATCTCCTACATTAAATTTACGAGATGAGGGCCAATAGCTATCACCATTACAAACGTGAGCAAATCCTTAAAAAGCTCATAAAGAAGAAACGTGTGAGAAATCTGTCTAGGAGTGGAAGACCCCGCAATGTCACCCCTTATTCCCTCCTCCTCGGGAGAAAAAAATTAGAGATTAGATTTTGGGGGATTTGCGGTGATAAAGGTAGACATTATGTTGCGATTTCGACGTTGGCTACCATCGGGTAGGCTGATATAGTAACCACCCACGTGAAGGTTGGTGCAATGCCTAATGCGGGACTAGCTACCTTACAGTAAAGTCTACAACCATTAGATCATGAAAAATCAATGGCTGCGATTAGAACAAATTTTCTTTTATAAATAAGCAAAACCCTGTTTTAGGTTCCGTTCGTTTTCACGAAAAATGACTTCCAAGAAAATGTTTTTCGGATTTTCCAGTATTCATTTCACAGAAAATGAACTAATCAAGGAAATTTTTTTCTATTATTGAAAAAAATAACCTTTAAAAGTGAGGAAAATTTCTTCCACTTTACCTTGCTTTTTTTCACTAAACACATATTTATTTTATTTTTATGCTTTCTTTCTTTCTTTTTTTAAATCAAGTTTTTAGTTTTTTTTCCTTTTCTTTTTTTCTTTCTCTCTTTCTTTTTCATTTTCTTCCTTAGCCTCGACCGGTCGCCAGCCACAAGCTAGCTCAAGCCTTGCCCCAGTGGCGAGGCTCCGCCTAGCTCGATCTGGCGAGCTGGGTGGAGCTCGGGCCTTGCCCGAGTTCACCAGAGGTTTGCCGGGCTTGCCTAGATTAGGAGGCCGAGCTTCGCCGCTAGATCCAGTGAGCTTAGGCGAGATCGGCCAAGCATCAAGCTCGCTAGATCTGGTGACCACGTCTTGGTCGGCCGCTGGGTAGCTAGCCACCGTTAGGCTTGCCGCAACGGAGGAAGGAGAAGGAAGAATGAGGAGGAAGGAGGAAGGAAAAGAAAAGGAAGAAAAAATAATAAAAATTTCAAATTTTTAAAAGTACAAATAATTAAAATTTTATTTTTAAAAAATATATATAAATAATATAAATAATTTTTTTGTCAATTAAAAATATTAAATTCAGTTTTTTGATAATTTTTCCCAAACAATTAAATTAGCTAATGAACGGTGGAAAATATTTTCCACTCAAAATTTAGGTTTTAGCTGAATACCGAAAAATATAGTTATTTTCCAAGAAAATGACTTTCTAGAAATTGTTTTCCGAAAACATGATATTTTCCATGAAACGAACGAAACCTTAGTCTCGTTTGACTTTCTATGTACATCCCCTCCTCTCTTTTTCTCCAGTTTCCACCCTTGCCGCTGCCTTGCTCTCCCGGAGACTGTTGGTGTCCCCTCTTGCCACTGCTCGCCTTTGTTCAGTAAATTTTTCACCTAGCTACGGGCCGTTCGCTCCCATCTCACAGTTCCCTCACTTGTTAATTAACTAGCTGGTTGTGCTGAAAGGGGAAATCTCCCTATTTTTTCTTTTTTTTTTCCTATTTACTGCAGTGCCCAGCCCCATGTCCATTACCACCAGATTATCCTCTCTTGTCTAGGGATGATTGGTTCCCGGTTCCCAAAATTGGGAACCATGGACCGGACCGTTTGGTCCTAGGATCGGCAACTGGTCTAGTTCGGTTCAACAAAATCGGCACTTTTTTTTCACTAAAGAGTAACTGTGCTCCGGACCGATCAATCTAATTCGATTCCCGGGAAAAATATTAAAACTTCACTTGTGTGAATATCAATCACACTTTGTGTGTTTCATGCTTCATCTTAATCATAAAAATCATGAATTATTTTGGCTAAAAATTGTGCTTGGCTTAGGTTTTATAAACAACTTCTCTTCTACGCTTTGAATGTTTAGTCAATGTGGGATTCGTGAAGGCTTGAAGTGCCTTGTCTTTTGCAAGCGAGGAGAGCAAGAGAGAGTGTGAGCATGAAGAATGAGGGTTTCTTGGAATGTTAGTCGCACATCGAGTAAAAGATCAAATAAGTTTTTTCTATAAATAAAGAGTAACGAGAAGAGTTTTGGTGATCTCTTAGCTAGTCGATCAATCTGTAAATATTACTAGGGACTATCTCATCCTCATGCTCTGTCTCTTTAATGGATCTCTCTCGGTCGCTCATCGATCATCCTTTGCCGAACATGGTTGCGATGGCCTCGTCACTCTTTGGCCAAACAAAAATTAAAAAATAAAAAAAGCTTCTTCTTTTTGCCAAAGAATTGGTAAGCCGGCCACCTCCTCTGTGAAGGAGATGAACCTAGAGACATTTCTCAAAAACAGGGATGGGGACAGGGTGGACGCTCTCTTTTTGACGAATCACTCTGGCCACTCATCGCTTTGCCAAGTTGGCTATGTTGCCCTGGCCACTGTTTGGCCAAATGAAAAGGCCGGTTTCTTTTTTGCCATACAGTGGCTAAGCCCCGGCAACCGAGAGAAATTCCTTAAAAAACAGGAATGGGTTGAGGTTACCTGGGATGTGGCCAGTCTTCCTCATGCTCTCTTTTTGGTGAAATTCTCTTAGTCCTCTCGCCTTCGCCTGGCTGCTTGTGGCCATCCTTTGCCAAGCTGGCTACTCTGGCCACCGACATTGCAATGATGATGAGGGTTGCAAAGATGGGAGATGGGAGATGAACTTAGAGGAATTCCTCGAAAACATATATGGGGAGAGACGGTCCTTACTGGTACAACGGCCAGTGGCTAAGTGGTTGATGTGAGGGAGAGCGGGGGTGAGTCTTGCGGCGACAATAGTGCCATTTTGTCGATGGCATGACACAGGACATGGATGGCAAGGGCTGGCCATAGTTTTAGGGGAAAAAACATAGATATACCCTAATGTGGAACCAGTTTGACAAACGAGAGAGGACTCCTAGAATGGGAGCATATGAGAGACGGTTGTTACTGGGCGAAGTCGATTGGATAGACATAAGCAGTGGCAAGCGAAACAGATCCTCTTTTTTTTTTTTTCTCTCTTTTTGCTCAATTTCTTGATGGCCTTTTACAAATTATGCCCTTTGGTTTGAGATTTTGAAGAATTGGGAGCTGTTCACTGTTTAGAATCTGAGTGGAAATAGTAGTGTATTTTTTCTATGGAGAAACGGGTAAAAAGTTGGAAATGCTATTCACTATCCATACAAGGACAACCAAGGTTATACTTGGATGATCTATGAAATTTCTTGTCAATAATATATGTTAGGATCTGCGAGAATATCAATACTATTCTGGTGGATTTTTGCTGTTTTTTTATTATATGTTATTGTTTATGTAGAGTGGTGCAAGAGTTGCCCTTGTCTCTGGAGACTTTAGTCTAACTCTTGCTTATATGACCTTCGATCAACTTGGCATTGCTAGAAAAGTAACCATCAATAGAAACTCAACTATCATTGTTACTGATCCTTTTACTAAAGCCAAAATCTAGGCAACGATTTTGCAGATTAAGAAGGATTTAGCTGAAACTGGCAGTGCATACCATTCGCAAAAGCATGCAGAAAGAATTGCCAATCTCCCTAGTGGAGTTGTTGTAATTAAGGTTTGCTAAATCCCAAAATCTTTTGTTTTTAGCACCTTGTTTGAAGAAACTAAAGATGTACAAAGCCCGTGAAATTTGAGATCCCTAATTTCCTCAGAGATAAGATAATTGCATTTATTCATCAAAATCAAGATTCTGTAGTACTTGCTGAAAGGGCTAGTACGAGCACCTAGAGGGGGTGAATAGGTATGAAAACAGATTTTGCAAAATGCAGTGAAAAACTTTACTTTTAATCTGAGTCTGATCGACTATAGACTTTGCAGAAGGAATCAGACTTTAACAGTTATTTCAAAACACAGAAGTATATCGCAGCAAATAAAGTAAAGGAGTTAAGGAAAGAGAATGTTGCACACGAAATTTATAATGGTTCAGTTTAGATCAAGCCTACATTCACTTTCCCACGCTAACAATCTTCTGCTGGATTCTACTATGCAATCAACAAGAGATTACAACTTTGAGTGCAAACACTTAGTGGTAGACTACCTGTCTTACTAAGTCATTCTTTTGGTATTTTTGTCACGATCACAAATGTTTAAGTTCACAAGAGACAAGTGTATGATCAAAGGTCGCTGAAATTTTGGAATTATAAATTAACACTCAATCTCTTACTTGCTCATCGGTCATTCATCTCCTTAAATACTCCTCCACTTCCAAACTAGCCGTTAGACAATATCGTAGAGGATCGTCTTCCAATCTACCCATTGGACAAGATCTATATCTATAAGATTTGGTAGCCGTTGAGTGATAGAAGTATGATCCAAAATTGATTCCGATCGCCCATACAAACAAAATCTTGGTTTCCATAAGTAGAGCTTCTTCGTATAGAAAGTTCTTGTCTTCAAGATCCAATTGTCAATCAATTAGATTGAGTCAATCAAATCTATCTTGACGTAGAATCCAAAACAGATCACTAGCCGTTATACATTTAGGGCTCCTGTTACATTCTATCTCGTTCTGGATATAAAGTCTGAGAGCAATAGATTTTACAATCTGAGTCTGAGTGCAATAAACTTTACAATATGAGTCTGAGTGCAATAGACTTTACAATCTGGACGTAAGTCTGAACATATTCTGCTGAACAGATTTAGCTTTAAGGTCTTAACACAGTCTGAATAAATTCAGCTTTAGCATAGAATTTGTCTTTTGATTATTCCAAGTATAAACTTTGATAATATTCTTTACACATTCTATCATCTGCATAGTCTGTTACTCAACAATTAAACACGTTAGTAGCCTTTGATTTATTTTGTCATCTTCAAAATATCATAAGGGATTTCCCTAACAATCTCTCCATTTTTGATGATGACAAAACAATATTATAATATGGAGATGTGTAATCACACTTTTTAAAAGATTGATAAATCAATCATAAAATAAAAGACAGCAAATAGATTAATCATAACAATATATAGAAAAATAATCGCAACTCAATATTATGCAATAAATAATATCAATTAATCAACACATATGCATATTTATATTCTCTCCCCCTTCTTGTCATAATCAAAAAGTGATAATAATGTAAATGATATCACGTAGAGAATATAAAATGATATCTTGCATAATTTCCAAATATATATATATATATATATATATAGCTTTTACAAAGTAAGTCAAATATTAAAGATATGCAATATAGCTCACTTCGATCCTATATTTTAGCAAATATTCAATAAAAATCATGGATGCATTATAAAATTCACTTATCATTTTTGTCATAAAAAATAATGTAAATAAGAGATTTGTTAATGACAAAAGGTAATAAAAGATGTACTCATCGGATTTTGTAGAACTTGGTAAGTTCTAACACATTTACCTTTTCCTTCCTTCGATAATAATCAAGATCACGATCAATTCAAAAAGATTTTCCATAATAGTTCAATGCTCCCCCTCAATTTGTTGCCTTTTTGAGGTGATCACGATTCTTTTCCTTTTCTTTTGGATTTGATTTCTCCCCTGTCATCATGACAATATTTGCGAATAACACTAATTGTGACTTGTGCACGTTGAACAGAATATTTTTCCATTATTTCCTTCGTAACAATAATATCCACGACGATCATTTGCATTTTGAAATTCGAGGCAAAATTTTATTTTCTTCAATCAAGCTCTTCTTGAATTCAACTTACATAAACTTAACGAACTTTTTGCACAAATAAGCAGTAATAATATCCACATAATTTATAATGCCCTTTCTTCAAATAAATAAATTGAATAGCATATATAAAATAAAAATTCAGAACTATTCAACCTTTCGTATGACACATTAGGGATTTCCTCAATAATTTGCAAAACTTTGCACAAGGAAGTGAATTTTTTAGCCTCGAAAAGATAGTATAGAATCTCTATGATTTTCAAATCGAGCTTTTCAAAATTCACATGGAAGATTCTTTTGCCACCTGCAAATTCTTGTATAATAGATAATAATCTTTGCAAAAAATGTCACGTAACACTTTTCTCCGATTTGCGGATCAAACTTGTTAGATATAAAATATCTTCTAAAAATATAGCAAGAGTATCCGTGAATATGCAATAATATTTTTCAAGATCAAAGGGATTTCCATGAGCATAAATCTCAAAATATATTATTGATGCATTTCACAAAAAGAAAGATGATATTTCTATCACATGCCAAATCAAGCAAAGATAATGCAATGCCTTATGTTTATGACAAGAGATATTTGCAATATAAATGATAATCAATCATCCAAAATCATGATAAATGCATGTAGAAATTTGCAAGGGGGATGATAAAAAATTTCTTAAAGAATTTCCTGTAATGCGCTCATTTCCATTTTGGTATTCATCAATTTGGATCCTTCCATTTCGTTAGAGCAAAATATAAAATCTCCATAAATAATCAAATATTCTTTCTAAACTTATCATAACATGTTATTGAGGGAAAGAATATTATGCACAATAATATCTTGAAAAATAAATTCTCACTTAGTCAAAGTACAATAAAATCAGAGAGAATAAAATCCTTGAGTATCTAAAGAAAGAATATCTTGTATAATAAATTAAGATCACATAAAATAGATTTTCACTTTGCAAAATATGATAAAATTTGATAGTATAAAATCAATCCAAATAAATTCATTTGTCGCTAAGCAAAATATCAAAAATGATTACATGTGTCAAATCAAATCTCGAATCACAAAAACAAATCACACGATTCTTTTTTTTCAATAAAACAAATCATTGAATATAGTCATAATAAAGTCTAAATCAATCAAGGCACAAAGAGAATATAAGTATAATGAGAAATTTTAAATTATGTACTCAAACCAAATTGAGAATAAAAAAATACATTCCTTACCAAACTCTCTTTCTTTTCTTCCTTTATTTCCTGCAAAAACAACTCATTTTTTCTTTGGTACCAATTTTTTCCTGGGTTCATGAGAGTTAGTAGAGTATATTGTTTTTACCCAATCTTTCTTAACAAGTCTCCAGACTTTAGGACATTCTTTCTCAAAGTATTCCAAATCTCCACAATTTGAATACTTAAGGGCATTTTGACCAACATGTCTTGTAAATATCCTTTGAAAATGCTTCTTGTACGCAAGTCTAGAAGGTCTTCGTCTAAGTTTCTCCTTGACTTTAGGAAAATCTATTAGATAATAACTTCCCTTATTAAAAACAAGTCCCGACTTATTATAATAAGGTACTTGTATGGAAAGGTTATGCTCTAATATTTTTGAACCATTTGAAAATTCTTTTTTTTAAAGAATCATTTTCTTTAACAAGTAAATCTCGACTTTCTTTTATTCGTAGAAAATCTTTTTGCAAAATTTGAAACTTTTCTTTTCGAGAAAGATCCTATTGCCTAAGCCATGAATTCTCATTTTTTAGTTCGGAGATCCTTTTAAGAGAAGATTTGATATTTAAGTAGAGCTCATTTATATACTTTGAAACTTTGATAAGAATTTTTGAATGACTTACCTCGATTTCCTCATCAAATTCTAAGTCTGTGTCTAAGTTAGACTTTGATTCTGAGTCTGATTCTGATTTCGAATTTGAGTCTGAGTGTGAATGTGCGATCAAGCATATATTTCCTTGCCCGTCATCTTCCTTCATTGTTCTTTTTTGCTCATTCTGCTTGTATTGTCTTTTTCCACTAAATTTGCTTCCTTTTCTACTCAGCTTTTTGAATTTCTTAATCATAAAAGCAAATTCTTCATCATCCATATCATTTTCTGAGTCTTTATCCATCAGAATCAGTGTTAGATATTCAAGCGATGGACTTCTTACCTTTGGGATCTTCATCAACGATTTGTTCCACTTCGTAGGATTGAAGAGTGCCAATCAATTCATTAACGGAGAGTGGCATAATCCTCTAAGTCTCTCGGATTGAGGTCTTAACATGGTTCCAATTTTTTTAGAGACCCCGCAGAAGTTTGTTGACCTTCATTGGGGAAGAAATTGGATGATCTTGATTCGCTAAACCATTTACAATTTCTGTAAAACGATTGAACATATCTCAAATCGACTCTCCTGGCTTCATCTTGAATGATTCATATTGGCCAAGCAGGAAGTTTACTTTTGTCTCTGTTACACGATCAGTCCTTTCATATGTAACATGAAGTCTATCCCAGACTTCCTTAGCTATTTCACATGAAGAAATTATGTTATATTCATCAGGAGATAATGTGCAATATAAAGAATAAATAGCTTTTGCATTAAGCACTTCTCTTTTGAATATCTCCGTCCGAGACATAGGAGCAAGGGGTTTGGTTTCTTTGTCTTTTCCATTCTTATTTGATATAGACGCAGCAGTTGAATTGATTCATTTTTCCACAGCATCCCATTGCGATGGATCTCTAGATCTTAGGAATGCCTTCATTTTATTCTTTCACACATTGTATTCATTTCCATCAAAATATAGTGGCCTGGTGTTGCTTTGCCCTTCCATAATTCCCGGTGCCAATATACTAACCATAGAAAATTTTTAGCTCATAAGTAAAAAAAAAAAAGCTTCAATAAAACAAGCATTTGGCTCTGATGCCAATTGAAATAGCTAGTGTGAGCACCTAGAGGGGGGTGAATAGATGTGAAAACAGATTTTGCAAAATGCAGTGAAAAACGTTACTTTTAATCTAAGTCTGGTCGACTACAGACTTTGTAGAAGGAATAAGAATTTAACAACTATTTCAAAACACATAAGTATATCACAGCAAATAAAGTCAAGGAGTTAAGGAAAGAGAATGTTGCATACGAAATTTATAGTGGTTTGGCTTAGATTAAGCCTACGTCCACTCTCTTACGCTAACAGCCTTCTGCTAGATTCCACTATGCAATCAACAAGAGATTACAATTTTGAGTGTAAACACTTAGTGGTAGATTACACTGTCTCACTAAGTCACTCTTTAAGCTCACAAGAGACAAGTGTATGATCGAAGGTCACTCAAACTTTGAAATTATAAATTTTACGCTTCGTCTTTTACTCGCTCATCGGTCCTTCATCTCCTTAAATACTCATCCACTTCTAAACTAGCTGTTAGACAGTATCTTAGAGGATCGTCTTCCAATCTACCCATTGAACAGATCTGTATCTAGAAGATTTGGTAGCCGTTGAGTGATAGAAGTAAAATCCCAAATTGATTATAATCGCCCATACAAACAGAATCTTGGTTTCCATAAATAGAGTTTTTTCGTATAGAAAGTTCTTGTCTTCAAGATCCAATTGTCAATCAATTAGATTGAGTCAATCAAATATATCTTGATGTAGAATCCAAAACAGATCACTAGCCGTTATACATTTAGGGCTTCTGTTACGTTCTGTCTCGTTCTGGATGTAAAGTCTGAGAGCAATAGATTTTACAATTTGAGTCTGAGTGTAATAGACTTTACAATCTGGACGTAAGTTTGAACATATTTTGCTTTTGAACAGATTTAGCTTTAAGGTCTGAACACAGTCTGAATAAGTTCAGCTTCAGCATAGAGTCTGTCTTATGGTTTTTCCAAGTATAGACTTTGATAATATCTTTTATACATTCTATCATCTGCATAGTTTGTTACTCAACAATTAAACATGTTAGTAGCCTTTGATTTTTTTTGTTATCTTCAAAACATCATAAGGGATTTCCCTAACACTTGCGAGTCCATCTGAAAGTTTTACGAAAGCAACTTAGTTTTGTCATTCTGGATAAATATCTTATATATCTCTATTCCATAGTAAGCAATGTGCATTCAATTAAGGTGGGATGTGGTGGAACTTGAAGATCGGAAACTTAGAATGGAGGATGAGGGAGTGGAGCCTGGTGGTGTTACAGCTCTATGTACATCTTTCCGAGTGTATCCCTGTGTTGAGGAGTAACATGGAAAGATCAAAAGGAGCAGGTTGGTTCTGATGTCATAGCAAAAGTACGATATCTCCAATAAACATCCCTCGGCAGTCATCAATATAGGTGTGCACAATGATCTTTGTGCCTTTTTTGGAGGATGTGCCGTGTCCTGAGCTTGACCTCAGGCCTCTGTGGACTTGGGCTCAAGCCATGTAGGCTAGAGGAAATTATATTTTAACAACCTCTCGTGGGGTCTTAAGGAAACCATGTTCTAGTTTTTCTTTTGATTGTTAACCTACCTTATGTCTTCGATAATCTCTTGGCCATTCTAAGCGGAATGCATCGAGTAGAGGATCGTTTCTAGCATGTTGCTATTTTGTTTTGGAGGTTTCTCTGTTCTTATAGCTGGTAAATTACATATTGCAATTGTAGGCACTCCTTGCTCATGCAAAAGCCATTGCAACTAATGCAAGGAGTAAATGGTGATACCATAGTAGAGTCAACCTGAACATGTGGTTGGGAAATCAGTTACAATGCAATGATGGGAAAATGTGAAGATCTTCTCATTGCTAGAGTGACAGATCCATGCGAGGTTTCAAGGTGCGCACGACAAAACAGAGTCTCCATTGCGGGGACAGTCCTGACTACCCAAGTGATATTGGTGGAGAAAACTAAAATGCCCAAGCCACCCATTAGACTTATGCCTAGGATAACACCTTAAAGTAAAACGAATGAGTGGACACGACATTGCTCAGGATAGATACCACGTCAGAGCTCTCCTTGATAAAAAAAAATATCTGTGTTTCATGGATGTGTGCTTTTCCAAGTGAAGATGGGCGTGAAATGTTTCAGGGAACTGGAGAGGTGTAATCTCACTTATCTTGGCTGGTCTTCAAGATTCATTGCTGATGGGTTTAGTCTATGACTTGATGGGCCTAAGTGGGCCCGTCTGCCCATGTTGGGCCTAAAAGCCCGGCCCGCAAGATAAGGGCCCATGGAGGAACGGTTGCAATGTGAAAGGTTGCGTTGTTTAGATACGAGGGGTTGTGTCTTTTGGAGGAACGTTTTACGTTGAAGAGATGCATCCATTGGAAGAGATGCTTCGAGGGAAAGTAAAAAGGAAAAGGAATGTACCTTTTGGTGTACGTAAGTGAAGACGCTTTCTCCCCCTTTAGACAACGTAAGGCAACAAAATGCTCCAAGGAAAAGGAACGTACGTCTTTCCAAAGTTTTCTCCCCTAATAGCAACAGCATGCTCCTCGGTAGAACAGGATCAAAATTCTTCCTCGAACTTCAACATTGGTATTTAATCTGTGGACAATAAGGTACACTTGATTTCGTGGTGTATCTTTGATCGGTGATACATGTTATTCTTGGGCTCGTCTTTCGCATTCGTTTTAGGGGTTCGATTTAGTGTCGGATCGTTTTTAGGGGATCAATTATTCCTGACATTGGTATAAGAGCCATCATTCATGTTTCCCGACCCTTTTCATGTTTATAAATTATTTTTTGATTGATTTTTCGTGATACACCGCTGTCGGCCGATCGGGGACGGAAAATCCCGACACCCGCATCTGTTATTACCCCCGTTTTTTGATTTACTGTAAATCAAAGTTCATTTCTGATACGTAGGATCGAAGGTCTCGTTGATACGAGAAAATTGAGTGGTGGATCGCCGCCGGACGCGCCGTCACGCAAGGCTGGAAGGAACCGGTGTCATTGCACATGCCGATTCGGTCTTCCGCGGGCGCGTGCAATGCACGCGCACGGATGCTGGCGTGTGTTGTGCACGCGCCAGCTAACGTCATCGTGACGTCAGCCCGCGCACGTGCGTGGCACGTGCCGGTCGGTTCGTCTAACCCAGCGCAATCGGCCCGACTGATTCCATTGGCACGACCAATCCGATCCAATCCGTCTCGACCCGTTGACCCGTTGACCCGTTGACTTTGACCGTTGATGCAAAAAAAAAGGATAAGTGCTGCAGAAGTCCTAAAACTTGTAACGAAAATACAATTGAGTCCTAAAACTTATAAAAAGTGTAATTAAGTCTTAAAACTTGTCAAAATGTTTCAATCAATTCCTAAAATCGACGCCATCAAATTTTTCTAACGGAAAAAGCGACGTGGCGCGAACGTGGCTTTTTAATCGTTTCTCTCTCCTACGTGGTGAATAGTTTAAAAAAATTCCATTAGGAAATTTGATGATGTTGGTTTTAGAACTTGATTGAAACATTTGATAAGTTTTAGAACTTAATTATACTTTTTATAAGTTTTAGGACTAAATTGCATTTTCGTGACAAGTTTTAGGACTTCTGCAGCACTTATCCAAAAAGAAAAGAAAAGGATTTGTTCCTTTTTCCCAATTAAGTCAATGTGGATTATATGTAATCCCTTATTTGTTCTGCATTTGTTGCAAGAACAATGCCTCCCCATAAGGCGCGCACACCTAAACGCGCACTTAGCGATGAACAAAAGGAAAGGCTTTCTAGGTTGATAGCTGAACTAACAAATTATCGATGGGAGAGTGACGACTTAATTGATTATGTTCTCGAGGTCAACAGGAAAATACAAGAGGTCATATGGAATGGTCGTCCCATGCCACAATCTGAGATGATGCGATTCTTCATGAACATTCTTCCACCGATATGGCAAGGAGTGTTGAATCGCCTATGGGAGGTCAATAGAGCTACTACATATAGGAGGCTTATAATGGCTTTTACAAACGAACACTACCGGATTGAAGCTACAAAGATTGCGACCTATGAAATGACTTCAATCCGGCGGGGGATGAATGTGCGAAGGAGAACTCCTAAAGGATACTCGTCTGTTTTACCATGGCTGCCTAGAATGTTTGTAGAATATAAAGAAGAAAAGATCAAGAAGTTGAACAAAAATGAATCTTTCACAGTTCATGTGTTGTCTTGGCGTTAGATGTTTTTGACTGGTCTTTATTTAGTATGCTTTATTGAGATATTATGTAAATGTTTTCTACCTAGTTGTTGTTGGTGTAGCAATTGATATGTTAGTTGCATTATGTGAAAGCATTGTTATTATATTATTATTGGATGTCAAATATTATTTGCTTTTGTTATTATTAACTATTGTGGGTAGTTCATAGAAGTTTTTGTAACTTCAAGAATTTATTTTGCATAAAAAATCATATTAATACTAATTCCGATTTAGGATTTTTGGATGATAATTGGAAACATAGTGATCTTTTGATTCTGAAATCATAGTTGAAATTATTCATTAATATGATGTGTTTGTGCAAAATGGATGCATAAATGATAGGCATTAATAATTTGTGCATATATGTTTGATATGTTCATATCAATGGCTTTAGCCACAAAGAGCATAATCGCTGAGCTGAACAAAGGTAAGAAGCTCAACAGGGATAACTATGAAATATGGCATATGAAAATCCAGTATGTGCTGGAAGAGCAAGAGGCACTCGAATCTTTTAACCTGACCATGGGAGAACCTGAAGATGGAAACACTACGCAGTATGAGAGATAAGGATGCATTTGATGTATGGGAAAGAAAGAACTCCATTGCTCACATTACGTTGCTGAGTAACATGGAAAATGATGTCATGCAGGAGTTCAGGCGTTTTAAGAATGCCAAGGAAATGAGGGAAGCGTTGGCAGCTAGATTTGGTCATACTTCGGTGACCGGACTAAGACAGCTCACTAAGGTTTGATTCTTATAAGAAGCCTCATGGTCAGACCATGAAGCAACACCTTAGAAAGATGTCAAACATGATTAATGAGCTTAAAGATGCTGGCCATGTCCCGACTAATAAGTAGCAAGTGCAAGCGTGTCTGTTCTTGCCTTAGAGTTGGGAGCTTATGAAGGTGCATCTGACCCATAATGAAAATATCAAAACCTTTGAGGATGTTGTGCGTCATCTTGAGCTAGAAGAGGACCGCCTCTTGGCGGCTAAGCTAGAAACTGAAATTTATTATGCCGGTTCTAGCTCACATGGAGCTTTGAGCTCCAAGTGCAAACATTTTAACTAGTTTGATAAGAGGAAAGGCAATGGAGCAAGTTCTTCAAGGAATAAATCAAAGCTTAACCAACATGAAAGAAGAAAGCGTTCTCGAATGAAAAAGCTGACAAGGGTGAAGTGTTACAATTGTGACAAGAAGGGTCACTATGCTCGCGATTGTTGCGAGCCAAAGAAGGTATACACCCCTTGTACTTTTAAGAACTTTACTTATGTGTCAAGTTCTGTATTCTTAACTGAGTCTAATCCTTTGTAGACTGTGGATTCATGAGCAACAAACTATGTAGTGAATGATAGAAAATCCTTCGTGAAATTCCGACGAATACCAACTGCAACTAAGTGGATCTATGTGGGAAACAACTCTAGAGCCGAAGTAAGATGAATTGACATCTTTTAATTAAACATGCGTGGTGGATGCACTTGGTTCCTACATGATGTGTTGTATGCTTCAGAGATTCGTCGAAATTTAGTGTCTATTTTAGTGTTGGTTAAGTTTGGTTTTAATATGAACTTCCATAATAGTTGTGCGGTTTTGTATTTGGATACAAATTACTATAGTTGTGGTTATTTTTTAAATGGTTTTATTGTATTAAATGTTGACTATAGTAATGCCAATGTTTGTTATTCCCTTTTTACGTCTCCTAATCCATATGATAATGATGTGAGTGTGTGGCATGCTAGACTTGGTCATATTGGCCAATAACATATAAATAGACTAGCCAAAGAGGGCTTGTTAGGCAATATTGAAAAAGTCGATTTGCCCATATGTGAGCATTGCCTAGTATGGAAAACGACAAGAAAACCATTTGGAAAATGTAAAAGAGCTAAATTTCCTTTGCAATTAATCCATTCTGATGTCCGTGGTCCGATGAATGTGAGAGGAAGGCATGGGATTGTTTATTTCATCACTTTTATAGATGATTATACTCGATTCGGATATGTCTATTTGATTTCTCATAAATCTAAAGTATTGAGTTGTTTCAAAAAATTTATGAACTTGGTAGAAAATTAATTAGACAAGAAAATAAAAGTATTGAGATCCGATCATGGTCAAGAATATTTATCTGAAGAGTTCAGAAAATTATGTGATGAAAAAATGAATAGAAAGACAGTTGTCTATTCCATATACTTATCAACAAAATGGTGTTGCAGAGAGAATGAACAAAACCCTACTGGAAATGGTTAAGTCCATGATGGCGCATGCTAACTTACCTATCACTTTTTGGATTGATGCGTTATTAACTGCTGCCTATATACTTAACCGGGTGCCTTCCAAATCAGTTACTTCCACTCCGTATGAGTTATGGATAGATAGAAAACCGCACTTAAGTTTTCTTAAACCATGGGGTTGCGCTGCCTATACTCATGATCCCTCTCATAAGTTTGGGAAATTGAGTCCCAGAGGAAAGAAGAGTATTTTTCATAAAATACTCTGAACACTCGAAATGGTATGTGTTCATAGGTGAGCAAAAAAGTGGAAATATAACTGAATTCAAATCACGGGATGTCACATTCTTAGAGAATGAATTTCCTAAGAAGGGCGAAATATGTGAGAATTACTCCCTATTTGAAACATTGGATCAAGATAATGAACTTAATGGAGTTTGTCCAAGTGGGAGTAACATAAGAAATGATGAATTTAATTTAACTCACTCTCAATTACAACCACATGATAAGATGATATCGTCATCATCTAATCTGAGTGGGAGCATGATGTGGAATGATGTACAAAGTGTACAATCTCCCATACAGCGAACAAGTCGCAAAAGTATTCCCCGTCAACATTTTGACATTAAAGGAGAAACTTTTATAGTTGCTTCACAAGATGAGGATAAGCCGAGAAATATTAATGAGGTTCTAAATTGCCATAGTAAGGAAAAATTGATGCATGCAATGGAAGAAGAGATGGAGTCAATGAAGTCAAACCATGTTGGGAACTGGTTGATCTTCCAAAAGGACACAAAGCTATTGGGAACAAGTGAGTTCTCAAAATAAAGCGTAAAGCTGATAGCTTGATAGAAAGACATAAAGCTCGCCTTATGGCGAAGATGTATAATTAACAGGAAGGAATTGATTATGAAGAAACATTTTCTCCTGTAGTGAGATTTACCTCGATTCGCATTATTTTGACAATAGTGGCAAGTATAGATCTTGAGTTACATCAAATGGATGTAAAGACTGATTTTCTCAATGGAGAATTAGATGAAGAAATATATATGGAACAACCTGTTGATTTCATTATGAAAGGCCAAGAAGAAAATGTATGTCAACTTTTGAGATCGATATATGGCCTTAAGCAGTCGTTAAGACAATGGTATATACATTTTCATAATACCATAATAGCATATGATTTTACAATGATTGATGAGAATCATTGTGTATATATCAAAAGGTCTAAAGATCAATTTGTGATCATATCATTATATGTTGATGATATACTAATTGCCGGAAGCAATATGGAGTTTGTTAACACTATTAAGAGTTGGTTATCTTCCAACTTTAAGATGAAAGATATGGGTGAGGTTGCATACATTCTTGAAGTTAAGATTTCAAGAGATCGTTCGAAGAAGTCATTATCTCTTTCGCAAGAAACATACATAAATAAAGTTCTTGAACGATTTCGTATGCAAGATTGTAAACTCATAGATACTTCTATTGCAAAAGGTGAGAGATTGAGCCATAAACTGTGTCCAAGGACTCCACAAGAGAAGGAACAAATGAAACATGTTCCTTAAGCTAGTGCTGTTGAGAGCTTGATGTACGCTATGATGTGTACAAGACTTGACATATGTTTTGCAGTTGAAATGGTGAGTAGATACCAATTCAATCTAGGACAAGCACATTGGAAAGCCATTAAAAGAATACTGAGGTATCTGAAAGGAACTACTGATTACAAGCTGAATTACCAAGTGAAGGATCTACGACTTGAAGGCTATTCAAATGCTGATTGGGGAGGAGATTTAGATGAAAGGCAATCTACCTCTAAGTTTGCTTTCTTACTGAGTAATGACGCTACATCATGGAGCAGTAAGAAACAAACGTGTATAGCATTGTCCATGATAGAAGCTAAGTTCGTTGCATTATCAGCAGCAGTACAATAAGGAGTTTGGCTTAAGAGATTTTTAGATCATTTAGGTGTTATTGGGGATGCTGCAAATCCATTATTGGTTAACTGTGATAGCCAAGCAATTATAGCATACACCAAAGATCCAAAATATCATGAAAAGACCAAACATATTGATACCAAGTATAATTTTGTCAAGAATATGGTTGCACGAAATGATGTGAACTTACAGTACATATCAACGCATAGAATGGTAACAGATCCTATGACAAAGCTAATACCTAGATATGTGTTTTGTGGCCATGTGAAATCTCTAGGATTGCGTAAAGGCTGATGTATTGAATATTGTAATTTTCCTTGAGGGTTCATATTTAATGAATTTGTGTTTTTTCATTATTAATGCCTATAAATTTTTGTTTGACCTTTATGCATCTTAATGCTTAGTTTATTATACAAAATTGAGAAAGTATGTCGGACAGATAAAAGATTAGCCTACTCACATCGGTAATCGCTCTATTTACTATGTAACAAATAGAGATGAGACAGTTTTTAAGTTTATTATTTAGGTGATAATCGAGAGCTCAAGTTTTATATATATATATATATATATATATATATATCACCTTAACTGAGTGTTAAGATGATGACATAATATTTACTATGTCCGACATTAAAATAACCCACATATTTTACTCTATTTGTCTATGATGCTAAATGTGAGTTCTGATGAATTCTGTTAATGAGTAAATATGTGAACTCAAGTTAGACATTAGGTATGTTTGAACTGTCATTTGCACGATATTGATGATGTAGACATACACTCCATAGGAAATGAGTTAATACCGTAATACGTATTTCATACTACGTATGCATAAGACGACCAATAAGAGTGGCAAAAGTTTGATCTCAACTTTTATACCGTGTGAGACTCTTAAGGGAAAAGAGTTCCTCAATTTTAGTGCCCTCATGACTCTTACTTATTTTCAAGATTTCTATTCAGTGTTTGCTATCTTAGGATATTGCCAATGGTCATGAATTGATTTGATCTAATGGGACATTTCTAGAAAAGCAAGTTAAATTGAAATTGAGAATTTGAAGGAAAGATGAAGATTGAATTTGGAGAATCACATTATAGTTTTGTATTCACTGATCGTCCAATTATGATTGTTTATGGAATAATCATAATTGTGAATACAATATATCATTATTTAAAGGAGATCAATAGAGATATAAATGTGATCGATCGATTTAGGGTACTGCATACTAAATCTACTCAAAGTGTGATGTCCATTATGAGCTACTATATATTCCTAACAAATGTATGGCAATTAGCTCTCAAAGTATGCTGGTTACACGGATTATTTACTGGTATGAATATTGTAGAGAGGTAAAGAGAATCCTGTTCAGCCCACCATGTGCGAGTGGGAGATGATGGGTTTAGTCTATGACTTGATGGGCCTAAATTGGCCCGTCTGCCCATGTTGGGCCTAAAAGCCCAGCCCGCAAGATAAGGGCCCATGAAGGAACGGTTGCGATATGAAAGGTTGCATTGTTTAGATACGAGGGGTTGTGTCTTTTGGAGAAACGTTTTACATTGAAGAGATGTGTCATTTGGAAGAGACGCTTCGAGGGAAAGTAAAAAGGAAAAGGAATGTACCTTTTGGTGTACGTACGTGAAGACGCTTTCTCCCCCTCCAAACAACATAAGAAAACAGAACGCTCCAAGGAAAAAGAACGTACATCTTTTTAGAGTTTTCTCCCCCTAATAGCAACATCACGCTCCTCGGTAGAATGGGATCAAAATTCTTCCTTGAACTTCAAAGTTGGTGTTTAATCTGTGGACAATAAGGTACGCTCGATTTCATGTTGTATCTTTGATCGTGATACATGTTATTCTTAGGCTCGTCTTCCGCATTGGTTTTAGGGGTTCGATTTAGTGTCGGATCATTTTTAGGGGATCAGTTATTCTCGACAATTGCTATCATAATTGAAGAGACCGAGGTTGGATATCGAAAGTCAGATAGTTTCTCTGAATTGCTTAATGGCAATCACATTTTTGCAATCCGAGGAATGTGTGAAAATCTCTCTATCACATGCATATTGTTCAAAAAAGCGTTGTTCAGCCAATGTTCTTGAGAGAGTAGTGACTTGTGGTTTCTCTTAAGATTGAACAATGCAATTGCCTTCTACTCTTAATATTGTCATTGCGCTATTTTCATCCAGAAAAAGATAAGCCCCATGAGTCTCATATACCCTAATAAGAAGCTTTAACAGCATGACAAGCATTGACGAAGGCACATTGGTGGCTAGTGAAATCGGCAAGCATCATTCATGTGGTTTGACTGCTGGTGACTTGATGACATTTTGTTTTCATCCACATTGTGATTGCAATTTTGCAAATTGATGTGAGGGGTATGTCATCGGTTGCATCAGATGAATAATCAAAAGGGGAATGATAAATGAAACGGGTTTCTCTAGGACTAGTGCTCCATAGAGTTTTACTTGTTTCTGGATTGTAGGTGACAGACGTTGGATTTTAGTTGCCATTTGCCGCCATTAGCCGGAGTCATTGATTTCGACTTCTGCTTTCATTCCCAAATTGTCAAAGCATTAGTGATGGTGGGAAGACGTTCACAACTTCTGCCAAACGAACTCTCTGCTAAGCCAAAAGGAACGAGGATGCTGACTAGATTGGTGCTGCTATGTCGTTGTATAGAGTTTATTTGCAACCCCAGAACGTCAAGTACGAATAGAGAGTAAACCGAGAAACTGCATCTAACCAACATTCATTCATCAATCACAGTCGCCGTAAGATACAAAACGGAGAACAATTCAAACCCCATTGTGATCTTATGAGTACAGAAAAGCTATGCAAGTAAAGTGTGCTTCAAATAGTAAATCACGATGGAAGGGGCAGATTTAACTTCTTGTCGAATGTAAGATCCAGACGCCTTCATTCCTTCATTTATAGCTCGATCATGATTTTGTTTCAGCGGCATTCTAGAGTTAGTAAAATGAATCGTGCCAGCAGCCTACCAATAATCCCAGCATGAGCACACCCCATCTTTGAAATGGTGAAAATGATTCACATCCTGGACAAGGATCTCTCTTTTTTGTATACTGGGAAACGAGTTTCGTCAGAGTGCCAGTCTTCGCATGACCTTAAGTTCTTGATAATCCGAATCGTCTCCCCATTAGTGCCGTTGATGAGTCTAAAGGCTGTTGGAGAAATCTTTCCAGAATATTTTGAAGCTGACAAAACGTTTCTTTCAGTCTAGTCTGGATATTTGCAGACCGTCTGTTTTAAAGTCTGAAGACTTGCTAATCACCAGACTCAAGACTCAAGACTCAAGACTATTCTCATTGATAGTCTTTCTGATCCAGTGACGAAGGAAATCCAGAGCTGAGGTTTATGGTTAAGGATTTAATCCTATCCTCTTGAGAAGATATTTTGGTTGGATAAGTATATATCGGATTCTTTTATTTGTATCTAGATCAATTGAAGATCCGGTGGTCGTTTTTAAATATTCTTGGAATGTTCTATTTTGGAAACCAAGATCCCGATTGTATGGGCTAACAGGATTAATGGGCTATCACAAGTTCTTTTATATCTCGAACGATCTCCTTAATTGATTCCGTCCAACGGGTAGATTGGAGGAATTCATTTGGTAAGTGCCAACGTATGATGGTATAAAGGAGTATAAAAAGGAAGACGTTCTCGTTGTTTAAGGAGTGTGATCGTAGAGAAATTCCAAGTAGTCCAAGCACCTTGATTATTAGTCGATACAACGAGCGAAATTGTATACACAGAGAGTGTCTATACTTGGTGATACCTTGAGCGAGTGTGGTAGATCATCTACACCTAGAAATCAAGGAAGATCAACATTGTAACATCTCTTTGTTCATAGTGGAATCCAGCCAATTGGTTGTCAGTGCAGAAGAGTAGACGTAGGCTTGAATCAAGCCGAACCACTATAAACCGCGTGTTCAATTCTCTCTTTCCTTTACTAAGTCTTACGTTGATTATCATTTGCTGCAAATCCTTCAACTATCTAAGTATTGCGCAATTATCAAGAAAAATCTTTTATATACCTATTCACCCCCCTCTAGGTACTTGTACTAGCAATATCAAAGGCCACGGGTAGTTTTTCACTATGCCCCAACAAAATGCGTTCCTTCTCACGTCAAGATCGTGATGCACATTTCCGGTTTGTAACACGTAGCCATCTTCCTTCATCTCCATTGACAACTTCGGCAGTAAGGCAAGAAGCTGCTAAATCTGTGAATTCAATTCATCGACTGAAGCAAAGAGAAATATCCTCTTTTTGACTTCAATCCAACTGCAACCGGGACCTTTTTGTCTCCAAGCTTCTAAAGTTTCTTCACTCTTTCACCGATCCCCCGTCTTGGCCCCTGTTTAGATATCGGCTAGAACATAATTCCCAGCATTCGTGGGTTTGAGGTCGAAAACCTTGGGCTCGCTCTTTCTGTAAGTTCAACATTGCAATGAATCCTGCACGATCCAAGGAGCGATCCCTAAACTTTAGGACCTGGTTTAATCAGTATCTCTTCTATAATTTAGGCTGCTTTATCTAATCTATTTGCCTTGCCAAGAAGATCCACCATGCAAGCATAATGCTCCACACTAGAGAAATCCTATGTTCCCTTACCATCGAGTCGAACAACATCTTCCCATCCTCGGCAAGCCCTGCATGACTGTAGGCTCCTAAAACACTAACGAAGGATATGGGACTCGGCGAGATTCGACTGATGATCATCTCGTTGAAAACCTGAATTGCCTTCTCTCCAAACCCACCCATAACTTGAGATCAAAGAATTCCAGGAAACTAAGGCTGCGTTTAATTTGACTTTTGAGGAAAGTCTTGAGGAAAATGCAAAGGCCTTAGTTTAAAGGGATTTGATGAAATGCAAAAACTGTTTGGTAAATTGTAATTAAAATATACCTTGGGAAGTAACTTTGGGAGAATGTTGTTTGGTAAACACTTATTCAAAAGGTCCTTTGGTGTGATTAATTTAAGTTTTTTAATTTTAATTTGTTTAAAATTGCCACCAAAAAAAAAAAAAAAAAAAAGAACAACAATTGTCACTTTAATATTTTCGCACTAGGAGTAATGTAAAAGAAACATATTTACAAATCTTCCACTTTTTTTAATACACCAAAAGCTCGCTTAATTTATGAGCATAACGAGGAATAGGCATAGGCATGGTTAAACACTTCTCATTAACCTGTAGGGAAATCTTAATCAAGTGATGATACAAACAAGTAAATTTTTACCACAAGTTCGAGTAGGGACCGGATTGGACCAGACGAGACCAGTTAGTTCTAGGCAATTCTAGGGGGTGCTGGTTTGGTCCCTAATTTTTATTTTTGGAACTGATGGCTAGTCGGTCCGCTCCCAGTTCCAAGGTCAGAATTGGATCGACCAGACTGATAGGATTGGACCAACCATTCATGTATATTATTTATTTATTTTTTAAAATTTCTAAATGATCATTTTACCATTAGGCCAATTACTCTCCAATCTCTTTCCCATTTTGCTATTACTTTCCCCATTTCTTTCCCTTCCACTTTTCTTTCACTAACCCTAACCATGTCAAATCAACCATTTCCTAGTTTCCCTCTCATACGTGCAGCCTCACCTCACGCCTTGCTCTAAGCTAGTCACTACTCTCGTAACCTCAACTCCCCCATCACTCGATGTCCTCTCGGGGCCTCGCCTTAGGCCTCCTTTCCCTCTCATGGCCTTGCCTTCCGCGTCGCTCAGTGCCCTCTCATGGCCTCACCTCATGCCTCGCTTGATGTCGATGACTTTCCCTCTCATGGTGTCGCCTATCCACCAGACCGAGACCAAACCGGACCAAACCACGGTCGGGTTTGGTCTCAGTTTTTGATTCCAAAACTAGTCAGTCCAATCTATGATTCCAAAAAATGAAAACTGGTCCTCTAAGTCTGATTCTTGATTTTGGATGGAATTGGATTGGACCGGATACCAATCACCCCTATTCAATATAGATAGCATTAATCAATTATCACGTCCCATGCACTATTCATGTTCATATTATTTCATATCAATTATTAAATTAGTGTCACATCATTAAATTATTAATCATATAAATAATTTAATGGGAAGACTAATTAGAGCATACTTATTGTCTTAGAATTCAATGGTTTGCTTTCATAAATAAGAAATAGCGTTTCATATAGTTTGCATCATAGGGTTAGTCCGTGTTTAATTCTACTTCAGGTCATAATGTTCATATCATGTCATTTGTTTTAGAATTTAATATTGCACAAGAATTGCATTCAATCTATTATAGCATGGTATACACAATATTTAGGACTTAATATTTGTTCACATTAGATTAGGATACATATAAATGCAACATGTAATTAAGCTATATCTAAGTTGAGTTTATTTTGTAAACAAGAAAACCCAAAAAAGTTAATTAGTGTTGCATTTTATGCATCAATCTAAGTTATCTATTATAGTTTAAATCATACATTGATCATGTTCATACAAACTCCTACTTTATCATTGTTGTCATCATCATCATGAAGTATGAAAAGAAAAGAAACAAAAATATCAACTCATCACACATATTAGATCTACATTGTAGCAATTCATTGTCACTGCACAATCAGATTTGTTTGAGAAGTCATATCCAGGAGACAAATTTGCAGGACCCCCATTTCATTGGATGATAAATAGGGATTCAACTCCGCTTGCTCATGCATTCGAGGTTTTTGATCTTTTGAGTAATTTATTTACCTTTTCCAAGGTCTTTTATCTTTTCAGCATGTGATTAACCCCTGATGGCGAATGTTAAGAATATGATAAATGCTGTACTATTCAATAACTATAAAAGAAAATTACAAGAAATATCTTTCAAAGAAAATCAATTAAGAAAGGAAAAAAAGAGCCACTGTAACAGTGAATGGGCGGGCTTGAAAGTGAATGGGCCGGTTCAGGCCCATAATCAGGCACGAGTTCTCTCTTTCTCTCTCTGTCGAGAACGTCGCCGCTTCTTCCACTTTCAGCCGCCGGCGAGCTTCGCTACCGCCGGCGGCATCGCGGTTTGCCGCCGCTTTTCGTGCTCCCGGCGACCAGAGATAGCTGTGAAGAGCGATGAGCAGCGAGAACGACGATGCGTGGCGAATCGTCCACGTCCCCGGCAGACCGCTGATTTCGCCTGATCAGCAACTCACAGGTATGTTCTTCATGGACGACCGACCGAATCCTGAGCAAAAGATCAGAACTTGACGTGTTGCTGATGTGTTCTGCACTTCGGAATTGGCGTTTCGTTGCGGTTTTTTTTTTTTTTTCCTTTTCCTGCATGCAGTGAACGTGGTCGCAGCTCAGATTGAGCAGCCGAAGCTCACGAACACTATCATGAGGTCAGTCTCAGTGTCTTACTTTGGATTTATGTGTTAAAGCTCGTTCTGCGCTTCTCAGAGATTGCTGTTTCGTATATGGTTTGATTTTCCGCTAAAATTTTTTTGGGAATCCATTGTTTGGTTGTTGGTTAGGCGTTTGAGTCAAATTGCGCCATTGGAGGACCACCACCACGTGAAGCTGGTGAACAGGGAATAGAATCCTCTGCCCCATGCATGGCAATTGTCATCGGATCGAAGAAATTATATCACAACTTTTAAGCCCCAAATTTATGAGAAAGCTTTGTCCTCATTGGAAGTCATTAACTTGAGTATAACAAATCAATCAGCATTAGATATTTAAAGTCATATACACATCATCGGTGTAATTGCTCAACAAGACACTTAGTCCTAAGCCACACTCAAGTGATGAAGCTGTGGTTTTTTTGGATGGTTTGCTTATGTTGTGGGGTGAACAATGGGTGCTCCTTGCCTCCTCCATTCTGCGTGCATATCCTGAATTTTCTTCTTCTACCGCTGGAAATTCTTTTGAGGGACTATTATGAATATAAAATGCCTGATTCAGGAAGAATGTTACCTGATGAAACTCAAATGCTACCATTGATTTCTGGTCTTAAGCTTGTTTTCTAGTATGTATTAGCTATGCAAGGCGTTGAAAAACCTGATGAACAATTATGAAAACAACCTGTATTGCTTGTTCATTTAATTGCTCAGTTTGTTGTTTTTCCCTTATCAATCATGAAAATTGATTGAATAGGATTACAATACCTCTTATGTGCACATCATGTGCAGAAAAGGAACATTAGCAGGAAGTTAATAGGATTGAAAGATCAGAAAATTGAGAAAACAAGAAACCAAACCAAAACAGTGGCCCACTCAATATATGATAATTTGCATTTGAAGATGAACTGGTAATTGTCTCGAAGAATCTTCTAATTATTTCCTATGCAAGGTCAATTTGATGCAAACTCGGGATAGGTGTCTGTATTTTTTTTTCAACAAATCATCTTTTACCTACCCAGCTTTTCAGCAGCTCTTTAACTGATTTTTTTTTTTTAATGTATTTCTTGAGCTGTCTGGTTGTTGTAATGATTTTTATGGAATTCCATGTGACA
This sequence comes from Eucalyptus lansdowneana, assembly GCA_017140395.1. Taxonomy (NCBI): domain Eukaryota; kingdom Viridiplantae; phylum Streptophyta; class Magnoliopsida; order Myrtales; family Myrtaceae; genus Eucalyptus; species Eucalyptus lansdowneana. The sequence goes on along the minus strand of CM029485.1, from coordinate 54,931,651 downwards.
TGAAGGATATAATTAGTTCCTATCAGTTGAGTCCTTTTGTGGAAAGTGGGTTGTTTTCTTGTCAGCATTTCGTGTTGATTTTCCCATGTTTTACATCATCTTCAATAACTTGTAGAATCATATGCAGCTTTGACAAGTTATGCTATCTGTTGCGATAAGGCGAGCGATCGAACAATAATATAGATGGAAGAAGAAAATAAATCGGACACCAGATTTACGTGATTCAATCGTAAAGACCTACGTGCACGGGGAGAGCAACGGCGAATTTCACTATAGATCAAGCGATATAAGGAGATTACACACTCAAGTCACTCAAACACTCTCTCGATGTTTCCCAAGCCCCAATTACACCCAATAACACATACAGTGTTTAGCCCCGAAATTCCTCAAAAAATAATCTCTCAATCTCATGAAGGGATTACACGCAAATCTTATCACAAGATTTAATTGGCTTTAACACTAAACCTTCTTGGATGTAATTCACGACAAAGAAAATCCCTCCCAAGCACTCGACAACGAGGGAGCGCTTCAAGACCAATTCTTCACGATCAACGGCGGAACACCAAGCACTCACGCGATGCTTCAAGACAATTTGTGATCTGCATCTATCACCCACGGCCTCAAGTTTATATATAAGTAAACCCTTATTCTTTTGCCAACTTCTCATAGGATTTTGTTTCCTATCCAAAACATATCTTTATATATTTTAAACAAAATCCAAGTTTTAGTCAAAGTTGGACTTTCCTATTTTAGTAGCTAAACTCTCCAACGCATATTCAAATTTGGGAATTTGATCTTCGGATCTTCTTTGCTCGATTTCGAACATTCACAACATATCCAATTCGAAATATTCATAATTTTGCATTGGGCTTAAACTCGAGACATATTTTAACAATCTCCACATTGACTCGACGTTTGAGCTAAGTCGCAATCGCTTTGCAAAAATTCAAACTCTGCTGCTACTTTCCCCTAGCCCCCGATGGGCTCAACTGCCACAGATATTGTCTAAGTACAAGCCTCGCTTGAATTTCGCTATAACTGAGGACCTCATCAGAATACCAACTCCACATGCACCTTTAACTGCTCCGCAAGGATTTTCCAACATAACCTCCTTAACTGCAGATAAAGCAAAACCATTTACATCCATATGTCAGGAGATCGAATACGTACCTTGTTAATTTCAGCAATTAAAGCAACCATTGGCTCTATAGGCTCCACCTGGCTATGAGCACCATCTGTGTTGATTACTTTGCTAGTACTCGTACTCACTATCTCAAGAGTTTCTAGTCGCAACTCCACCTCAAGCTCAACACCGTTCAGATCCGTTTGAACACTACTATAATCACTCATAGCCAGAAGTACTGGAGACTCGTCAAAAGTAACTTCTCTGCTATTAACAGGTGAAGTTATATCTAGGCACCACAACCGATCGCCTCGCTCACCTTGTGCGTAGCCATGGAATATGCATCTTGCCCTCCCATCGAGCTTACCATCACTCACTCGAAAATAATACGGGTAACCAAACATTCTAATAATAGAATAACCAGCAACGTTACCTGACCACACTTCTTTAGGAGTCCGCCATTCAATAGCAATTGATGGGGATCTATTCACCAGGCAGCTTATCGTACTTAGCACATCAGCTAGGATTCTCCTAACAATACCAACACTAGAGATTATTTTACGGGCCATCTCTAGTAATATTCTGCTCATCAATTCTGTAAATTGTTGTGATTTACTAGCAATAATGCGGTGTTTCACTATGCTATCTTTCATACAGAATTTATTTGTCAGCTCCGAGCAAAACTCCATGATATTGTCAATTCGCACATGCTTGATCGACTTACCAGTCTCTGTCTCGATCAAAACTCTCAACCGTGTGATCCTGACATCACCATCAAACTTGTGCATTGGCACAAACATCCAGGTCTTCCTCGAGCAGTCAATAGACTTTCGAATAGATGCATCCGACGTCTCTGCAGCGAAATTTGTCACTGTCTCACCTTGAAGTTTATACATGCCTCCGTGCTTGATTCCTTTCATTATCACCAGGGCATCTCGAACAACCTTCAGAACTCCACCTTCTGAAGAATACCTACAACGAGCTGAATCTAGGGCATCCAAGGAAATTAAATTCTTCTTCAACTCTGGAACATGCCTCACTCCAGTCAATGTCCTCACAATACCATTATGCATTCTAATTTTAACATTACCAACACCCACAACATCACACTTAGCGTTGTTCCATAACTGAACTTTACCACTACCCGTGCACTGATAAGTGATAAACTAATTTCTATTTGGTGTGACATGAAAAGAACAACCATAATCCATAATCCATCCATCAAACGATGAATCATTAGTGATAGACAAAACATAATCGGTATTATCTGCTATAGCTGCAACATTATATGTAAAATCAACTACAATTTTCTTACCCTTCTCATTCTTCAACTTAAGGCAATCCCTTCTAAGATGCCCCCTCTTACCACAGCTCCAACATACAACATTAGCAATCCTAGATTGACTACGTCTATTCATATTGGTACTACTTTTACCCACACGTGTTACAGATATTCCTCTATTTTCACCTACTAAAGCAGTAGAAACAGATTAGCCAGATTCTCTTCTACGAATATCCTCGCTCAGAATCAAATTTCGAACCCCATCAAACGTCAAACTTGTTGACCCAGAGGAATTACTAACAGCAGTAACAGTAGTATTCCAACTATCAAGTAATGAGGATAATAGAATAAAACATCGACTTCATCTTCAAAGTCAATCTCAACTGAACTCAATTGACTAACAATCACATTAAATTCATTAATATGATCAGCAACTGATGCACCTTCGCTCATCTTCAAATTAAACAGACGTCGTATCAAATAAACCTTGTTGATCGCAGGGGGCTTCTCGTACATATTCGATAGGGCTTGCATCAAATTAGCAGTGGTCTTCTCTTTCAGGATATTAAATGTGACGTTACGAGCCAACGTCAGCCGAATAACACCCATAGCTCGTCTATCCAGCAAATCCCAATCAGCTTGCTTCATCGTCTCTGGTTTCTCCCCAGACAAGGGCAAGTGCAGTTTCATCTGATAAAGATAATATTCAATCTGCATCTTTCAGAAACTAAAATCATTCCCATCAAACCTGTCAATTCTCACTTTTACTTTTTCTGTCGCCATCGATTCGCTTCAACTTAGCCAAGCCTGGCTCTGATACCACTTGTTGCGATAAGGCGAGCGATCAAACAATAATATAGACGAAAGAAGAAAATAAATCGGATACTAGATTTACGTGGTTCAGTCATAAAGACCTACGTCCACGGGGAGAGCAACAACGAATTTCACTATAGATCAAGTGATATAAGGAGATTACACACTCAAGTCACTCAAACACTCTCTCGATGTTTCCCAAGCCCCAATTACACCCAATAACACACGCAGTGTTTAGCCCCGAAATTTCTCAAGAAATAATCTCTCAATCTCACGAAGGAATTACACACAAATCTTACCTCAAGATTTAATTGGCTTTAACACTAAACCTTTTTGGATGTAACTCACGACAAAGAAAATCCCTCCCAAGCACTCGACAACGAGGCGGTGCTTCAAGACCAATTCGTCACGATCAACGGCGGAACACCAAGCACTCATGCGGCGCTTCAAGACAATTTGTGATCCATATCTATCACCCAAGGCCTCAAGTCTATATATAAGTAAAACCCTTATTCTTTGCCAACCTTTCATAGGATTTTATTTCCTATCCAAAACATATCTTTGTATATTTTAAACAAAAACCAAGTCCGAGTCAAAGTTGACTTTTCTATTTTAGTAGCTAGACTCTCCAATGCAGATTCAAATTTGGGAAGTTGATCTTCGGATCTTCTTTGCTCAATCTCGAAGATTCGCAACATATCCAATTCAAAATATTTGTAATTTTGCATTGGGTTTAAACTTGAGACATATTTTAACAGTATCCGTGAGAAATGATGTTTACTCACGGAGCATATTACCCTACCATGGACCGCTAGCATATTTGACATCTGTTGATGCCTTTTCTCTTCTCCCATTTTCCAAGTTCTAGAAAATTTTATTTCACGAATTCTCCCTCCTTTTTTTTCCGATCAGACATCTCATTTAAGTAACTAATGCCTATCGGGTGATACATCTATATCAAAGTGTCGCTTAGCTGAAAGGAGTTCTTTCGCGATGATCTCCTTTATGCTGCTTTAGAAGGTAAAGTTGTGTTTATGACATAAGTGGACCACTATGGGCTTCGCTTGGGAATTTCTTTTGTCTTTGTTGGTTTTTTCAATGCTTTGTAGGCTATTTATGCCAAAGAGGGCTTCTTGGTATAGGTTGTTGTACACTAATATCGTTTGCTCTATTATGTCCATGCATCCAGTGAACTGCACTTCAAGTGAATAAGCAGTTGAAACATCTTTACTTTTCGATAATAATGAAACAACAGCAAATGTCTGTATTGTCAATGGCATTAGATTCTGTAACATAGCACTTCAGTGGCTGGATAGGATGTCACTGTATATATAGATCAATTTGGCTTTCAAACCCTGAATTTGAACAAAATTTCCATCTCTTGAATTTTTTATCATTTTTCTTTTTCATCAAGTAAATTGTCTTTTTAAGTTCATTATGGCATGAAAAGAAGCCATATCCTATCTAATGTTAGGTGGAAGTGTGTATCCTTCTCAAATCTTTCAAAGTGCACAGATGATTTGATATTAGGGAAGTCTATTAGTTGTTAATAAAATTCTAAATTGTTATTTTCTGTATATCATGCTTATCTTAATCAGTGTATATTTGTAATTCAAATATA